>PVJL010002444.1:0-198280 GCA_004026885.1 Lyroderma lyra
TACTTTGGAGCTGAACAGCCGAATGACAGCAATGATTGCAGTGTTGTCACCTTGTAGATAAGAAGAGTGAGGCTCGTGTGAGGCTGGACCCATTTGACAGTTGGCACATCCAGGTCCCGGCCAGCACTTTGTAGTCAAGCAGAGGCTTGTTTTAAAGCTCAAGCCCAGAGCTGCAAGATCTACAAGAGCAGCTCTACATATATAATAGCCGAGTGCAGTTATACTGTAGTAAAGCACACATACGTGTCCCTGGTGGTCTAAGGACAGAGTTCGGTGGTAGCCAAGAGTGACTCTTCACATTTTTGCACTGTAGACAAGTTCAGTTACACTAAAATAGGGAGGAGGCTATATTGGGTGACCAAACTCAGAGTTACATTGTAGCCAAGGGACAGAATAATTGATGCCAAGGTCAGTTCCATTGTGGTCAAGTGCATTGTCATGCTATGTCAAAACACATAGTTGAGATCTGAGTATAATTTCCTTGTAATCTCTGAGCTCAGTTACCTTATAGCCAAGTACAGCTCTGCTTGGGGCCCAAGCCCGAGTTTGGTCTGAGCAGCATCTGGGCTTGCACTGAGCACTCTCCCTGTAGCCAAGCACAGACTCGCCTGGTTGCCAGACCCAGAGTCACATTGTAGCCAGCACAATGGGCAAGGCCTTTAGAGAAAGGCTGGGGCCTGGAATGTTCATCTTCTTTCTCCTGCCAGAAGGAACTGTGGACACAGTGTCCCTGGAGATGAAACTTAATTACTTGGAAATTTGGCCTTCCCTGCACATCCCCACACAGATGACCTTGGGAGGTTGCCAGTGAGAAGGGGCGATGGGGAGGCTTCTTGCACACCATGCCGTGGGGCTTTGGGGAAAAAAGATCGTTTCCTCGGAGGCTGCTCCCTCCCCACTCCAGTCCAACATCACCCTGGGACTGTCCTGGCTGTTTTGAGGCAGGGGACTGAGTAGGGGGCCCCTCTTAAGCTGGGGAGGGACCTGAGAGTGTTTTTATTTTTTAGGGTACCTCAGGCAACCGGGGCCTACAGGGGGAGAAAGGCGAGAAGGTGAGAATGAAGAGGATTCCCTGGTGGTGGTGGTGGTGGTGGGGCCCTAATAGTGAATGGGGCTCTGCCTGTATCTCTGTTCTCTGTTCTCTTTCATTCAGGGAGAGGACGGCTTCCCCGGCTTCAAGGGGGATGGGGGCCTTAAAGGCGATCGGGTAAGACGATCTCGGATAAGGGTCTGGGGGACCTGAGAAAGATAGGGAGGGGCGAGTTGGGGCTCAGACATGGGGCTGGAGCAAGCGGGAGTGACAACGGGACTCTATCATAGCCTGCCTCTCCTTTCTATTCCAGGGGCACCCTGGACCTCCAGGCCCCCGGGGAGAGGATGGCCCTGAAGGACTGAAAGGGCAGGAGGGGCTGGCTGGCGAGGAGGGGCCCCCCGGCTCAGCTGGAGAGAAGGTGAATGACCTGGGTCACCTGCTCCAGTCGACCCTCCGGCTTCTCAGCTGTGGTCAAGGTGTTCCCCCACCATTTGCCTCTGCCCTCTGCCCTTTTATGTCCAACTTCAGGAGGCTGCTACCCTGCTTATCATTTTTAATTCCTGAGCTCAGTGTTGCAGAGTAACGCCGTGCACATTATCTGATTTTTATCCATATAACCACCACATGCTACAGGCGTTTTAGTCCCCATTTTCCAGGCAAGGAAACTGAGACGGAGTGGTTGAACGAGCTGCCCAAGTCAGGCCCCTAGCAGGCAGGAATCATGTTTGCCAAATTCTCACCCCACTGCCCCTTCCACCGTGCCCCAGCCGTACTGCCCTTTGCCCTCTGACCTCCAGGTTGCAATTTCTGATCTTCTGACCTTTGTTGCATAACTTTTCTGCAGGGCAAGCTTGGGGTGCCAGGCCTCCCAGGCTACCCAGGACGTCCAGGCCCTAAGGTAAGAAGCTGGGGGCTGGAGGTAGGCAAGCTCAGTGTTCAGAGACTGATTGACATCTGGGGGTTGGGGCTGTGGCCTGGGGGGCGAGCTGTTTACTCCATGAGTCATTGACAAGCAGCGTAAGATACAGGCTTTGGCAACAGGCAGAGCTGGGCTCAAATACCCACTGCTTAGCTGCTATGTGACCTTGGGCAAGTCACTCCTCACTTGTTAAATGACCCAGGCAAGTCTCTTCAGCCCATTTTTTTCAGTTGCACAATGGAGATACTAGTAGTATCTATTTGATCCATTTGATTATAATGATGATGATTTTTATGACAGTAAGACTGTAGGATCCTTCTTATTTGATGTGATTAATATTGGTTCCAAGTCAGTAAGGGAGAGAATCATAAATATACCTACCTCGAATTAGTTATAAGTGACAATAAAATGCACTTATGTAAAACTGTACATTGCTTGCCAATGTTTTGATGGATGAGGCTACTGATTAGACAGGTCTTTCTGCCAAAAATACACCCATATTACATCACTAATGCTTTACAGTTTTTGTTTATATGAAGTGGAGCAGAAACTTAAGGACACTTCGGAAGAAATAGTGTAGAGTCCTGCCAGGGTTTCACACTTTTGCCCTCTCAGTCTGGCACGGTTATCTTGCTTGTGCCTAATGTGATGGAAGTTTTTTAAGCAACTCTCCTTTATATCAGGGGTGTCCAACCTTGTGGCTTCCCTGGGCCACATTGGAAGAAGAATTGTCTTAGGCCACACATAAAATACACTAATGCTAACAATAGCTGATGAGCTGAAAAAAAAATGGTCTGTACATGATTTTTGTAATATTTTAAGGAAGTTTACGAATTTGTGTTGGGCTGCATTCAAAGCCGTCCCGGGCCACAAGTTGGACAAGTTTCCTTTATATTGAGTTTTTTCTATTTAACTTAGACTTGATAGACATCTTTTCTCTTCTTTGTACATTTCATCTGTTTTTGTAAACTTGCATTAAATCACATCATTCCAATAACAAGGGCTGACATAAACAGGTTTGGGAATAAACCCAGGCACCACTGCAAGAATAGAACTCAGAGCTCAGCCTGTGGGGGAAGTTCATGGAAGTTAGAACAAAGCCACCTCGCCAAGACAGGCCAGTGTGTCTTGGGCATCGGGCAATGCATTGTAGGAGGCTTGGTGTGTTGGTTAAGTTGGGGTCAGTGTCTTAGTCAGTCTGGGCTGCTGCAACAAAAATACCTTAGACTAAAAAAAAAAATACCTTAGACGGGGTGACTTAAATAACACCAATTTATTTCTCATAGTTCTGGATGTGGAAGTCTGAGGTCAGCATACCAGTATGGGTGGGTTCTGGTAGGGCTCTCTTCATGGTTTGTAGATGACCATCCTCTCTGCGTCCTTACAAGGTGGAGAGAGAGAGAGAGAGAGCGAGAGCGTGCTATTCTCCTTTCCTTCTTTTAAGGGCAATGATCTCATTCCTGAGGGCTCCACGGTCATGAGTGACTTACCTTCCAAAGGTCTCATCTGCAAACACCATCACACTAGGGATTACGGCTTCAGCATGTAAATTTTGAGGGACGACACATTTAGTCCATAGCAGATAGTAATAATCATAATAACACTGAGAGTGATAATTTCTTGAGCACTTACTATGTACCAAGCACCGTGTAAAAGACTTTGTACACATGATCCTATTTAAGCCTCACCAGAATCCTGTGCGAGAGACATTGTCGGTATTCCCAAGACACAGACAAGGAGATGCTCAGAGGAGCTAAGCCATTTGTCCAATGGTAGATCTACAATTCAAAACACAGGGGTGGGAAGGGACATCAGAGTCTGTGCTGTCTTCCTCAAGGTGGAGAGGGGATGCCCCCAAGATGGGCAGGGCAGGATGGACTAGAGTCCGCTAGTTAACCAACACTGAGGAAGCACCCACTGGGTGCCAGGCCATGGGGAGTAAGACTGGAGCTCTATGTCCTAGTGGGGAAAACAGACATTGGATAAGTAAGCAAGTGAATAAGGTCATTTCAATACAGATATTATGGGGAACCAAAGTAGAACAATGTGATACACAGAGGATGACTCGGAGCAGGTGGTGGTCAGAATGGTGGCAGAAAGCCAGGAGGTGATGTCTGAATGAGATCTGAATGCGGAGGGGTGGCTGGCTCTGCAGAGGCCTGAGAGGAAAGCATTTTAGGCAAAGGGAGCAGCCAGTGCAAAGGCCCTGGGGCAGCAGGGTATTAGTGGCTCCTGAGTAGCACTGAGGAGGCCAGTGTGGCTGGAGCGGAGTGAGCAAGCGGGGAGTGAGTGCTGCCCTGGAGGACGCTGGGCTGGAGGGATCAGTGGGCTGGGTAGGTCTGAAAGAATGGGATGAGGGGCCAGCATTGCCCACCTCCCACACCTCACCCCCATCTCTTTCCTCTCATTCTCTCTCCTCAGGGATCTGTCGGCCCTCCTGGTCCCCTGGGACCATTAGGAGAAAAAGGGAAGCGGGTGAGTCATGGTTCAGCGGGGAGGGAGAGGGAAGGGCTTACCTGGGCATGACCAGAGGGTGGGCCCTGGGGTGTCTGTGTGTGTACATCTTCCCATGCGCAACGCAATGCACATGTAGGTGACCCCGCCGGGCACTATGGCACATGTGTCTGTGCGTACAGGTGTGTGTGTGTGTCCCCTGTGCCTCTCAGTGCAGATTAAATGGGGTCTGGGTGCTTTAGCCTGTGGGCCGGTGACTGAGGGCAGGAGCCTCCCTGTGCTGTGTGACTGTGGACATAAATGTGTGAGGGGCATGTACACGTGTGTGAAAGCATATGGCATACCACATGTGTGTATTTCTGTGTACCCTGAGTGACTGTTTGTACACGCATGCATTACTTTCCTCTGTGTGCATTGTCGCTGTGTAAGTGGACATTGTATGTAGGCACACAAGTGTATGTATGAGGCTGTCCGGAAAGTATCCAGCCACGTAATGTGAAAAACAGAGGCATTTATGGCTGGAGTTTCTTCTGGACTGCCCTCATATGTGCTGTGTTTATCAGGACTGTGTCCTCACATGAATGCATGCATGTGTTTATATTGAGTATACACATGTGCAAGGGACATATTGCATGACAAGCTCTGTGACTGCCCCGCGCATGGCACGACGACATGCACTCGTGTGTGCATGCCATGCAGCTGTAACAAATAGGTGTCCATGTGGGAAAACAGGCTTGTATGTGTGGACCCTATAGGTGCAATCATACATGTAAGCGGGTGTTGGGATCTTTGCGTGGCTGTGTATACACGTGTGTGTTGTGTGTGAATGAAAGGCTTGTGAGTAAATGGTGGCAGACACCTTTCTAGGTCTGTGACTGGGTGCATTTGTGAGTTTGTGTCATGTGTTTACACCATAACTCTCTTCTGCTTCCCCCTCACCCAATTTATTTTTTCAGGGGAAGGCAGGGCAGCCAGGTCTGGAAGGAGAGCGGGGACTACCAGTAAGAAGACGAGAGCTCTCCCTGCCTGCTGGGCCTTGGGAGGGAGGGCTGGGAGGAGGGGCTGCAGGAGGAGAGATGGTGGGGAGGTGAGGTGATGAGTGGCCAAGGAAGAGCGTTTAGGTTATATTGGTGTCCCTGGTGGGGCAAGAGTGGGCATCACAGAGGGAGGGGACCCAGAGGACTTGATCTTGTCTCCTTGGCTTCCCCACTTTCTCACTTCTGCTTTTTTTTTTTTTTTTTTTTCTATTCAGGGCTCCCGTGGAGAGAGGGGGCAACCAGGTGCCACGGGGCAACCAGGCCCCAAGGTATGGAGTGGGTGGGTGATCAGCCTCCCCCCAAGGCAGGTGCTCTGCCACAGGCTCACCAAGTCCCCCCCCAGTCCCTCCTAGTTGATTTTGTTCTGTGGCCTGAATCTGACTCACTCTGTCCTAGGGTGATGTGGGCCATGATGGAGCCCCCGGGTTCCCTGGAGAAAAGGTGAGTGTGTGTGTGTGTGTGTGTGTGTGTCTGGGTAGAAGTTAAACCCAGAAGGTAAGGAGACATTGTAACACAGTGGAAAGAGCACAACCTCTGAAGCCAGAGAGGCATGATTTCAAGTCCTACCTCAGCCACCTACCTGCTGTGTGACCTTGGGCAAGTCCTTAACCTCTCTGGGCCTCACTTTCTTCTTCTATAATAGGGGTCCCCAGCCCCCAGGCCACAGACCACTATCAGTCTTGTGGCCTGTTAGAAACCAGGCTGCACAGCAGGAGGTGAGCAGCAGGTGAGCCAGCGAAGCTTCATCTGTATTACAGCCGCTCCCCATCACCCACATTACCACGAGAGCTCTGCCTCCTGTCAGATTAGTGGCGCATTAGCTTCTCATGGAAGTACGAACCCTATTGTGAATTTTATATTCCCCCACCCCCACCCCATCCATGGAAAAATTTGTCTTCCACAAAACTGGTCCCTGGTACCAAAAAGGTTGGGGACCGCTGCTCTGTAAGACTGGAATAATCACAGTCCCCACCTCAAGGGCTGCAGTGGTGAATGCAGTGACTTACTGCATGTACAGTGCTGGGCCCCATGCCTAGCACGCAGAAGGTGCTCAATATGTGCTAGCTCCTGTTGTCATTATGTGGGTTCAGGGGTGCCAGGCAGGAGGGATGAGTAATGACTTCTGGTTCAATTTCAGGGCCTCCCAGGTCTGCAAGGACCCCCTGGATTCTCTGGGCCAAAAGGTCCCCCTGTAAGAGAGCTTGCCCTGATTGGGGGCGGTGGGAGGGGCACTGGGGAGTGGAAAGGTTCCTTATTTGTGGCTCAACTCTCTCCTACCATGTCTCCTAGGGCCCCCAGGGGAAAGAAGGGCGTCCTGGGCACCCTGGACAGAGAGGAGAATTGGTGAGTGACCACTTGACCCTGACCCCATTAATCTCTCCATTTCTTTCCCCCATGTGATGTCCCATTTAAAAATTTCTCCCCAGGGCTTTCAAGGTCAGACAGGCCCTCCTGGACCAGCTGGTGTCGTGGGTCCTCAGGTCAGAGTGGAGCCCAAAAGTCCCTTCCGTTTTGCATTAGTTAAGGGAACATTTGTGGAGGAAGTGGATCTCAGAGAGACCCCTCACCCCAGATCACCTCTGTTCAAGATGAGTCTTCTTTCTCTCCAGGGAAAGACAGGAGAAGCAGGGCCTCTGGGTGAGAGGGGCCCTCCAGGCCCCCCCGGACCTCCTGGTGAACAAGGTCTTCCAGGCCTAGAAGGGAGAGAGGGGGCCAAGGTGAGTCCACGCTCTGTGAGAGATCTCGGTGGAGTGGCCCCCAAGGTCCCTCCACGGCCCCACGCCACCTCAAGGCTCAGAATCAGCCCCATAAGGAAGAGGGCCCAGACTCACAGATAAGGGGAGACACCCCTTCTCTGGAGCCTCACTTCCTCCTCTGTACTCTGCAGGGGGACCTGGGGCCACTGGGACCCCTTGGAAAGGAAGGGCCACCTGGACCCAGGGGCTTCCCTGGCCCTCAAGGAGCCCCCGGGGACCCTGTGAGTATCCTTTGGAGCCCCTCCTGTGTGTGTCTGGCCAGGCTATGAAGCAGAGAAGGAAATGGGAGTTCAGGGCAGGGACATGGAGACAGTATTCTGGGTGGGGACAACTGAAAGTAAAGGAATGACGGCTGGAAGGGCCTGGAGGAGACTGATCTCCGAATCTCAGTGCCCGGAAGGCAATGAGAGCTTTGAGCTCTCCAGAGTGAAGATAGGACCTGGGGTCACCTATGGGGGTCTCTTGACTGTGAATCATCTCCTCCTTCAGGGACCTACTGGTTTGAAGGGTGACAAGGGCCCCCCGGGCCCCGTCGGGGCCAATGTAAGTGCAACCCCATCTGCTGGGTGGGGGCAGGGTGGAGGGACCTTGGGGTATCTGGGAAGCGAAGCATTGTCATGGTTAAGTCCACTATTTTGGGAGTCAAACAGGCCTGGGTCACGTCCAGCTCTGCCGGGCAGTCATGTCACTCTGTAAGCCTCAGTTTCCTCATCCACCACATAGCCCATCGCACAGATTTTTGTAGATCTCGATGAAGTGGTCCGTGTGACGCACGCTTACTTGTGTGCCAGACGGCGACATATGAGACCCTTTCCTCTGGAGCTTATGTTCTAGTCAGGGGGACAAGGCCTCAGTGGCGGTGAACGCCCCGAAACCAAGTGGCTCAGAAAGTGGGGAGCAGAGGAAGAGCGACTGAAGTAGGCTGGTCAGGGAAGGCCTCCTGAGTAGGTGACGTGTGGGCGGACACTTGAGGAGGTGGGGGAGGAGCCCTGTTCTGGGGGAACAGCATTCCAGGCAGAGGGGGCAGCATGTGCAAAGGCCCTGAGGCGGGGCTTGCCTGGCCTGTCCGAGGGAGCTGAGGAGACCCGTGTAGCTGGAGAAGAACGAGGGAGGGTGAGAGTGAGAGGTGGTGAGGGTGGGGAGGTCGGGAGGAGGTTGTGCAGGGCTGGTGGGCTGCCAGGAGGACTTCTGGGAGGAGGCACGTGCCCTGGCTCAGGTGTTCCCAGCACCCTCTGCCTGCTGTGTGGGGCACCTGACTTGTGCTGGTGATCACCTGACTTAGTTCAGTGCCTGGTGGCTCGGAAATCCTCCAGATATGAGAACTATTGCTATGTTTTCTGACCCCTCACCCTGTTTTCAGGGCTCTCCTGGGGAGCGCGGCCCTGTGGGCCCAGCAGGAGCCATTGGGCTTCCTGGTCAAAGTGGAGGCCAAGGCCCCATAGGCCCCGCAGGAGAGAAGGGGTCCCCGGTAAGTGCTCTGTGCAGCCCACTCCTCAGGCATCCTTAGGAGCTGGCCCTCTGCACCCCAGAGCCTTGCTCCTGCTCTGGCTCCTGAGGGTCCCCCTTCCACTCCCCCCATCAGGGTGAACGTGGCTCTCCTGGTCCCACTGGCCAAGAAGGGATTCCAGGACCCCTGGGGCTTCCAGGCCCCCCTGGAGCCATTGGGCCTTCTGGAGAGGAAGGGGACAAGGTGAGAGCTCATGGAGAGATAGCGGGGCTGGGGAAGGCTGGGGGGAGAGGGAGCCCAGGTCTCCTCTCACCCTGTTTCCTCTGCAGGGGGAAGTGGGCGCCCCTGGTCACAAGGGAAGCAAGGGCGATAAGGGGGATGCGGTAAGTGGGGGCCCTAGTGAGGGGGTTGGTCCTCAGGGAGGGGAGAAGGATGTGGAGGATGGGCGAGGGAAGACATGGAGCTTCCTATGCTCCTGAACCCCATTTTGACACCTGCAAGTAATAGAAACCACTCAAGCTACCTGGAATGAAGGGGCCAACAGACAGTCCCCAGGGCCCCAGGAGAACGCAAGGGCATGGAGGCCATTACTCTCTCCTCTCCCTTCCCTTGGTGGCACGTTCTCTCTGGCTGTGGCTCTGCATGGCTTCCCTTTGGGACTTCAGCCACAGCTTCCAGCATCAGTGAGCCAGCCCAGTCACTGGGTGCTGGTGGCACTTCCAGGGGAAAGTCCTGATGGGCCAAGCTTAGGACAGATGTCTGTCTGATCCCGACAGTTAATGGTTAGGAAGACAAGGTTAGGGTGTGTGTGTGTGTGTGCAGCAATTGCTTTGTGGTGGGGGGAGTGGGCAGGGGGCAGATTAACATATCTAGTGCTGCCACCCCCAGTCTTGAACTTGATGGGTTTTTGAACTCTGTTTCTTCCCCAGGGCCCACCTGGACCAACAGGGATACGGGGTCCTGTGGGCTACCCAGGCTCCCCGGTAAGTGCTCCCAGCTTTGTGACCATCCCCTGGACCCCCGATGGGAAGGGACAATGTCCTACATCTGGACTCAGGCCCAAACTCAGTTCCAACCCTGGTCTACTGCTCCATGCTGACACCCAGTATGAACTCATCCCAGAATCTGACTCAATTCCCACCTCAACCCCAACCCTAAACCTCATTTCCACCCTAATCTCAACCTTGTTTGTGACCTTAACCTCAATCCCAACTCAAAGCTTATCTTCAAATCCTGCATTAGTGGAACCCTGACCCAGTCCTACTCTTAACCCCAACCCTGACCCACCCTCCAATGCTGACTCCAAACCTAAGCTCAAACTCTGAATCTCAACCTCAAACCCAACCCTAAATTCCATCTCAACTCCATAGGATCCCTGCTCATGACCTTGACCTCAACCTGATTCATTACCCGATGCCCATCTCAAAACTTTGACTCAACTCTTGACTTCATTCCCAAACTCTGATCTTTAACTTGCACCCTCAACTTCAAACCCAACCCCGAGTCTCCCAAAACTTAATCCCAATCTTGGCTCCAACCGGTTACCTCAATCTTGACTTTGACCCTGAGCCTGTGCCCTGCCCTGTCCTTCTCCCAGGGAGCAGATGGGCCTCAGGGACGCCGAGGACCCCCGGGGCTCTTTGGGCAGAAAGGAGATGATGGAGTGAGAGGCTTCGTGGGGGTGATTGGCCCCCCTGGCTTGCAGGTGGGTATCTGAGTTTGAGGGTACAGCTTCTGGTTCTCCCACCTTGTGCCCCAACCTTGCTTCTTTGTTCCACAGGGACTTCCAGGCCCTCCTGGAGAAAAGGGAGAGGTCGGAGATGTGGGGTCCATGGTATGAACAATGGGGGGCAAGGTGGGAGGGGGAGGGGAGTGGCAGGGTGGAGATGGCTATTAGATCATGTGGGTCTCCAGCATCAAAGGTGGTGTTTGTAGTTACTGGAGCCTTTGAGGGACCATGGGGTCACTGGATGCTATTCTGACCGTCCCACAGGGTCCCCATGGAGCTCCAGGTCCTCGAGGCCCTCATGGTCCCAGTGGATCAGAGGTAAGGACCCTGGGAGGGGTGCCCAGCATGCTTCAGATGTGAGGACATCTATTTCCCAAGAAGAGGAGGTTGGGATCACAGTCCCTCCTCTACCCCTTGCTGTCTCTCCAGGGCCCTCCAGGGCTGCCCGGAGGAGTTGGTCAGCCAGGTGCTGTGGGCGAGAAGGTGAGAAGGAGAGGGCAGGAAGGCATGGCAAGTCCTGATTGGGGGTGGCTGTTCTGGGGAGCCTCTCTCTGCCAGGACGGGATCTCTCCATACTATACTTTGCCTCTTGCAGGGTGAGCCAGGGGAGGCTGGAGACCCAGGACCCCCAGGAGCACCAGGCATCCCTGTGAGTGACTCTGTCCTGTGCCTCTGTACCCATCCCAGGGAACCCCTAGCCCCTGGGTATCTCGGGCTCCTGTGACTTCTGTGCAGTCTTAGATCACCCACTGATCCAGAACCTATGGGCTTCCTGGGTTATCTTGATGATAGAACCTTGGAATGTGTCAGGGCTGCTACATGCAGTTCTCCAGGTATACACTACGTAAAAGTGTGGGCTGGAGGGTAGAGGAGGGCTCCGAGATAACACAAGCCCTGACTTGGGGATGGGCTGCCCAGAGGGGGCCCTTTTTCTAATTCACTCAAGGGTGCCATATAGACTAGACCAACCTTGCCCATGACCTCTAGGCAACTGGACCATCCTAACCTCTGACTCCTATAAATCCTAAATCCTTTTGATTACTGACCCTTGGGCAGTCTAGGCTACTCTGGCCCCAGAAAAATTCTAGACCACCCAGATCCCTAAGTCCAGGTATGCTAACCTTGACTCTTGGAGAGTCCAGGCCCTTCTGACTTCTGACCTGTTTCTGCAAAGGGGCCCAAGGGAGAAGTTGGTGAAAAGGGAGACTCAGGCCCATCTGGGGCTGCTGGACCCCCAGGCAAGAAGGGCCCTCCTGGAGAAGATGGAGCCAAAGGGAACGTTGTGAGTCCTATGGGAGGTGGAGGCAGAGATGAGGGAGGGGCACCCATATCTACTCAAACCTGCTCCCCAACTTTCAGCTAGGGGTCCTGACCTCTAGTGTGCTGACTTTATGAACAACCCAAAACATAGCTGAATGAGTAAATCAATCATTGTAGGGGATGAAACTTGCTTCCCCATGACATCACTCTAACGATGTTGGGAAGGCCAAGGTCAAGGTGGAAGCTGACATGGCTTTGCCATCAGGCAGAGGTTGAGACCTTTCTGCCATAGTAGCAGGGCTTGGGCTGGGCTGGGAGGGCAGTGAGGAACTACAGAGTCTGTGGGACTTGGATTTGGATCTCACCAGCTCCCCCCCGCCCCCCGCTGTGTCCCTCTCTGCGGGCCAGTTTATCTGTAAATCTCAAGCTGGGGGCTGCTGGGAGGATGAAGTGGGATGACGCATGTAACATTCTTAGCTCAGCGCCCGCACGCATCAAACTGCAGTGTCCTTGCTACCAGGGCGGAGGTTTCGTGTTTTGTTCACTGTGTATCCTCAGCAACCAGAACGGTGCCTGGGCACCATTTATCTGTTAAATGAATGAGTGAATGCTCAATAATTCCGAGATGTGATTATTCATTATTCTGTGTTCCAGGGCCCCACAGGGCTCCCAGGAGACCTAGGACCCCCTGGAGACCCTGGAGTTTCGGTGGGCATAAACCCTTCTTCCCTCACCAAGTCCAACATGCTTCCCAATTCTCTCCCCATCTCCTTACCCACCATAGACCGGGGCAGGGTCGCTGGAGCAAGTAGCTTTCGTTACCCTCCAAGCCTCCCTGCCAAATTTTCCTGTGACCCATGACCTCTCTCAACTCTGTCCACCTGCCAGGGTCTAGATGGTTCCCCGGGGGAGAAAGGAGACCCTGGTGATGTTGGAGGACCGGTGAGTCGGGGGACAGAGGGTGTGGTACTGGGAGAGGGGGTTGGGGCTGGTGAGTGGGTGAATTGGGGGCCAGAAGAATGGGTTAGCGAAGTACCAAGGCCCCTGTGGGGCCTCCCCAAGCATGTGAGAAGCTTGGGGGAGGAGGCGGGAGGCTGCTGGTGCCGAGGTGATGTTTAGGGAAGGTTGTCTTTGGAGCTAAGGCATCCTGAAACAGTTATGCTCAACCAATGTGCTGCTGTAATCTCCACAGGGTCCACCTGGCGCTTCTGGGGAACCCGGCCCCGCTGGGCCCCCTGGCAAGAGGGTGAGTGACACCCCGCCTCCTGGCTGTCCTGGCTCCAACCTTGTGCCACTCAGCCCAACAGGCTTCCACTCACCCCCATAGTCCCCACTCACCCTGGAAGGCCCCCATTTACCCCAACAGGCCTCACTCACCCCTAGAGGTTCTCAGTTACCCCGGCAGGTGCCTACTCACCCTCATAGGCCTCCACTTACCTTCATAGGTCCCCACTCATCCCAACAGGCCACCACTCACCTGTACAGGCCCCCACTGATCTCCACAGGCCCCACGTCACCCCCACAGCCCCTCACTCACCCCTGAAGACCCTCACTAACTGTTTCTCCCTCCTCAGGGTCCTCCTGGACACATGGGTCGAGAAGGCAGAGAAGGGGAGAAAGGTGCCAAGGTGAGTGGACCCTGCCCTGACCCCTCAGCCAATAGTTAGGCCAACAGAATGGGGAGGGGGCCTGTGACTACCACACATGCCCCAATTCCCTCCCCTTCCTGATGACTCTTGGCTAGGGGGTCAGGGGTCAGGTACCCCCTGACTCTCTTTGACCCTTCCCTTGCCCCTGTCTATTTTAGGGGGACCCAGGTCCTGACGGGCCCCCAGGGAGGACAGGCCCAGTGGGAGCTCGAGGACCTCCTGGGCATGTCGGACCTGAGGGTCTTCGAGGGATCCCTGGCCCTGTGGTGAGTGGGGTGGGGACAGGGATGTGGCAGAGGTGGGATCAGACCCTTCCTGTGTGCTCCCACCTTATAATTTCTCATTACAGTCGGGAGGGGCTGACCCTGGTGTGAGGAGGGGCATCCACACTGGGTTCTGGCAGGGTGCAGACCCCCCATGTTCTCTTCCATCCCAGGGTGAACCAGGCCTCCTGGGACCTCCTGGACAGATAGGCCCTCCTGGCCCTCTGGTAAGAGACTTCTTTGTCCCTGAGGTCCTGGCACTAAGAACCACACTGGGTGCCCAGTGGCCACCTAGTGACCACAGGTGCTGATAGTCAGGCTGACCCTTCCCTGACTATCTATCTGATGGTCCACCCTGACCATGTATACTAACCATCTATCCTGACCACTCATCTTGATGGTCTATACTAACCCTCCATCCTGATGGCCTTCAGTAGCCACAGTGACCCTCAATCTTGAAAGGCAAAATCAACCATCAGTCTTGACAGTCTTCACTGACCACCCATGCTGACCTTGACCACTGACCATTCAGATTGGCTATCCTCCAGTCAAGCTCTATTATCTCTCATCCCTCCTCTCTCCTGACCACCCTGACACTCACATCCCTGGTAATTCCCCTGTGAAATCTGGGCACTTTCCCATTTGACCACCCCCTTCACCAGCATGGACCTTGAGATTCCATGTTTGATACTCACTGACTGGCCCGCCCTCTCCTTCCAGGGGCCCTCTGGCCTCCCTGGGCTGAAGGGAGACGCTGGCCTCAAGGGGGAAAAGGTAAGGATACCTCCTCCCATGACTTCCCTCCCACGTGTACCTCCATAGCCTCCCTGGCCAGGGGGCTGGGACAGTGGAGTCTCCGCTGCTCCCAAACTTATTACCCCAAGGCTCTAGGAGAAAAGCCTCCCAGCACCCTACTGTCTCCCCGACATGCCTCTTTTGTCCTCCAGGGCCACATCGGATTAATTGGCCTCATTGGCCCCCCCGGGGAGGCCGGTGAGAAAGGGGATCAGGGGTTGCCAGGCGTGCAGGGCCCTCCTGGCCCCAAGGGAGAACCTGTGAGTGTGTGTCCTGCCCCAAGGGGGAAGAATGTGTCTAACGGAGGTGATGGGTGGGTGGGGCGGAGAGGCAGCTTGTTTGGAGACTGGTGGGGGGCGGTTAGGGAAGCCTGGGTCTGGAATGATGGAGGTTGTGTCTGGGAAAAACGGGGGCTCTGTCTGGGGACTTGCAGATTGGAGGCTGTGTCTGGAATTTGGGGTCTTGAGTAGATGAACCAGATATACCATTTTAAATGGGTCAGAAAACAACGGCACTGTCCCGTTTCATATGGTACGTGGTCAGCCTACTGACACCTTAAATTTAACCCAGTGAGTCTAGGCTGACGCTATGTACTGTTTGAAACGGGACGGTTCCATTGTTTTCTGTCCCATTTAAAGTGGTACATCTGGTCAACCTAGTCTCGAGGGGACTAGAGGCTTGTCTGGACCACAGGGATGAACCTCATCAATGATGATCCTGATGTCCTTTCTCCAGGGTCTCCCTGGTCCCATTGGCTCTCTGGGCCACCCTGGGCCCCCAGGTGCAGTGGTGAGTATGAGGAGTGTGTGGGGTTGGGGTGGAGGTCACCGTAGTAGGCCAGCCAGGACTCCAGATTTCTGTCTCTACCCCACAGGGCCCTCTGGGACAGAAGGGCTCAAAGGGGTCCCCGGTGAGTACTCTCTGCTCCCTTGGGCTCCCCCATTTCAGCCTTCCATTCTCCCCCCTACCACACCAGAACCCTCAATGCCTTTGCATTCATTGGTTCATTTAGTCATTCAATCACACATTCAACAAATATGTATTCAACACCTACCACTGTATTTTATCAAATCTAGAATGCCATCAGTTATAAGATGCACCATTATTTTATAAACTGCTCTGAAAGAAAACAGTTCTGCCGAGTGAACTGTGCCTTGCTATAGATGTTATGATGCTGATTTCAGAGATGTTAAACTATGGAAAGAAAATGTGTGTTTTATGCTTGGTGCTGAACATTACATGTTCCTCCCCCAGGCTCTGTGTGTGCGTGTGCATGTGTGTGTGTGCGCGCGCGTGTGCGTGTGTACATGTGCGTGCGTGCATGTCCGTGCGTGTATGCGCGTGTGCGTGTGTGTGCGTGTGCACGTATGTGTGCGTGCGCGCGCGCGTGTGTGCGCGCACGTGTGTGCGTGTGCGTGTGTGCGCACGTGTGTGTGCGTGTGCGCGTGTGTGCGTGTGTGCATGTACCCGTGTGTTAGCAGGAAGGGGTCTCCATAGACAGAGTTCACCTGCAAGTGACTTCTTCCTACAGGGATCCCTGGGCCCCCGTGGAGACACTGGCTCCCCAGGCCCTCCGGGTCCCCCGGTAAGTTCCCCTGGGACTAGGCTGGAATGTCCCCACTTGGTCCCCCATTCCTAGAACCCGGGACGGGGCCAGAAAGCAGATGTCAGGCAAGTGGGGAGGGGGGATTCCTTGAAAGCAGAAGGGGAATCTGGGCTGTGTGTGGGGTGTACGTGGGGGTTAGAAGGACATCCACGGGGGCGCTGACCCAGTTTTGTGTCCACTTTTTCTCCCATCTCTCCCTTCCTGTCTCCACCATTCTCCTGGACTGTCTTTGTGTCTCAAATACGTTTTTATCTATTTTATCTTTTCCTGTTGACTGACTCTCTGTCTTTCTATTTCTATCTCCCCTCCTTCTACTTTCTTTGTCTGGTCTTGTGGTTCTATCTCTTTTACTGTCTTTCTGCTTTTATCCCTCCCTATCTCTGAGTTTTTCTCTCTCCTTCCTGTCGGCCTGTCTCTGCTTCTCTCTCCCCCATGCCTGTCCGTGTTCGGGTTTGTATCTCTCCCTCACCTCTCTTGTCTTCCCTGCCTCTGTCTTTTTGATTCCCACATCTCTCTCTCTCATCTCTGTCTCTCTCCTTGGGCTCTGCTCTCCGTCTCCACCGCTGCTCAGGGAACCCCGGCGGAGCTGCACCGGCTGCACCGGCGCCGGCGCTGGGTCCCGGGTCCTGGTGCGCTGGCGGCTCCGGAGGGCGGCCTGGAGGAGGTACTGGCCTCCCTCACGTCTCTGAGCTTCGAGCTGGAGCAGATGCGGCGCCCACCCGGCACTGCCCAGCGCCCGGGACTCGTGTGCAGTGAGCTACACCGCAACCACCCGTCCCTGCCCGATGGTGAGGTCCGGTCCTGCCCGGGCTGGCGGGGAGCCGTCGGGTCCGTCCCCCGCTCACCGCGCCCCCTGGCTCTGCCGCAGGGGAATATTGGATTGACCCCAACCAGGGCTGCTCGAGGGACGCGCTCAGGGTGTTCTGCAACTTTACGGCGGGAGGAGAGACCTGCCTCTACCCAGACAAGAAGTTTGAGACGGTGAGTGCTGCTGGGGGGGCGGCGGGGGCTTGGAATGAGGAGGAAGAGGGCTCTGGACGCCGTCCCATCCTTCCACCCCGCCTCCCCCAGCCCCCAACACGCGTGCCAGACGTTATTCAGCCAACTTTTACTGAGCACCTACTGGATGCCAAGTGCTGGGGCTACAGCAGAAAATGAAAAGGAAAAAAATCTCTGCTTTTGTGGAGCTCGCCTTCTGCGAGGAAGACAGACAAGAAAAGCTAGCAAAGGAATTAGGAATGGTGGGAACTTTCGGTGGGAACTTTCAGTGCGTACCCGTGGCTGGCCTGAGCACTTAGATGCATTACCTTACAGAGCCCTAATCACCCGATGTGGCAGTTCTTGTCATCATCCCTCAGACAGGGAAACTGAAGCACAGAAAGGTGACAAGTTTATCCTTGGCAGTCTGGCTCCAGAGTCCCAGCCCTTAGCTATCTAGTGCACTGCCTCTGGACCTGCTATCTTATAGGCCTGTGGGCTCACTGCCCTCCAGGCTTTGGGCTAGGAGATGAAGTCACCTGGTCCCCCAGAAATCCTGGGGTTCACCATCAGGGAACTCTGAGCCTAATGGCCTCTCACACCAAGCACAAGGCTTAGCAGTCGAGGGCAGTGAGTGAGCAGCACCAGCTCTGGGCCACTTGGCTTGGAATCTGGTTGTCACCTCAGTGTTTTCATCTGTAAAATGGGGTCTCAAGCAAGCACCTACCCCATAGGGGGTTACGCCATCTCAGTACCAATGCAGTATTGGGGAACACTGATTAAACACCGACTGTGTGTGGATACCTCTACTGCAGATGATACACAGACAGCACAGGGCCTGCAAAAGTGAACAATAATATTCTTCTCCTGATGCATTAGTAGTTTTGATTGATCAGAGCCCTGGTTTACTGGGTTCTCAGACCCTCCATGAATGGGGGCTGCAGTGCAGGACTTGAACTCTAAACAGCAGTTTCTGACATCTGAGACCCAATCTCTCACCAGCTCCCCTTTCTCCTGCTCAGAGAGAAGCTGGGGAAGGGAGTGAGAATGTTTTAGGGTTAGTTTCCCCAGACCCAGACCCTGAGGCAAGGATTTGAGGTCAGGTTGTTTATTTAGGTGGTCCCAAGAGGCACCAGGAGTGCACAGGGGGATTTGAGAGGGGCCGGTGTTGTTAAAATGTCACCCTTGGGCACCCAAGGCTCAGTCCCACTGAGGACTTCAGGGAGACAGGGTGGAGCAAGCACCGGGAAGCTGCCCCACCTGGCAGAGAGGGAGCTGGGGCATCTCTCCACAGACGCTTGTCAGTCATCTGTCGAGGGCTGCCTCCGAGGTCGGGCCCCCTCCTCCTGGGCCTGTCCTGTGCACCTGCCATGCTCACTCCCATGACCAGACAATAGCCCGAGAGCCCGGACATTTACAGTGTGGGGAGGTAAATGCGGAAAGGACATGGTGGGTGCCCAGGGCACCTACTACTCCCCTCCCTCCTCCTTCCAGGTGAAACTGGCCTCCTGGTCCAGGGAAAAGCCGGGAGACTGGTATAGCACGTTCCGTCGAGGGAAGAAGGTGAGTTAAGGAAGGCTGAGGTGGCGGGTAGTATGCAAAGTTGTGGGAACCAGAGGAAGTTGGGAGAGGGGCTGTGAGGGGTGAGAGGAACAAGACTGACTTGCCTCCGTCTCCCTGGTAATTCCAGGTTGTGGGAGGGGGAGTGAGTGCGGCAGCATCGGGAGTGTGATGGTGGGAATGCACAGGCAGTGCTGGAAGGACCTGCAGGCTTCGTGGTAGAAGTCACAGCTCCGCCGAGGCCCAAGGAATGAGTGGGTTAACATGTTTGGGAGGACAAGGAAAAGTGTTGCAGCAGAGGGAGCAGCATGTGCAAAGGCCCAGAGTCAAGAGACAGTCTGGTGAATTTAAAGGAGAAAGAGCCACGTCTCTGCTTTAGAGAGTGTGAGGGGGAATGTAGCTGGAGAGGAGGCTGGGAGGTAGGCGAGGGGCAGAACGACTTGTGGGCAGTAGGGACCCATGGAATATGTTTAAGTGAGAGAGGGACTCAGATCAAATCTCTGTGTCAGAAAAATGCCTCTGGGACTGTTGGTGGTGGAGGTGAGACTGGAGGCTGGGAGACAGGCACACACAGATGTGTTGATCCAGGAGAGTGAGGAGGGGACCGGGCCGGAGCTGGTGCTATGGGGCTGAGAGGAGAGCATGACTTGGAACAATATCAAAGAGGGTGGCAAGTCAATGGGACCTAGTAATTGATGAGATGGAGGGGAGGGCAGAGCTGGGGACGATGCCCAGGGTCTGGCTTGAAGGGCTGGTGTCTAGTATTCTGAGGTATGCAATTGTGAGGAAGAGCAGGTTTAAGGGGTGGGAGGATCTTGGATACATTTTGGGACTTATTTAGGTAAAATGTATATTCTACACGCACACACACACACACACACACGCGCGCGCGCGTGCACACACACATACATACACACACAGACACATACACGCACACACACACATACATACATACACGCGCACATATACACACACGCACATACACACGCGCACACACATACACACATGCGCACACACACACATACAGACACACACAAGCACACACACAGACACAGACACACGTGCACATGCGCGCACGCACATACATACACACACATACACACACGCACATACACATACATGCACACACATGCACGCACACACACATACGCATGCACGCACACACACATACACATACATACACACACGCACACGCACATACACACACATGCGCACACACATACACACACATGCGCACACACATACACACACATGCACACGCACACACACACATACACACGCATGCACGCACGCACACACACACGTGCACACACACATACGTACACGTACGCACGCACGCACACACACATACGTACACGTACGCACACACACGCACACGCATACATACACATACGCACACACGCACACGCACACACACACGCGCACATATGCTAAGCACTGGGAACATAGCAGCAAATTAAAGTTATTTCCTTACTTCATGAAGTTGATATTCTTCTGGGAATACAACGAAGGAAACAGACCAAGGAAACAAATACAGCTCTAATATAATGTAAGGGGTATTGTGGTTTGGATTCCCCCCAAACAGACCCTGAGACAAAGATTCAATTGCAAGCAGTTTACATATCCGGGAGATGATTCCAGAAAACATCAGTTGGGGAAGGTACTCATAGGAATGAGACAGGGAAGAGAAGGAGCCAAAAGGACACGCTCTCAAGTGCGTTACCTCAAGCCACTGATCGGTTAATAATATGTTTTATTTAACCCTGCATATCCAGAATATTGGCATATCAGTATAAGGTTATGGAGGCATTTTACTTTCTTTCATACAAGTTCTTCAGAGTCTGGAACATATTTGACATTTACAGGACATCGTAATCTGGATGCTAAATTTCATTGGAAATACTTGACGTATACTTAGATTTCATGAAACCTGCAGTTGGAAAAGTTGATTCACATATTCGGTTTGCTCCAAGCCTAAGTTTTCTGATAACTGGATGGAGGCTAAGTTATGAGTTATGAATTTAAGTAAAAGATTTAAGTGAAATAATTAAATAAAAAAATTAAAATGAAACCAAGTTTTAAAAACGTTTCTCAGTCTCGTCAACCCCATTTTAAGTGTTCAGTAGCCACACGTACCTAAGGGCTCACAAGAGAAGGATGGCTGGCTGGGCGAATGGGGCACCCTCACCTCTGGCTCTGCCCCACCCCCAGTTCTTCTACGTGGATGCCGATGGGTCCCCAGTGAACGTGGTACAGCTGACCTTCCTGAAGTTGCTGAGCGCCACAGCCCACCAGAGCTTCACCTACTTCTGCCAGAACTCAGCCGCCTGGTTGGATGAAGCTACAGGCGACCATGGCCGCTCCCTTCGCTTCCTTGGGGCCAATGGAGAGGAGCTGTCCTTCAACCAGACAGCAGCAGCCACCATCAGTGTCCCCTATGATGGCTGCCGGGTAAGGGAGAGGGGCAGGGGCTGACCGGAGCGGGGAGGGGAGGCCTCAGCTGCCCTCCCCCACTCACTTACCATCTGTGTCTTCCCATGGTCAGCTCCGGAAGGGACAGACGAAGACCCTCTTGGAGTTCAGCTCTTCCCGAGTAGGGTTTCTGCCCCTGTGGGACGTGGCAGCCACTGACTTTGGCCAGACGAACCAGAAATTTGGGTTTGAACTGGGCCCTGTATGCTTTAGCAGCTGAGAGTTTTGGGGTGGGGAGGGACAATGAGGGGGCCCCAGATGGGGTACATTTGGTGCTGAGGCTTTGAAGCCACCCTATTTATCGTCTCGTGTGACTATGGAGTCAGGGGAGGGTCTGCTCATCATGGCCAAGCGGCATTCCTTATCCCTTCCAGGGTGCTTGGGCTGGACTTTCTGGCCCAAGAGTCCAGCCTCCCCCACCACACCCACCCGCTGGAATAACTGTAATCTGCCTCTTTATCCCCTCCATGCCCACTCACCCCTCACCTCCCACCCCTGATCCACCATGCAATGAACTTCTAACTCAGAGCTGATGAGTGCCCCCCACCCATGCTTGCCTTCCTGTCCTTAGTCAGTGCCCCCCCAACACCCTTTGGTGCTACCCTTTCCAATAGTTAAGCACTGGACGTCTCCTGATCCCAGGCTGGGACCCCTTCACTCATTTCTATTTTCAGGTGGGTTCAGAGTGAAGAAACTGAAGTCAGACTACAGAGGGAAAGGGGACTTCCCTGGACTGAGCTGTGTGCTCCTTTTGCTGCCTCAGCCCAGCTCTGAGTAGTGACCCCCTCAGATCTCCCCAAATGTGTCTTGCCATACCAGATGGTTTGGGGACCAAGATGTCAGGGGTAAATCAGGATCCTAATGGTGCTGCCCTATTTATACTTGGGTCTGTATTAAAAGGGAAAATCCCCTCTGTTGTATATTTAATCTGCTTCCTCCTTAGGGAAGGCTGGGACATGGTGAGAGAAATTCTAATGCGATTCCTCTGCCACCAACCACAGGGCCATAGGGCATAATTGGCATCTCAAGTCTGAGAATAAACTGCTAAACTGTGTCCCTGTCTGTGTCCTTCATTTGGTTCTGGCGTATCTTTCTTAGGGTCTGGATCTTGTCTCACCTGAGGTGTCTGCCACCACTTGTCTTAATTCAGGGGGTCTTTTTGTGGAGGTGGTTTTGAGGGGCTAGGGGAACTCAATTACAATGGGGCTCATTGGAGTTGATGGGCCTGTTTATTAACTCAGGCTCCTAGAGGAAAAGTTGAAAATAGCCGGATCTCTAAGAGAGTAGATCTTAACTGTTCTCACCACAAAAAGTAACGGTAAATGTGTGACGTGGTGCAGGTGTTTGCTCATCATTTTGCAATATTATAAGGAGATCCAATCAATGTGTTGTACACTTAGACTTACACATTACACATTATACATACACACACACATATATACATATGCATATACATATATAAATACACACACACACATATATGTCAGTAAAGCTGGACAAATTGTGAACCTATTAGGAAGGCACCAAACTTTAAAAAAGGAAGGAGGGAAGGAAAAAAGAGAACATGCAGAGTTCCGTGTTGATCTTGGTTAGTCCTGCAGCCACTGGCTGAGCTGAGGGAATGCATTAAGAGATGACATGGGATGTAGCTTTGGTTTGAGATGAAGTGACTAAATGTCAAAGGTCTGGGTGGCAAGTCAGCAGGTGAGTTGGGGTGAAGAGAATTGGGTTAGGAGTTGAGGCTTGAAGTGAGTTGAGGGTTGGGGGTCAGGGGTTGGGTGTATTTCATTGAAAATGGGTTGAAGGTGAGTTGAATTGGAGGTTGGTTTGGAGTGAGTAGAGTGAGTTTGGGATTGTGAATTAATGATGGGATCTGTGGGTTGGAGGTGGGGCAATGAGTGGATTGATTAAGGATTTGAAATTGGATATTGGGTTGAATTGAATTCGGGTTGATTTGAGACATAGGATGAACTGAGTAGAGGTAAGTGGTAGTTGCTAGGAATAGGAGGTGGGAATTGGCAGTTTGGTAAGTCAAGATGGAATCAGTAAGATGAGAGTAGTGTTTGAGGTGGCTTGAATTGGGAGTTAAATGTTAGATTGAGGTGTTTTTTTGTAAACAGATTGTTGAGATATAATTCACATAGTATATAATTCACCCATTTAAAGTATAAAATTGAATGGTTTTAAGTACATTCAGAGACTGTACAACCATCACCACAATCAATTTTAGAACATTTTCATCACCTCAAAAAAGAAATTCCACATCCATTAACAGTCACTCTCCATTTCCTTCAAACCTCTCAGCAGGAGGCAATGACTGACTAATCTTTCTGTCTGTGGGCTTTGCCTATTCTGGACATTTCATAAAAATGGAATCATACAGTATGTGCCCCTTTGTGTCTAGCTTCTTTCATTTAGCCTAATGGTTTCAAGGTTGGTGTTGCAGCATGTATCAATACTTTATTTCTTTATTTCATTGTCTGGGTATACAACATTTTGTTACCCAATCATCAGTTGATGGACATTGTTGAGTTGAATGGAGTTAAGAGTGATGGAGGGCTTGTGTGAGTTGAGTTTGGTCAGGTGGTGGTGGGTGGGTAGAGGTTGCGAGTTGGGATAAGTGTTTCCTCCAAAGCCAGAGCTTACCCTACTACACAGGCAATTAGGCCCCCTAAGGCCACCTGAATACTTGTCGTGGCTTCCCTTATTCAATAAGCGTTACTAAGAGTTACTCCATGAAGAATGCTGGTGCTCAGAGACTAATTGATGAGTTCATTCATTCATTCACTTGTTCATTTCTTTCATCCTACTGAGTATTTATTCAGTGTCAGGGACTGTTCCAGATGTTGGGGATAGAAAAGAGATGTGGTGTCTTACTCCTGAGGGAGGTGGCAATGCTACATGTTTGTGATTTCAGGTGGTAGTGTTTGTTATGAAGGAAAATCAAACAGGTTACACGGATATAGAGTAATGGAGTAGAGTGGTCAGGAGAGGCTTCAATGAGGAGGTGGTGTTTGAACAGAGACCTGAAGGATGGGAGGGAAGAGCCATGTGGAGTCTTGAGGAAGTATTTTACACACAGTGAATAACCTAGAACCCCTCAATTACCAAGGAGGGCTCTTGAGGGGATGGTGTTTCTCTTGGTCACTTTTCCTAATTTATTGCTTTTGCTGATTTTTTTTTTTTTACTCTGTGTTCTCTTCTATCAACCCAAATATAGACCTGTGCCTGCTTTCCTAATTGCTCTCCCAAACATCTTTAACTCAAGAGCACATATGGCAACACTGGTGCTATATGTTATTTTCCTCTTCCTGGGCACACCTAATTGAAAACACATTTCCCAGCTTCCCTTGCAGTTGGGTTGGGGCCATGTGACTTGGTCTTGGCATGATTAGCCATAAAACCTCCTGCGTAGTGCTCCACAATAACCTTGGAGAGCATGTGTAAGATGGAGGTATTATATACAGAACTAGAAAGGGGCCTGGTTACCCAAATCATTGCTTAGAGGAATGCTACCAAGGAGACCATCAAATATGATCAAGGAAATAACTTGATTGTTTTAAGCCCTTGAGATTTTTAATGGTTGCTTGTTACAACAGCTATCATTAATATCCTGACTAACACAGTGAATGAATCTAACTTTTACTGAAGGTTGGCATGTAAGCGCGTGTGTGAACCAGGAGGTCTCATTGCAGCAAAGTCGACAAGTTAAAAGTTAATATGGCATATACTCATCCTCATCCTCAAAAGTGCCCACCACTGTGAATTAGTCATTGGAGGTGTTCCTTCTGCAAGTCCAGATTTCTTACCATTCTGCTGCCTCTCCCATCTCTCCTTCCCTCCCGGACATCTTCCCTTGCCTACCCTCTTCACCCTCTTCCTCTAAGGGAGGATCAGATCAAATGTATCTCCATTTCTTATGAAGAGCCATTCCCTCAGTCCTTCTTATAGACCATATGTCATGCTTACATGACCCATGATGTTCCACTATTAATAGTAATGACCATTGATTGTCTACATACCAAACTGTATAATAAAATTTTTAGATGAATTTATTTATTCCTCATCATAACCATTGAGGAAGGTTCTGTTACTATCCTCATTTTGCTGATAAGGGAACTGAGGAACAGAGAAGTAGAGTACCTGGCCCAGCGTCTAGAGCTAGAAATTTTGCTAAATAAAAAGCTGTCATCTCCTTTAGCAGAATATTTTCCCCATTATTAAAAAAAAATTACATCCAGTATACAGCCCAGGGTTTAAATGTAGATCAGTTGGCATCAGCTTTTGCAACCCCTGGTGCAGGTAGTTTGGAAGGGAGGAACAATTAATAGTGTAATGAGGACTCTTTAATTAGCTAAAAGCTCGTTAAAGAATTAGAAACTGGGCCCTGCTAAATTAAAGGGTAATTGACAAAGGTGTAAGGAGGGAATCTGAGTCTCACAGGCTCTGCTCTGTGTATTTACTCAGCATCATTGCCAGCACCCGGGAGGCTGGAAAAGCCCCCAGCTGATTTGCATATTCAGCAGCCATAATTAATCACTGCTTGTGCTTCTAAGCAATTACACCCACTGTTCTGAGCTGGAGGCTGGGCCGGGCGGCCCATGTGGGGGCATCTGTTGGCTTTATACAGACATGTTTGTGGGGGTGGGTGGAGTAGAAAATTTTACACGCACACTCTCTCTCTCTCTCTCTCTCTCTCTCTCTCTCATTGTCAGAGATACAAACAGTGACATTCACAGACCAAGGGCTCACAGAATCAGACCCTCATCACCCTCTTCCCACCCGTCATAGATGCAGGTCACATCCTGGACCCACAGGCAGACTCCCAGGGGGTGAACCCATGTTCTTATGCACACCCCTACACCCTTAGCCAGATCCAGACACATTGACATGCATAGCAGGCCACACACACAGTCGTACACACCCATTTGTGCCTGGGCACACATGTAGAGTCCTCCCCCTCAACTAAGCTTGCAAACCCATACTCATAGATGGAGCCACATCTGAAATACTGCATCCTGGGGCCTGGCACATGCTAGGCATGCAGAGGGATACACAGTCCTACAGAGAAAAATGCCACCAACACATAAACTACATACACAGACCCAAGTGAACTCCATCATGGACATCTCAGAGATCTCTGCTCCCTCTCCACTCATTCATTCAACAAATATTTATTGAGCATCTACTGTGTGCCAGATGCTGTTCTAGGCTCTGGGGATCCAGCAGTGAACTAAACAAAGATCTCTGCCCTCATGGAGTTAACACTCCAGTGAGACTGACAGGAAGTAAGCAAACACACACACACACACACACACACGTCAGGTGGTGCTATGAAAAAAAGGCAGCAAAGAGAATAAAAGGAGTGTTCTTTGAGACAGGGTGGTCAGGAAAGGCTTCCTGGTGGAGGCATCCTTGAAGCAGCCGCTCATACAGAGAGAGGGAGGGAGCCATGTGATGTCTCACACAGCCATGCCCAGGCCCCATCCCCATAAGGGCAGATAATTGGCTGTGTTCTGAGTGCACTAGATATCAGAGCTTCCTTTTGAGGGGGTGGACCCATGAAGGTATTGGGGAGACAGGGAAGCTGAGAAGTTGGAAAATCAGATTGACCTTGAGAGGCTGTCCTGGCCTTCCTTGATGCTGGTCTCATCTCCATTATACATGCTACCACCTTGGTATATTTCTTATTGTATTTCATTTTATTTTTGTGGTAAAAAAACACATAACATAAAACTTACCATCTCAATAATTTTTAAGTGTCCAGTTGTGGAACAGCTCTCTAGCACGTTTTTATTTTGCAAAACTGAAACTGTCCCCATTAAACACTAACTCCCCTGGCACCCACCATTCTACTTCCTGTCTCTGTGGGTTTGACTCTTCTAGGGACCTCATGTGAGTGGAATCACACAGCATTTGTCCTCTTGTGTCTGACTTATTTCACTCAGCGTAATGTCTGCAAGGGTCAGCCACTTTCTGGTGTGTGTCAGAATTTCCCTCCCTTTTTAGGCTGTATAATATTCCATTGTACACACCGACTACATTTGTTTATCCAGTCATCCATCATTGATGGACGCTTGGGTTGCTTCTCACTCGTGGCTACTGAGAGCAATGCTGCTATGAAAATAGGTGTGCGAATATCTCTTCGAGACCCTGCTTTCAAGTCTTTTGGATGCACAGGGTTTGGCAGAAGTAACGCCCTTTTAAAAGTCGTTATGTTAATGTAGTTATGGTATTGTTATGTTATAGAATTACATGCACATGATTTTGTAATAAAAGAAGGGGCGTTATTTGCACCACATCCTGTATACTCAGAAGTGGAATTGCTGGATTGGGCATATTTCTTTCTAAAAATTTGTTTTCATTGAGGCATACAATATATAATAAAAGATATGGACCTTAAATGTTCTGTTGAATAAGTTTTCACAACCCTGAACAGGAAGTGGACTGTTTCCAGCACTCCAGGAAATTTCTCATGCCCCTTTCCACACCCCCTCCAAGACACAAATTCTTCTTGGATACGTTTCTAGTGTGACAAAACTGATGAATGAAATAGGGAGGGTGCATGGAGGCAGTGTGGTGCAATGGTTAGAGCCAAATCATCTGGTCCAAGTTTGAGCCCTCCACTATGACAGGTATAACCTTCAACTCTCTGAGCCCCAGTCTCCACAGCTGTCAAGTGGGGTGAATAATAGCACCTACAGATCAAACACTTCAAACAATGTCGGCCATGTGGTAAATGCTATCAAAGTGTTGCTATTATTAAAAGAGACCTGCACCTACCACCCGGCGTAAGAAATAAAGGTGATACACTCTGAACACATTTCTGCCATTGCATCCCTCTCCTTTCCCTACCCAGGGTGGATGAGTGCCGAGAAGTTTTTAAAAAATTTTAAATTGTGGTGAAACATACATAAGATAAAGGCACCATTTAACCATTTTTAAGTGTCCAGTTCAGAGGCATCAAGTACAGCCGTTGCTGTGCAGCGTCCCCACCAAACAGCTCCAGGACTTCCCTGCCTGCCCCAGATTACAGTGTTCCCATTGACACTGACTCCCTACTCCCCCGTTCCCGCAAGTGTGGGAACTTTGGCCCTTAAAACATTTCTCCATGTTTACGGCATGCAAGGGGCTGTATCCATGGGTGATACACAACACGATTTGGCAAGTTTTTAAACCATAATTGGTACAATACTGAATGTGTTCTTTTGCAACTTGCTTTGTTACTCAACCGGGCGGGATGGGTATACTCTCCATGTAGACACAGTGTTTCTGGTCCTGTCTTTTTAATTGCTTTTAAAATGCTTACTTCAGCATAGCTACCCATTTTCTTACTGGTGTACTTTTAGGTGTTTCCCGTTTTCACTCATCCCAGCATGTCTTTTGTGCACATGGATGAATGTCTCTGGGATGTGTAATAGATAAGAATGGAATCTCTGGGTTATGGGGGAGGGGCCCATACATCTTCAGCTGTCCTGAGTAGGATCTTCATGCTGGTTGCCCAAACCTCACTACAACCCTTTCCTCTCATTACTCTCCCAAGGCTCCCTTTTGGCCCCAAGATAAAGTCCATTCCTTCTACCTGGAAACTCTGGCCTCACTTGTCACCACCCCTCACCAGGAGACCTGGCCTTCTGCACCCTGTGGTCTTGGGGCCTCTACCCCTCTGCTCTTCTCTCTATCCACCACACCCTGCCAGCTCTTAGTCATCCCTTGGGTTTAAGTTCTGGTGTCACTTCCTGAACCTGACCCCCACCAGACTAGACCAGGGCCTCCCAGTCATGCTCAGAGAAAGCTGCTTACTGTGCATGTACCATACTCTTAACCTTCAATTACTTGTTCATAACCACAAATCCAGCACAGGCCGGACCTGGAGTGAATGCCTGGTCTCTATCTGTGGAGGAATGAGGGAGTCCTTGCATCCACCTGGAGGCTGTGGCAGGGCTGCACTGAGTGAGACCTGGGCTCCCAGCCCAGCCCACTGCTTCCTGGCTGTGTGACCTCAGGCAAGTGGCTTAACCTCTCTGAGCCCCTCACATTCTTCTCCTACGAAACCCTTCCCAGGGCTGTTGCAGGGTTTGAAATGAGCCCCAGCCAGGACTGGCTCAGGGTAGACCACTCCTGGTAGAAGTTGCTGTAGTCCCGAGCCAAGTTCCGGCCCCATAACCTCGGACTAGGGCCTTGCTCCTTCCTGACTTGGCAGGGCTGGGAAGCAATGCTGGGTCTCCTTGTCCCGCCAGCTCATCCCTCAATTCCCAAGCCTGTAATGGGAACCACATGTGCTGGATGCCTGCCTAGACCCGCTCCTTCTCTCCTCCTCCTCCCCCATAGAGGCCCCCTGAGTCATCCCGTTCTCCCCATCTCACAGCCTCATTCCCACGCTGCCTGGGCCTGGGGTTCACGTGCCAGAGGGTGCCCGTGTCTGTGCTGTGTCATGGGTTCCTGTGGGTCTGTGTGTGAACTGTCTGTACTGCGTGTTTATGTGTGTGATTATGTCTGAATTGTGTGTCTGTGGGTGTTTTTTGTACAAACTACATGCCTCTATTGTGTGTCTTGGTGTTTGCATATGAACTGCCTGTATGTTTTGTGTTTGTGCATGTGTAGTGTGTTAACTACACATCTGTCTTATGACGCTCCATGTACGTAGACTGCGTGCTTATGTTGTGTGTGTGTGTGACTATATTGTAGGTTTGTGGGTGTGTTGACGTGTGAACTACATGTTTATACTAGGGATCCGAGCTGTGTGTATGAATTATGAAGTTTGTTTTTTGTGTTGTGGGGGGGTCTGTGTGTTTGTTGGGTCACTGTATTTGTATGTGCTGGTTCTTGGGTAACTGTGGCTGGTTTACCTCTGATATTCTTCCACTGTCTGATGGTAGGCATGTGTTTTTGTGTGTCCCCTGTACCTGGGATGTATATCTGGGTATGCGTTGTGTGTGGTTGTGTATGCCGGTTCTGGGTGGGCATGACCACTGTGCTTGGAACATGTATGTATCCAAGTAGAGTGTCCATGGGTGACTGTGTTGCCATGGTGTGTGCCTGAGTGTCAATTTAGTTTTCCTGGGAAACTGGAGGACAAACTCCCATCCTCACAGCTGGGTCACTCAGCATGCGTGTGTGTGCGTGTGTGTGTGCATATGTGTGCGTGTGTGTGTGTGCGCGTGTGTGCGTGTGTGTGTGTGTGTGTGTGTGTGTGCATGTGAGATGGCTGGAGGGGAGGAAGTCTCAGCGGTGGCAGCAGTTCCACAGTGAGAAATGCCCAGAGGAGAGAACAGGGCTGAACGGTGGGGAACTCCAAGAGTCAAGCTCTCTCAGGAGACTTTCCGTAGGCATGGAAGGAAGACTGGGCTCTATTCTGTGTGAGCACTTGGACCTGGAAGGCACTGGAATGGATGGTGTCGGGGCTGGGGAGGGGTGAAGGTGACATGCAGCTCACCTGGCCTTCTCGGTGCCTCGGGAACACCAGAGTGACTGGCCCAGGTATTCTCCTGCAACCACAGCATAAAGAGCCTCGCATCTGGAGTCAGCCCTGAACCAAATTTTGGTCTAAGCTCTGCTGTATACCCTCTATGTGGCCTTGGTTAAGCATCTCAAGTTCTCTGAGCCTCAGTTTTTCTATCAGAAAAATGGGACCCAGGCAGATGATGTCGGTGCCCTGACTGGATCCCCTCAGCCCTCATGTGTTCCTGTGCAGTTCTTCCAGTCTTGGAGCTGACTCAGCTCACATGCTGGCCAGGCCAGAAATGCTGAGGAGCTGAAGTCCCTGGGAACCACCCTCTTCCAATGACACATGGGACCTGAAGAATAAGATGTCCTCCCTCCCTTATCCTCAGGTGGGACAACCCTGAAGCATAAGTTCTACCCTCTCTCCTCACAGGATTGGCCCTCCGTTGCCAAAGTGAATTTGATGGGAAAGGAAAAATGCACAATAACCCACTGTAATACTATGGAAGTAACAGGTTGGCTTTGAGTCAGACAAAACTGGGTTTGGATCCATGTCTGCTGCTTATGGTTGGGTGGCCTTAGTCAAGTTACCTACTACCTCTCTGAGCCTCTAACTTTCTGTTCTTGAATTGGGATAATAATTCCTACTTCACAGGGTCATTGTAATAATTAAAAAAAAATAACTCATGGAGAGGACTTGGTCTGGTGCTGAGTTCTTAGCAGGAGCTGGATGAGTAGGGATGGTTGTCATTAAACAGGTGTAGATCTGAGTAGATCGTCACCCATAGCCTGGGGTATTAGGACTTTGTGAATGATGAGGTTCTGTCCAGGTAAGGGGAATGAACAATTCCAAGCACATATCAATCAGGAAACCAGGGAACTTGGTGCTTAGAAAACTGTTACAAGTATGGCAGGTAGGGCTTCAGGCTAAGCCCATAGGATGACTTGCTACAGAATGTAACTTCTGAATTAGCCTACCCAGGACCTTCTGCCTCTATTGTTCACAGGAAGGTGGGGGAATCACCCACTGGAAACCACTGACTTTAAGAATACAACACCATAATGGATAAGTGAACTGTGGTCCATCCATACAATGGCATATTATTCAGCCATAAAAAGAAAGGAAATTCTGACCTGCTATAACATGGATGAACCTTGAAAACATTATGCTAAGTGAAAGAAACCAGCCACAAGAGGATAAATATTGCATGATTCCAATAATATGAAATATCCAGAAAAGACAAAAATTGATAGAGACAGAAAGTAGACTAAAGGTTCCAAAGGCTGGGGTGGGAAGAATGGGGAATTATTTCTTAATTATGGAGTTTCTACATGGGGAAGTGAGAAAATCTGGAAATAGATAGTGTCTATTGCACTATCTAATTACTTCTGCACCACACTGCAGAAGTAATTAATACCACTAAATTACACACTTAAGTGATTAAAATGGCAAATTTTATGTTATATATATTTTACTACAACTTTAAAAAATCATTAAGATAATATACCCAAAACTGTAAACCCCCCCCTTTTTTTTTTGTTTTGTTTTTGCTTTTTTGGTATGTGGGTAGCTCCCCGGCTGGGAATCGAACCCAGGCCGCAGCACTGACAGCGCCAGCGCCGAAGCCTTAGCCACTGCACCACCAGGGAGCTCCCTAAAACCCCTTTAAAGTGTGAATTGTGTGGTATGTGAATTATATCTCAATAAAACTATTTTCAAAAAGCACAATACAAATACATCACAATAGTCGTAATTTAGAGATTTAGAAGGCAACATGATAGTCACTTACAGCTACCTCTCAACAAAAACTGGTGACACTGGTGACTGGAGAAGTAATCGCGCTGTAGGAAAGCCCAGTTTCCAGAATGGGCCTGCCAGATGTCACAGCAGTACAGCAGAAAGATGGCCTCCACCCACATCTCATGCTTCCACTTGACAGAACCCAACTGGCATACAGAAGCTTACCTGCAAGGGAGTCTAGAAAACATAGTTTTTAGCTTTGCAGCCCCTACAGGATACAACTATACACTAGGAGGTCGGAATGGTGCTGCAGCACCTGTCATCTTTTGGTTTTGCTTGTATAGGATTCTTCCCCTTTCCCTTTCAATAGTAAAATTTCCACATCTGCCTCCCCTTCCTTTATTTTCTATCCAGTGTAGGTTGGATGAAGCTAATTTCACTGTGGCTCCAGAGGGGTGATCTACCAGTGAGGTCTGGCCAAACATTTTCTCTGAATCCCTGGTTGGCTCAGGAATGGGGACATGACTTGGGATGAACCAGTGAGAACCATTATTCATTATTATGCAAGATCTCTCTTTTTGCTGAAGTTGTTGGGCTTGGAAGATGTAAGTTTCTGGGAACCATCTTTGTCACCTCTTAGCTAAAAGGAAATCCTTTGTAGAGAATAGCAGAGATGAGAAATGGAGAAAGACAGAATCCTGATGACATAACAGAACCCCTGGATCCAGCCTTGCTTGAATTCCATTACTCCTGGATTTTTTTCCATATGAGCTAATAGATATTCTTTTTTGCTTAAGGTGGTTCAAGTTGCCTTTCCACCACTTGCTACCAAAGGAGCCCTGAATAATGTATAGAGGGACCAGCAAGAGCAAAGGCATGTGTAGACATGCATAGTGTAGATTTATTCACTCATTAGATTCTTTTTGATCATCTTTTCTGTGTCAGGCCCTTGGCAGGGTGAGGGAAAACAAAGGCCCCTAGACTGTGTCCTCCTCTGGCTGGACACATGAAGGGGTCACAGAGGGTAGAGGCATTGACTGCCCAAGCACCAATTAGGAAAACCTAATAGCCAGGTGAGAGTTGGTGCCACTTTTCTCTTCCTCCTGCATATTGTGGAGAGCAGACTTTGCCCAGTGCCAGATCCTGAGCCACCTGAAAAATAAGTTTTGCTGTACAATGTCCTTGAGAAGCTTCTCTCTCTGCAATGATGGTTCACAATTCTGACCAGTACACTAAGCACAGAGGAAAGTAGACACCATGCTTATTATAGCATTGACTATGGTGCTGACCTTGAAATGCACAACAGTACAACCAGGACACTGAGTCTGACTCTGAGCAAGTGTGACCTGATCAGAATTTGACCACAGCATGGCAGGTCACTGTCTAAAGCAAGGTCAGAACACTGACCGCAACATAACTAGCACAGTGATTGTGATTCTGAGCACAACACACCCATGAAACTGATCACCACACTGACCACAACATAACCAGGAATGGCCAGTGGAGACCACAGTGCTTATCCCAGTAGAACTAGTATGATGATGGCAGCACAGATCATAGTTCAATAGGACACTGACTATAGCACAATCAGAACATTGAGACTGCCACTGACCACAGTTGTGGTCATGACCACAGCACTGAATGCATTGGCTAGGGTCCAGTCAGAGGAACAAAGCTCACACCAGGCAGTTCAATAGCAAAAATTTAATATGGGGATTTAACCACAGAGGTGTTAGTTAAACTTTAAGAGCAAGTGGGAGAAGATGAAATCGACTCTAGAGTATTAAGTTGCCAATTTCCCAAGGGCTGACGCAGCAAAGGGAGGAGGTGGTTACGAGAGTCCAGGGGCTGCAGCGGAGTTGAGACTTCCCAGTGGAGTTGAGACAACAGAGGAGATAAAACAGCCACTGCTAGAGACGCCCAAGCCCAAAGTCGAGAGAGAGGGAGAAATACTCTGGCTTCTTTCCTCCCACCTGCCAATCTCTCCCTAGTCCTCACATTGGCTGAGCCTAGCCAGATGCAAGGGAGCCTGGGAAATGTAGTTTTCAGGAACCATCTCCCCTGATACAGAGAAATCAGGTTGGGAATAGACCTACTGCCATATTGACCAATGGGAAACATACAACACAGCCATAACTTGGCCAGAACAATGACCATCTCAGTAACCAGAGCCCAAGGAGGATATTGTTCATGGTCCCCAAACAAAGCACTAACAAGGGCACTGCTCTCTAGAAAAGGGACAAGCAGGGCCCGCCCCCACCCCAGTGTTGCCACAGCCCCACTCTTGTTCAAGAGCTTGCTGGTTGTACCAACCAACATTCCTCTCCTACCCCACACCTACTGCAGGCTTGGCCTGTGGAGTCAGCAAAGGACTGGCTCTCATTTAGAAGAGGAGGTAGAGGGATGGATGAGATGACTCTCCTGGCTCAGATTCTATTTTGTGTCCTACATCTGTCTCATGGTCAGTGTCCTCAACCCCATGCTTCATTGTAGTGATGCCCTCTGGGAATTGAACACTGTCTAGGTGCTCTATTTACTCATGAGTCACAGATAGCTCCCAACAACTCTGAGGAAACAGGTCTCCTGGGAGAAGGAAAGCTCTTTGTCTAAGGTCACATGGCCAAGAAGTGACAGAATCAGGGTCGAACCCATATTTTTCTGGACACCAAGGTTTTTCTCCTTGCTTTGACAAAACAACCCATAAAGTGCCATCTGCCTGACACACTTTAGGGTAAAAAAAAATGCCAGGTTTCCCCCATATTTTATGGCTGATTCCTCTATAACCTGACTTGCTTGCTGCACCCTAAAAAAGCCATTGAGGGACCATGAAAAGGGAAGGTGCCTGGGGTGATGATGACGGGAGAGATGTAGGATAAGGCTGGAGGCAGGACAGGGACGTCCTTCATGTGCAAATGATTCACGTGAAGGCGGCATTAATATTTTGATTCTCTCAGGACCTGGTCTCTCATTTGGGGCCGTTGAAACAGGAGGAAGACACAGTCCCAGGTGTGACAGGGGAGGGGCGTCTTTGAGCGGGAGGGCACGTGGGGAATGCGCGGGTGGGTTGGTTGGGAGAGTGGAAACAAGCTGCCCTCTTTGGTGGCCAGGTCCAACTGGCTGGCCATTCGCCTCGGCCTCTGGTCTGTCTTCCACCCTGTTTTTGGTCTCACATTCCCAGTCTTCATGTCTGCCCCACGTCCCTAGTCCCAGAAGTGACCCTCCCCACTCCCTCCACCAACGTCCAATTTCACAGGCTCTGCCTCAGTTTCTTTCTTGATTCTTGAGTTAAGGAGGGAGCCTCTGAATTTCTCTGCTACCAGCCTTCCTCCTAATCTACCCATGGTGGCCTGGGGAGCTGCGGGGTCTTGTCCCCCGCTACCCTTCCCAGCGCCGACTCACCGACGCCCCTGCACCCAGACCCCGGTGGGTTTACGCCCCAAGACGAGCTGGGGGCGGGGCAGGGGGCGGAGCCCGCAACAAAGACTCCGAGAGAGCGAGGGGGCGGGGCGGAATCCCGCCCGCTGGCGAGGCGGGGGACGCGGCGGCGGAGGGTCGCCCTGCCGGCCGGGCGGGGTCGCGCTTGGTGGCGGTCCCCGCGCCGAGGCGCCGATAGGGCGGGCGGCGGGACTGGACGCTGGGCCGGGGGCGCGTCATGTGGCCGCTCACAGTCGCGCCGCTGCTGCTGCTGCTGCTGTTGTGTTCAGGCCTCGCCGGACAGGTAGGGGCCCGGCGGGCAGGTGCGGGCGAAGGGGGCTCCAGGAAGCGACGGGGTCCCCGCAGAAACGGGGTTTGGGGCTCTACGAGGCCCCCCGACCGCCGGGCTGCGAGAGGCGGAGGTCGCAGCCGGGGAGGAGCGGAAACGTCCACTGTGGCTTTGGGGAAAAGAAGGAGGGTTTCAAATCCAGCCTCAAGCTGGGATGGTTCGGGGGACACTCCGACCCCGGCTTGGGGGTTCTCAACTCCTCAGTGACCCGGAGCCCACCACACCCGCCATCTCGCTGGCGCTGAGTGGGGCTGGGGGGAACTTCAGAGGGCTTTTGGGTGTCGCTTACCCTTTATTCCTCCCATCATGGCTGGAGGTGCCTAGCGTCTGAAGCCCCCCACTCCTCGCCTGCACCCCAGTGTGGAGAAAGGGGCGGGACTCACGTGTGAGTGACTGACGGGAACATGTGTGAGGTGCGGAGGGGTGCTGGGTAAACGTGGGTCTTTGTGTCATGGCTGGGTGTGACTGAGTTTGTGTGTGTGTCTCTGCTGGTGTGGGTCCCACTGTGCATGAGTTGGGTGTGATCGGGGAGGGCGTTCGTACGTGAGGGAGGGTGTGTGTGACACAGGCTGGGACTGGAGGGTTGGTGTGACAGTGCGAGGCTTATGTGCCTGTAACTGGGAGTTGTGTGCCCATGTGTGACTGGTGATGTGACAGCAAGTGAGGACTGTTAATCCTGGTGGTATTTGGGCAGCCATAACTGTGTGGAGAGGACTATGTGTGACAGTGTCCCCATGACTCTGTCCATCTTCCCGGGTGTTGTAAAAAATGTGTGTGACCAGGTGTGTGGCTATGTGAGAGCTTTGGGATGACAGCGTGTTCTGTGTCTGAGTAAATCACTGAAAAGAGGGTATTAAAGGGTGAGGGCTGTGTACGCAAACGTGTACATCTGTGCATGTGTGTACGTGCACGTTGGTGGTGCCTCGAGCACTCCATTCATGCTTTCACAGAAGGTCTCCCTCTCCATGTTACCCCGTCTCTTGAGCTGGGAATGCCTTCCAAAATGTTGGGATCCAAGCTTTCTTTGGCTATTGGGAAACCTCTTTTCTCCTCTATCTTGGGGTTGGGATCACCCTGAAGTTCTCACATTTGTAGGAGCTCAGAGGGAAGCTAGAATAAAAAGATGATAATCACAGCTAACATTTATTAAGTGCTTATTATGTGCTGGACACTGTTTCACACACACAGCATGAACTAAGGCATTCAATCCTCCCAGCACTCCACTGGTGGATGCTACTCTTACTCTCATTTAACAGATGGAGAAACTAAGGCACAGAAAAATTAAGTCACAGAAAAATTACTCAAGCTCAGGCCACTTGGGAGTGACAGAGCTAGCATTCAACAGAGGCAGTCTGGTTTCTGAGCCCACATGTTTAACCTCTCATAATATAATCCATTTTGTGGGTGTGGACAGTGTCTGTGTAGACACTAGGTGTGGTTTTTAGGTAGAACCTCTGAGAAAAAAAGTCCTAGTACCTTCTCTTTCCTGGTCAAAAGAAGAAAGGAATCAGACCCTTGCACCTCACCCGAGGTGAGTATTGGGAGGGATGGAGGTCAGAGTCTAGATAGAAAGATTTCCAGGCCACGAGGAGAGGTTGTGGGCTCCCCTTCCTCACTACTCTGTTTCCCAGTCTCAGGACCCACACACTGGGTGGGATGAGGTGTGTGCTCAGCACCTAGCATCAGGCTGCACACATTAGGTGCTCAATTGATGTGTGAGCCAGAGAGAAGTAAAGACGACTGAGAGACTAGAGACCGAAAGAGGCACATACTTGAGAATCTGCTGGAAAAAAATGAACCAGGAGTGAAGGTTTTTCCAAGAAGGATCTTTAGAGCCACCACCTGGGGATTCTCCCCCACCCCTGCTAGTCCCTAGGGAACTCCAGTCTGCCTGTCTTCCAGCCAGGATTGTGGAGGGGTTGCTTGGGGGCGGAGCTAAACGGGGCTGCGTTGGGCGTGACTAAATTGGGATCTGTGGAGGCGGGGTTAAAAGGCAGATGGGGTGGAGCTAAAGTGGGGTAATCAGTTGGGACGAGGCTGGTGAGATCCTACCGGAGTTTCCTTGCACCCGCAGTCACTACAGTGTGGTAAACTGCCTCATCCTCCAGCTTGCCCGCCACCAGCCTGACGCCCTAGGGAAGAAGGGTCTGAAGAATGGATTCTCTGTCTCCTCTCTGCCCCCTCCATTGCTTCCCAGAACCCCCTCCTGAGTCCTTGCTGGGCCTTGGGCTCCACCAAGGGTCCTTTTAAAAAAAGCATTCATTCGTCTGTTTAATCAACAAGTATGATTAAGTCCTGGGATGCAGCCATGAAGCAAGTCATCAAATCCTTGCTCACCTGGAGCTGACCTTCTGGCAGGAGAGACAGATAAGAACAGAATAAATATGATATCAACAACTAAATAAATATATAATACAATTCAAGTGTCATGAAGAATAAATGGGGGAAAGGAGATTGAGTGATGGTGGTGGGGTGGGGTGGTTATCTCTAAGGAGGTGGTAGTTGAGGTGACACCTGAAGGAGGTGAGAGAAGGAACCTTCTGGGTATCCAGGGGAAGAGCATTCAAGGCAGGGGAACAGCAGGTGCAAAGGTCCTGCGATGGGAACCAGCTTAGTGGATCTGAGGCATAGCAAGGAGGCTGGTATAGCTGGAGAGGAATGAGGGTAAGGGAAGTTTGGGGAGATGAGACCAGGGGCCAGATCACAGGGGAGCTTGTGGGCTGTGGGCAGGAGTCTGGATTTGATCCAGCTACCCCCTTCCTGACCACTGGAAAGTCCTCTCTAAGATCTAGCTCATCTTTGGCACTGTCTGGGTTTGGGGTCACCTTTCTCTGGAGCCCCCACAGGATGGGACAGAAGTAAGTAGTTCAGTTTGTATTGCATGCCTTGGGGCTTCTGCACTCACTCCCTCTGCCTGGGACACTTCCCTCAGGTAGTTCCCTGACTCCCTCTCTCTCCTTTTGTTTAAATGTCACGTCCTCCAAGAGGCCCACCTCCAGCATCCATCCAAAATAACCTCCTCGCTGCCATTCTCTGAGCTCTTGCTCTGTTATTTTTCTGCATAGCCTTTGTTACTACCTTTCCATGATTTGTTTATTCACATAGGTGCTCAACAAATACGTGTTGAATGATTGGGGGGATGGATCCCTCTCCTCCCATAGAGTCTTTTCCTTCTCAAACTGTGGCACTATTGTGCCAATAGAGGGTGGAGCAGGGGAAACAACTCTGCTTGCACGATCCCATACCTATTTCAAGTCACCCTCTGTTCCTGGGTATGGTGCATCAGGAAACCCTTCTTCATCTGTGCCTAGAATTCCACATAATATGGCACCATTATTTGGAGTTAGGTCGCTGTTCTCCCAGACTCCTTTAGAAAATGTAAACGTCCCATTTGAAGGGAAGTAAAGAGAAATCTTAAGGACTCCCAGGTAATTTTTTCTTAGTACAGAAGAGCCGTGCTGGCCTGGCCCTAAGATGAAGGAGCTGGGGTGACACCTAGTGGTGGTATGAGGTTTGTGCAGAGACTGTGGAGGGGGGTGTGTGTGTGTGTGTGTGTGTGTGTGTGTGTGTACCCCATCCAGGGTGAGGCAAGTGAAGCATTTGCCTTGGGTGCAAAATTGAAGGGGATACCAAAACTCTGAAACCAAGGTAATATCTTAATACAATATAAAAATTCCAAAAATCTATGATGAACAAAGTGTCAACATTTTTTATTAAAGACAGGATCCAACTCTGCACTTGCACAACTCACATCACTCACCCCACTGTAACCCTACAGGAGTGTGTCGTGGTGTCTATGGGTGTGTCTGTATGTTTATGGACCATGCACTTGGCATTGGCCAAGCTGGGCACAGAGACATGCAGGTACCATAATCAGGTCTGTGGATTTATGTACACAATGACTCTGTGTTCTTATGGGTCAACCATGTGGGCATGTGTGGATTTCTCATGAACCTAGCAGCTGGTGTGGGCAGACTTCCTGGAGGAGGTGGCATTTGACTTGGGCTTTGAAGGCTGAGTGAGGGAAGACTGGAGGGTGGATGTTCCATGTAAAAGAAGGTCGTTGGCCAAGCTAGCAAGATCTGACAGCATATGGTAGGTTCTGAAAATGGGAATCTGGTGGAGTGGGGATGGTGTGCATGGAGAGGTGAGAAAGGAGGTGAGCTTGGAGAGACAGGTTGTGATCTGGCTCTAAGGGCCTTGAAAGCTGGTTAAGGATCTTACAGTTTATTGAGCTGGCAGTAGGGGGCCACGGAGTGGAATCTGTGTGTGCATGCATGTCTGTGGGTGTGTGTTTAAATAGGTTTTTAAAAATTTACTATCTTACCCATTTTATGTGTACAATTCCTTTGTATTAAATATGTACATTCACACTATCGTGCAGCCATCTCCACCCTCTGTCTCCAGAACTCTTTTCATCTTCCCAAACTGAAATCCTATTCCTAGTAAACACCAATTCCTCATTCTTCCCTCTTCCAGTCCCTGGCAAACGTTTGATTTTCTGTGTCTATGAATCTAATTTCTCTAGGGACCTCATATAAGTGGAACCGTACAGTATTTGTCTTTTTGTAACTACCTTACTTCACTTAGTGTGATACCCTCCAGGTTTACCCATGCTGTGCACGTGTCAGAATTTCATTCATTTTTCAAGCTGAATAATATTCCACTGTATGGCTACACCACATTTTGTTTATTCATTCTGCTTTTGATAGATACCTGTGTTTTATCCACCTTTTGGCTATTGTGAATAATGCTGCTATAAATGTGGGTGTGCAGATATCTTTTGAGACCCTTCTTCTAGCTCTTGCGGATATACACCCAGAAGTGGGGCTGCTGGGGTATATGGTAATAGCGTGTTGAATTTCTTGAGGAACTTCCATACTGTTTTCTACAGAGGCTGCACCATTTTCCATTTCCACCAATGATGCACAAGGGTTCCAGTTTCCCCACGTCCTCGCAAAACATTTGCTGTTCTCTGGCTTTTCATTCCAGCCCGTCCTGTGGCTATAAGGAGATACCTCATGTGACTTTGATTTGCATTGCACTAAGGGTTAGTGGTATAGAGCATCTTTTCATGTGTTTATTGGTCATGTGTATATCTTTGGAGAAATGTCTAGTTAAATCCTTTGTCCATTTGTATTTAAATTGGGTTGTTTGGGTTTTTTTGTTGTTTAGAGGGGTTTCAGAGCCAGGAATGAGACGTGGTTGGATTTGTGTGAGGGACATTTCCTTTGGCTATAACATGGAATGCAGACTGGAATAGGAAGAATAAAGGCGTGAAACAGAATCATTTCAGGAGCTGACAAGGCCTGAGGCAGATTGGCGGCAGCCAGGAGCATAGCAAGACTAACATTTGGTGGAGGGGGTGGAAACCGGGAGGGTACCTCTCATTGTCTGGTGTCTGAAATCCGTAACCAGGCCTACTCTCTCCTTCCCATGCTCCTCCTGGAATTCTGAACCAGGCGGGAAAGCAGAGATGACAGAGAAAAACTGCCTTAGAAGGCTCACACCATTTGTATTCTGAGGGATGCAATTCTCTGTGTGTGTGGACATGAATTCATGCCTTTGTTATGTATGAATGAAATACTGTGAGGGCTCAGGTGGCTCAACTAATGGCGGCCCCTTGGCTTATTGCAAAGGACACTTATTTTGCTTGGTTTGCATTTTTTAGCTTTTCTACAGAAAAGTTCTGTCATTTTTACCTGCTGCCTATCAAACAGAGGTTACATGCTTGATAACCTTAATTCAGTGGTTCCCAACCTCTTTGGCACCAGGGACCGGTTTCATGGAAGACGATTTTTCCATGCAGTGGTGGTAGTGGTGGTGGTGGTGGTGGTGGTTTGGGATGATTCAAGCGTATTACATTTATTGTGCACTTTATTTCTATTATTATTATTATATTGTTGTTATAACTTATAATGAAATCATTATATTTCATTATATGTTACAATATGTCACTTGCCACTATAAAGACTGCCACCACATGCAACTTGTCACTTGCCACTCAGTGATAGGGTTTTGATATGAGTCTGCAAGCAGTTGATTTGTTGTGGTTTCTGTGCAGTCAAACCTCTCTGCTAATGTTAATCTGTATTTGCAGCTGCTCCCCACCAATAGGATCACTGCCTCAGCTCCACCTCAGATCATCAGGTATTAGATTCTCGTTAAGGAGCATGCAACCTAGATCGCTGGCATGAGCAGTTCACAGTAGGGTTCTTACTCCTATGAGAATCTAATGCCACCGCTGATCTGACAGGAAGTGGAGCTCAGGCGGTAATGTGAGCGATGGGGAGCAGCTGTTAATACCGATGAAGCTTCTCTTGCCAGCTACTCACCTCTTGCTGTGCGGCCCGGTTTCTAACAGGCCTGGGGGTTGGGGATCCCTGCCTTAATTCATATTTTTGAGTAAGTTTTCTTCTTGACATAAAAACCTATCTACAGAGATGTACACAAATTGTAAAGGTGCAGCTTGATAAACTGTCTTGAAGTAACATAGTATTATTGGCACCAGGTCAAGAAAGAGAACTTTGCAAAAACCCAGAGGCTCCCTCATGCTCCTTGCAGGTGTCACCCACCCTCCCAAAGTAACTGCTAAGCTAACATCTCTCATCATGAACTGGTATGGCCCACATTTTAACTTCATGAAGTCATTAGGTATGTAGTATTTGCTGCCTAGCTTCTTTGGCTCCATGTAATGTTTGTAAGATTCCTCCATATTATTGTTTTGTGGTAGATTGCATGTTTTCATCTCTTGATGGAGTTCCATTGTGTGACTATACCATGATGTACCCATTCTACTATTTCTAGGCATTTGGGTTGGTGAAGTTTGTGACTTATACCAGCAGTGCTGACACATGTCCATAGCAAATGCTTGTATTTCTGTACCCAACAGATATACAAAGAAACATTATTTGCGGTAGTTATGTTCCATAAAGACCCACGGACACTGAATTAGAGAATAGTAAATCATCACAGGGTTAGGTTCCTGCAAGCCTCTGGTTATAGCATTTTTGTGGACCAAACAATATGCAGCCTTGTTTTATATGTGTTTCTGTTTAAAGGTACCTTATTTAACATATATTGTTGGTTCATTAGCATTGAGCTCAGGGCCATGGTCCTATAACTCATACCTGAATGAAACTTACTGACCAGATATATTTTCTCCTGAAGGCACATCACACCCTTCTCGTGATTAGAAACAGTAGACGGTATTTCAGCACTATGCGTGGGAGCTACTTAAAGTAGAGAAATCACCAATAAAAAGCATGAAAATGTGGAAAATTTGGCACTAAAAGACTGAAAAAGACATGTTTACAGTTAGGAGAAACAAGAAGGCAGAACATGGCCCTGTTGGACCTCAGTTGGGAACCTGCATGTGGGTGACCAAAAGTTTTGCCATTCTGCACATGCCTGTGAATGACCATAAAAGCCCTGTGAGTATTGATTTGGGGGTTACAAATAAATGTTAATGAGTAGGTGAGCTTGCCAATATGGAATCTGTGAATAATGAGACTCAACTGTATATACCTAAGAGTAGAATTGCTGGGTTGGAGGGTGGGGAGGGGGGATATATTGAGCTTTAGGAGATGCTGCCAAATGGCCTTCCAAAGTTCCAAAAACCCTTCAGAGTTTACCCATTTACTCTTCCACCAGAAGTGCCTGAGCGTTCCAGTGGCTCCATTATCTTCTTCAACATCTGGGGTTGTCTTTTTCATCTTAGACATTCCAATAGGTGTGTAGTGATAGCACATTATGGGTTTAATTTACATTTCCTGATGACTACTAGTGCTAAATACTTTTTCACATGTTTATTGACCACTAAGGTATTTCCATTTGTGAAATGCCTGTTCAAGTCTTTTGCCCATTTCTCTATTAAGCTGTCTGACTTATTCTTATTGATTTGTAGGAATATGTGTATGCATATATCCAGATTTTATATCTCTATCTATACATATTTTATATAAATATAAAATCAGGATATGAGTTCTTTATTGGATATTTGGATTACAAATATCTTCTCTTACTCTGTGACTTGTCTTTTCAATTCTCTTAATGGTGGCTTTGATCAATAAAAAATTTTAAAATTTAATGTAGTTCAAATAATTTTTTTCCTTCAAGGTTAATACTTGTTACTGTCCTGTTTTATTGAGCTTTGCCTATCCCAGAGTAGTGAAGATATTCTTCTTCATTTTCTTCTAAAAGCTTTATTGTTTACCTTTCACCTTTAGATGTACACTCTACCTGGAACTGATTTTTGTGTTAATATATGATATGAGGTAGGGATCAACATTTATTCTTTCCCCTGTGAATAGTTCTGATTGACCCAGTGCTATTAGCCTATCTGTCTGAGATAGAATCCTGGGGGCCTTTGGGAAAGTTTCTTAGCTTATCTGTGCCTGTTATTTTCTCATTTTAAAACATGGGAATTATAATCTTGTCTACCTCATAGTAGTATTCTGAGGGTTAAGTGAGTTATTATATGTACATTACTGCAAATGGTGCCTAGCACATGATCAATATTCAATAAACCTTAGTAATTATTGTCATTGTTTCTGACAATTATGAACTTTTTTCCTCCTGGGAATTTTCATGGGGGAAAACATTACTTTCCATGGCTCCTCTTCTCAGTGTGTTCAGGTGACTATAACAGAATACCACAGACTGGGTGGTTTATAAACAACACAGATTTATATCTCACATCTCACAGTTCTGGAGGCTGGGAAGTCCAAGGTCAAGGTGCTGGCAGATCTGGTGCCTGGTGAGAGCCCACTTCCTGGTTCATATGAGGTGTCTGCTTGCTGTGTCCTCACATGGTAGAAAGGGTGAGGGAGCTCTGTGGCATTTCTTTTAGAAGGGTACTGATCCCATTCATGAGGACTCCATACTCATGACCTAATTACCTCCCAAATACCCCTGCTCCTAATAGCATCACCTTGGGTGGGTAGGGCACCGGCATAAGAATTTTGAGAGGACAAAAACATTGAATCTACAGCATTCCCAACCACCATGCTTAAAGTGACAATGATGATGGAGGGGAGGAGACACTTTCTGGAGATACTTCTGCATCAAAATCAGCTGGCATTCATGATGGCTTGGATGGAGGAGTAGGAAGGAAGAGCAAGAGGGTGGAGGGAGCAAAACGTGTCTAGCTGGGAACATCTGGGCGAGGTTCCTGGGAAGCAAGGAACCTGGGGTACAGAATTTAAGGTATTTCTCATATCAATGCAAGCACAGGGCACCTCAGGGGAGGGGGCTTGAAAGGAAAGTTTAAGAATGTTCCCCTCTTTTATCAATTTTATTTAGGCACATTTACATACCATAAAATCTATCTGTTTAAGTGCAATTCGATGGCTTTTAGTAAATTTACAGAGTTGTGCAAGTATCACACCCGATTCCAGTTTTAGGACATTTCTGTCACCCCCAAAAGATCCATTTGCAGTCCATCCCCACTCTCACCCCCAGTTCAGGCAATCATTAATGTACTTTTCATTTCTAAGGTTTGCCTTTTCTGGACATTTTGAGGTTTCTCCACATTGTAGCATGTTCCTTTTTATTGCTGAATGGCATCCCATCGTATGGATGGACTGTAGTTTATCCATTCACCAGTTCATGGATATTTGGATTGTTTCCTTCATTATGAAAATGCTGCTATGAATATTCATATACAAGGCTCTCTATGGACATACTTTTATTTCTCTTGGGTATTATGGTAAGTTTCTGTTAACTTTTAAAGACACTGCTAAATTGTTTCTCAAAGTGATTGCAACATTTTATATTCTCACTAGCAATGGGTTCAGGTTTCTCCATATCATCATGATGGGTGTCATGGCTATTAGTCCTGCAAAACACACAAGTGGAGATGTCCAAGAAGCAAATGGGCATAGAGGTTAGAGGTCTTAGTTGCAGACTCATTTAATCAGTCAATCAACAACAATTTCTTAGGCACGGACTATGTGCCAAGCATTACTCTAAGTCCAGGGGATGCAGCTGTGAAAAATACAGACTTTTAGGTACTCTTGTGAAGTTGCAAGTCTAGTAGAGGAGATAGACCATAAACAAATAAAAGTATAATATAATGTCACATGATGATAAATCCTGTTCAAGAACAATAAAGCAGAGTAAGGGACGGAGTAGTAGGGGTTGCTATTGTGGATGAACGGGCCAGGGAAGGTCCTTCAGATGTAATGGCCATATTACTCAGAGATCAGTCAGGGATACAAACTAAACTACTCTAGGATTTCAAAGAGAGGGAATTCAATACCTGAAATTGGTTAAGTGTGAGGCGAAAGAGTTGAGAAGCCAAACTGATCAGGGAATCTGCCAATAAACCTTAGCACAGAGGTGTCAGAGGGACATGACAAAGGGTGGTGTGATGAGCAAGGGCTCTTGTGTGGGAGCTGGCATCATGGAAGGGGTATAGCCACTGTCAGAACACACCCTTACTCCAGGCAGAAAAGAGAGGAGAAATAACCTGGCTTCTCTCTTTCTCTCCACCTTCCAGTATCCCTCCAGTACCTCCCATTGGATGGGCCTAACAGGAAGCCAGTGTGCAAGGAACCTGGGAAACGTAGTTTTCTGGAGAATAGTTGGGCATGTATCTTACCCATCCAGTAATAAAACAGAGATATAAATAGGCAGACCAGACCTACCATTTAAAACAGAACAGAAAACAACAGTACTGTCCTGTTTAAAATGGTATGTATGTTCACCCTAGTCTTATTGGACTGAATTCAAGCTATCAGTAGGCTGACCGTACGTACCACTTGAAATGAGGCAGTACCACTGTTTTCTGTCCCGTTTAAATTGGTACAATGGAACCAAACCCCTGGCTTGTGATGGTCTAGGCACAATGCACAGAGAGGGGCTGAGGACCTAGGACAAAGCCCCTAGGGGACAGCAAGAGCAGACGTGAATGGAGAAGCTTGGCAGTAAGGAAATAGGACAGTTTCCTACAGCACCAATGATGAGGAAGTGAGAGTATCATTAGGTTCAAAATTCTCTAAGCCAGGGGGCCTGGGAGCCCAGTGGTTTTTGTGTCTGTAATTACACAGACCTGGCTTAAATCCTGGGCCCCCATTTACCTGCTGGATCACCTTGAGCTAGTACCCCTCATCGCTGAGCCCAGTTTCCTCACGTGTAAATGGAAAGTCACTGTACTTTTCATGTGAGATTGCAACAACTGCTCAGCAAGCACATTTGCAAAGTGTTCAGCATAATAAATGCAAGCTGTGGTACAAGTAGACAAGGACACATCTCATTTTTAAAAGCTCATTATTAGTTGCAAATAATAAAAATGGCAGCTACTATTTATGAAATACTTACCATGTTCCAGACACCCTGCAAAATGCTTTACAAGCACCATCTCTCCCACCTCTCCCACAGCTCACTCTGCTCCAACCACTTTGGCCCCCTTCCTGTTTCTTGAACACTTATGCTCCTGCCCAGGGCCTTTGCACTTGCTGTTCCCAGTGCCTGGAACTCTTCCCTCAGATATCCAACTGCCTCCCTCTCACGCCCTTTTCAGGTCAGTGCTCAGATGTTACTTTCCCCAAACACGCTGTTTAAAGTTTACTTCCATATTTATTCCTAATGCCCCTCCCAAATCTTGATGTCTTATTTTCCCTTTTCTTTCTATTTCATGTCTGACACCCCACTGAATGTTCAGCTCCACAAAGGCAGGCATTTTGTCTGTTGTTTCCGGTGCCTGGGACATAGTAGATGTTCAATAAATCTGTCACTTGATTCTCAGGACACCCCAATCCTTTACACATATGGTGCATGGTCCTCACAACCACCCACTTTGCAGATGAGGAAACTGAGGCGGATAGACTTTGCTGGAGGTCACAGAGGGGACAGAACCTGCCTCTCGGTGTTGCTAAGCTCAGAAACAGGACAGTTCAAGACCCGCATCCTCATGTTCAGGGCTTCTGCCCAGGCGAGCACTCGGAAAGGCCTGAGTCATTGCTGCCTCCAGACGGCGGCGGCCGCGGGCTGAGGGCGGCGGCGGCGGCGGCGGCGGCGGCGGCGGCGCGAGGTGACGCGGGGACGCCAGGAGGGGGCGTGAGTGCAGGGAAAACAGAGGAAATTAAACCCGCCGAGCGCTCGTCGCTGCTGCCTCGCAGCCCCCGCCGCCGGCTGGTGCGTGGGTGGGTGGGAGGTTCGGGGCTCTGCACTGCCCCCTCCCCGAAGGGGCGGGCCCCAAAGCCCTGAGGCCTGGAGGATGGTCCCAAATGCTAGTTCCTCGTGCCCACCACAAGTTCAAGTTGTGAGTGGAGAGCAGCCTGGGACTTGTCTGCAAGAGGCTAGCTAGCTCCTGTCTCCGCCATCCTCAGTCATAATGCCGCCCCTGGGTGTACTGGGTCATCCTTCCGCTGCTCAGGAGACCCCCATTACCCCATCTTCATCCAAGTTACCGCCTCTGCTGGCTCGGGACCCGCCACCCTGGGCTTCCCTCGTTCCGAAACCTAGGGGTCCCCAGAGTGGTTCTGGTCTCGGGAAAGCTCTTTCCCCAAGGAAAAGGGGACCCTGGGCTGCCCGATTCATGGGAGCGCATCAAAGTCTCGCCCCACACAGCCCCCCCATACCTGCACTCCCAGGTTTTAGAGAACCGGGGTAAGTGTCCTAACAGAAGGTGTGTGAGGACTTGTGACTCCCGTCCCCTGCCAGCTTTGGGTGGCCGAGGTGGGCCGAGCACTGGGGGTTCTGTGAGCTCAGGGTAGCCCAGGAACCCCGCTGGGGAGGGGGCGGGGCTGGGAATGCCGCGGCGGTGGGGTCGAGGCCGATGGGGATGCCTCCGGAGGGGGGTCCCTCTCCCGGTGGGGCGGTTCTGGGCAGGGGAGCGGCGAGGCCTGGGGAGGGATATGGGGCAATCCGGGCGTCCCCCGCCCCCCGCAGGGCTCCAGGCCGGGGCTGTGACGTCACGGCGGCTGGAAGTGCCCGGCGCGGAGGCGCGGGAGGGGGCGGGGGCCGAACCGGTGCTTTATAAGAGGAGCCCGCCTGGTGCGCGGAGCTGCAGCCTGAGTCCCCGAGACCCCCCGGCTGGCCGGCCCCGGCCCCCAGCTCGCGCTCGCGCCCCGAGGGCGGCTGGGCGGCGAGGGACCGAGCGTCAGGCGGAGGGCGGGAGAAGGGACGCGCGGCGGGCGGCCTCGGGGCATGAGGCGGGGGCGCGATGTCGGTGCCGCTGCTCAAGATCGGGGCGGTGCTGAGCACCATGGCCATGGTCACCAACTGGATGTCGCAGACGCTGCCCTCACTCGTGGGGCTCAACGGCACCGTGTCCCGCGCCGGCGCCTCCGAGAAAATCGTGAGTGGCCGCCGTGCGGGGGGCGCTCCCGGGGGGCGTGGTGCCGGCGCCGCCGCAGCCCCCGGGGGGCCCCGCCCTACAGTGTCCTGGCCGGGGAGGGGCACTCTCTCGGGGCCAGGGGCCGGACGCGGAGGTGGAGCCCCGGGACCCCCAGCTGCCTCCGCGCCGTTCATTATGGTTATTATTTCTTATTCGTGAGCGGTGTTTGAGTGGCGACACGGTACTAGGCTCGCGCGAGCTCCAGGCTGAGTGGGGCAGAGCGGGAGGGCAGGCTCCAGCGGTCGGGAGGGACCTGCCTCTGAATGGGAGAGCCTCACAGTCTCCAAGTGTCTCCACCTTCAGGATCTCTTCCTGTTTGTGTCTCGGTGTCTCTGAGTAGTCCCGAGTCCGTCTGTCTGCCTCTCTGTCTGTCTGTCTCTACCTATTCTTTTCCCTCTGGTTTGTTTCTCTGTCTCTCCCTGTCTCTGTCTCTGCTGCCCTGTCTCTGACTTTGGATCTCTTTTCGTCTGCCTCTCTTTTCTCTCCCCTGCACCTCCACCCCCGCAGCTCCCTCCTCATTACCTGCCTTACCATGTAACTTGCCCTCCCTAGGAGGCAGAAGGATCTCAGACGGGGGCAGGGGCTGACGCTGCCCCCGAAGCTCCAGTATTGCCCCCTCCCCCATGCCATCCCATCTATCACCTTCAGCCTCCAGCTTCCCTGCCACAGATTTTTGGGGAGGGAGCGCGGCTTCATCCCGGTTAATAATGGTGGTCCTGGTGTCCTGAGGAGAGGGGAGGAGGCGTCCTCTGCCTCAAACTTTCCTCAGCCTCCTCTAGATATGCCTCTCCCACCCCTTCCCCTCTTCAATCTGCTCGCAGAACTCCCCATACGGAGCTAGGTTGCATGGGCTCCCCCTCTCCTGCTTGATGTTTCCCTAACTTGCCCAGCTCCCCTCTTCAGCCCCCAATGGCCACCGTACCGCTTCTTTCTCTCCCCTTGCTGAGAAGAAAGAGGTCTTTGCTTTCAAGGGTTGCAGGCAAGTGGAGACAGGGTGCCATGCACTGTGCCCAGACTTTGCCCAGCCCCTGGAGGGATATGGGACTGGGGTTGGCACAGGTGAGAGCTTTCAGTCCAAATTCTGACTTGAAGCCAATGTGTGAAACAGTGTCTTTCTGTGTGCCTCCGAGTACGTCCTGGTGTGTCTATGCATGAGTTTCTTTGCGTCAATGGGATGTGTGTGTGTGAGTGGACGATGTGAGAAAGTTTATATGCTTTGCCAGCATGAGGGTCCAAGTGTGTCTTTCTCTGTGTGAGGATGCATCGCAGAATGACTGTGGGTGTGTCCCTGAGTGAGTGTGTCTGCGTATGGATGCATCTAAGTGTGTATCTGTAGTTGTATGTCCCTGACTGTGGGTTTGCATGTGTTTATGTGATTGCAGGTACGCATGAGTGTGTATATGTGAGTCTGAGACAGGTTCTCGCTGTTGCCTTCTGAGGGACAAGAAAGATGTCTCATTGAAATCAGAAGCCAGATTCCCCTCGCCCACCATCAAAGGAGCGCGTGCATGTATTATGTGCAGCATATGATGTGTAAATGAGAACATATGGTGTGTCTGGGGAATATGTACATAAGTGTGTAAGAGCATGTTTCTGAGTTATGATTTTGTGTATGCATATGTCTGTGGAAATATGTACTTATACATGTGTTTTGTGTGCATAAAAGTGTGGACGTGTAGCTCTTTAGAAGCGTGTGCATATATATGCAAATGTGTATCTATAAAGGATGTATGTGCCTACCTTGTACTATATGCATGTGGGTGGATTCCTGCGTGTACCATATGTTTTCTGTAAGTGAGTGTGTGTGTGTGTGTGTGTGTGTGTGTGTATGTATATCCAAACAGACCTGGTTTCCACGCTGGCCCATCCATAGCTAACAATGCCTTGATCTATGCTTCCATGAAATCGCCTGCAGAAAGCTACTAGCTCTCCCATCCCCGATCCTCACCCCAACCTCAGTCTCACTAAACCTTGCCAGAAGGGCTCTCTGTGGAATGAGATGCGAAGGGATTGAGGTTGGGCCCTGGGAGGAGACTGTCACATGAAGATGCTTATAGAAGGGTCGTGGGAATCTGATAGACCCAGGTAAAATCCAGATGTTCCTTCGACTTGCTCTATGACTTGCTCTTGACTCTGGGCCAGCGACTTCACCACTCTGACTGCAGTTTTTTCATTTATAAAATTGGTATGATAATTCCGACTTCATGGAACTGTTGTGGGTGACAGGGATCTACTGTCCAGCTCCCCATATGTCCATCCTTCCATCCACACATCCATTCATCTCTTTATCCTTCCATCCATCTCTCCTTCACCTCTCCACCCACCCATCCACCCACCAACCCATCATCCATTCATCCATGCACCTATCCATTATCTCTTTATCCTTCCATTCATCTTTCCATCCATCTATCTTACCATTATCTATTATCCATCATTTGTCTCTCCCTCTATTCTTCCATGCATCCATGCTTCTGTCCATCTATCTCTATATCCATGCATCCACCTATCCCTCCATTCATCCATTATCCATCATCCAATTATCTCTTCATCTATCGACTACATATTCATCCTTATATCCATCCATCTCTCTGTTCATCCATCCTTCCATCCACCTTGTTTAGTTAGCAGAATTAACCAGTGCCTCTTCTATGTCAGGCATGCATATACTTGAAGGGCCCAGCTCAGTGCCTGACATAGTAGATGCTCAGTTAGTGATAGGACTCTGAGTCAAATGTATCTGGGTTTGAATTCTGGCCTTGCAACTTTGTAGCATTATGACCTTGGGGAAATTATTTAATCTCTCTAAGCTCTGATATCCTCCTTAGTCAAGGAGAGTTCCCACTTGCCCACTAGACCACAGGATCCATGAAGACATCTGTGTTTTTCTCAATAGTAAACCCTAAGGCCTGATGCACAGTAGGCCTACAATAAATCTTTGTCAAGTGGCTGCAGCAACAATCACATCTTCATAAGAATTCATGGATTTCATCTTAAAATGGAAACAAATTACTCAGTGCATAGTAGGTACTCAGTAAGGAGGAGTTGCTTTGTTTGCCACTGTAGTCAAGCATATAGTAAGCCTGAAATAAATATTTTTCAAGTGTCTAAATCAATAATCCATAGGAATGGGAAGAACAAATGGAAATGACTAGGCACATAGTAGGTGCTCAGTAAGGAAGAGTCATAAAGTATAGACCACCAACATGGCTAAGCTGGCAGGTTCATGAGGCAGAAGATTGGATGCTGGTGTTTGACTTAATAAAGACCTGAGAGGTGAGGTGTGGGGGGTGCTGAGCCCAGACCATCTGGCCATTCTTGTCTCTGGCTTCCTCTCCCTGATCTGATCCAGAGGAGCAACTTAGCATTCTAAGAGATTCTGAGAGATGATGTTACAGACTGTCTCTGGGAAGGAGCAGGCAGGAAGTTGCCACCTCCTCCTACCGTCGGCCACCTCCCAGCCATAAACCATCCCTGTGCGTCGGGAGCCTTTGATGGAATGGCTCCTCACCTGGGGGACATAAATCCAGAATCAGACTAAAAGCTGTCAGCCCCATTGCTAGCAGCTGCCGTCATTACGGGGCCTGACGTGAGTTACTTGCATCTTGTATGTTTTGTCCTTGCCCATCCCCTCATCCTTAAGGGCTGGAGGGAAGAAAGGGGAGAGGGAGGAGGGATACGCTGCTTGGGGAGGACCCTCTTCCTCGTGGGAGGAATGGGGAGGGGCTGAGCAGCTCTCAGCAAAAGGCTCTTTGAGGACTTTACTGTGAAGAAGCCAACTGCAGAATTCATGTCTTTTCTTGACAGTTTTCTGCCGGGAAACACCCCAGATATTTCATATCAGTCAAGAGGGACCAAGTTACGCTGTGGTGATAAATAGCCTCCCATCTCAGCAGTTGAACACAGCACAGCTTTCCCTGTGTCTTGCATTATGCATCCATTGTTGGCTGCAGAGCTTTGTCCATGGTGGTCACTCAGGGACCCAGAATGATGGAAGCTCGCTGGTGACAAGATCATTGACACAGGAAAAAGGACACACCAAACCCCCTGTGGAGGTGACACATATTAGTTTTGCTCACATTTCATTGGTTAGTACAAGTCACACATGGCATCCCCAACCCCAGAGAGGGTTAGAAGTGTGTTCCTACCATGACCGAGACAGAGAAGAGTGGTCACACATTTGTGAACAACCCTAAACACGGCCCCACTCTGCCGATCCCTCTTCCTTTGATCCTAAGTGACAAGAATTCTCTTAGAGGGTGTCTCCATACATACATACATACATACATACATACATTCATTCATTCATTCACCTACTATGTGCCAGGCACTATTCTAGGTATCAAGTATAGAACAGTGAGCAGAATAGACAGCCTTGTCCTCGTGGAACTGACATTCCAGGGCAGGGATGGGGAGAAAGAAATAAGTACTCAGAAAAATCGGTGCTGTTTCAGGTGATGATACATGTGCCACTGAGAAGCATAGAGCGGTAGCAGGGGAGCGGGGGTGATGAGGGAGACGATTTTAGATCGAATGTCCTCTGTGAGGAGATGCCACCTGAGTGGAGAGCTGAAGGAAGTGAGAGAGGGCTCCTACCTAGAGGAAGAGAGTGACAGGCAGAGGGGACAGCCAGTAGAAAGGCCCTGAGGTGGGACTATCCCTGGGAGAAGCTGGAGCTGCCGAGAGGAGGTGAGGGTGCAGGCTGCAGGCAGCAGGAGTCGCTCACGGGTGGGGGTCGGGGGTGGGGTGGGGAGTCAGGGGGTGGGGAGTCGGGTGGGGGTGGCGCATAGGAATTGGAGACTTAACTTGCAGCTCCTGCAGCTGTCCCTGCCCCCGTCCACGCGTTCCTTCGCTCCACTGCACTTTAACCTTCTGCTATGCTTCGTGTTGTTGCCTTCCTTTCCTTGCTGCCTGATCCTCCCCACTGTAATGTCAGCTCCATGAGGACAGGGATTTAAAAAAAAGTGAGTTTGTATTGACTGATGTAGCCCCAGTGCCCAGCCAGGCCCAAGCACACAGTACATGTTCAATAAATACTTGTTAAGTGAGTGAGTGGGATGTTCAGGAGGGTTCTGAGCAGTGGAGGGACAGGACTTGGATGTTCAGGTCCCTCTGGCCCCGGCGGGAAGGGCAGACTGTAGGACGTGACAACAGGAACTGGGAGGCCAGGGAGCAGGCGGTCGCACTGGTCCAGGGCAGTGACGGTGGGGGCTTGACCCCGGTGGGTGTGTTGTGGTTTGACCACACCTGCCATATTCACTTGTTCAGACACCACAAAGCGTGAGAAAGTCTTTATCGAGCATCTGCTTTATACTGCCAAGGGTCCTAGACTACGGACTCTAAAGATGACTTCAATCAGATCAGTCTCATCAACAGTGACAAGACATGGTGTGTGTGGTGATAGGGATGTTTCTGGAGTGCTCTGTGGGCATAGAGGAGGGGAGTGACAGAGGTCTCCTGGAGGTGGTGATGCCCAAACTGAGTCTTAAAGTCGAGAAGGAATTGGCCAGATGAAGACAGCAAGGGCCCTCGGGGCAGGAGGAAGAGCATGGACAGAGGCTCAGGGGCAGGGAGCCACCCTGGCGGGCAGACACACCGCGAGCCGTTCAGAGTTGCCGGAGACTTTCCTGCCAGGTTGGGAGGAGTGTGGCAGTGGCCTGAGTGGGCAGAAGGGGCCACGGCACAGGAGGGTTTGGCTTGGGGTGCCTGCACTTCCTTCTGAGTGCCGAAGGGTGAGAGACTTGGAGGGGTTTGCAGCAAAGGGCATGTGAGGCTGCGGTGCATTTTTTGAGAGACCTGATGGAAACCCTTCTAGGTGGTGAGTGGGAACTCTGCCTGCTTTAACTTTCACCCGCCTCCCTTGCTCCGAATCTAAACTCCTTTACTCCGGCCCAACCCTTTAAGCCGCCGCTCCTTGTCTAGTAAATGCGGATAATCGTAGAGTGCGCCTTGTAGCATTGCGGGAAGGTGCCTGCGGCAAGCTGGTCCGCCTGTGGCCCGGATGTGGCCCGACGCAGATTCGCAAACTTTCCTAAAACATTAGGAGATATTATTGGAGACTTTTTTAAAAGCTCATCAGCTATCATTAGTGTCTATTATGTGTGACCCAAGACAGCTCTTCTTCCAGTGTGGCCCAGGGACCCCAACAGGTTGGACACCCCTGCTGTGAGTTCTTGGCATCACCATTATGACAAGACCCTACCTGCCTGAGTCGCGGATCTTTGACCACTCGTCTGTCCTGCCTCCGTCTGTCCTGCCTCCGGAACTTTGCAGTTGCTGTGCCCTCCTCTGGGAGCGCCCTGCCTCTATACCTTCCTGTAGCCCGGCTCCTTCTCACCACTCTGGTCCCTGTTCAGATGTCACCTCCTCAGAGAGACCTCCCCTGACCACCTCAGCTAAAATGTCCCCATTCTACTGTTGGAGCCCATTCTAGTTTCTTCCCAGTATTCCCGAGTACCTGAAATCATCTGGGTAATGGTTTGCCACCAACAGAATGCAAATGCCATGGAGCGAAAACTTTGTCCCTCTTGTGTATTAGTACTGGATCGTCTCGTGTCAGGCAGGCGGGATTTTCCGAATGGTCTCCGTTTTGCCCCACGAGACCTCTACCCCTTCACCCCCCTGCGATGTGTCTGGGCCTCGGTGAGTACCTCTGGGACCCCTGAGTCTTCCCCCGCGGCTCAGAAGCACCTGTTTCTTGAAGCAGTTTTTTCTCGTGTCCTTGTTCCTCGATGCTTCTCTGTTTGAGTGCGTGTTCAGAAATGTGCACGTTGCCAAGTCCCCACGTAACAGTATGGAGTAGTCTTGTCACCACACAGCAGACCTGCCCTGGAGACACAGCAGGGAGCAGGAGAGCCTCAGTCTCTCCCCTTAAGAAGCTTTGTAGGGACACAGAGTGAACATGGACTTGTGCAAATGGTTGTGTAATTACAGTTTGGTAAGGACAGCGAAGGAGAGGGCATGCAGTCGGGGAGGAGTGGTCAGGGAAGTCTTCCCTGAGGACATGGCATTTGCCCCGAGACGGGGAGGATGAGTAAGAGAAGACAGAGCTGGTGAGATGGAGGGAGAGAGGCCAAGAGAACAGGGCGTGTGAAGGTGTGGGGGTGGGATGACAGGTGGCGTGTTTGAGGATCTCGTGAGGTAGGAAAGGGCCTTCGCCCACTGGGTGTTGCTGACCACCTCCCTGGACCCCGTTCACCCCAAGTTGGATGCCAACATGCAGAAATGGCTTGAGGCATGGCCTTCGCCCAGCCATGCAGAACCACAGACAGCTGTCCAGGCAAGGTGGTCTGGGCACCGGGCCGTGTTTAATTCTGGCTTCCTCCTCTTCCAGAAGACAGTCTGGTTTCTGCCTCTGGTGTCTTTGATACCCTCAGCGCCCTCCTCACCTCTGGCCCTGGGCAGCGGACGCGTCTGTATGGAGCCGCAGCGGGGAGCAGCGCGGGAGCTGGGCGACCAGGCTCTGAGGGCGTGCCGCGGGCGTGGGGCGAGGGGCCTGCGCCTGGGAGCCCGGGCAGCTTCCAGTCCTCGGCTCTGTGTCAGCCCAGACACGTCTCTATTTTTAAACTCTGATCTTTGGAGTCTCCCTCTCGTACCTTTGTTCTATTGACTGTCTTCGTTCCTTCTGTCTTAACTGTGTCTCCACAACATAGTAGACATTCAGTGACTGTTAGCTGAGTGGCTAGTGACGATTCTCTCTCTGCCTCTGTCTCATACGGTGTGTCTTTTCTCTGTGTCTCCGAGTCTGTTTTGCCCTCCGTCTGTGTGTCTGTCATTTCTCTCTCTGTCTCTGCGTGTCTCTTTTAACTCTGGTTGTCTCTCTGTCATTTGTCTCTTGGTGTCTCTGTCTCTCAGTCTGCCTGTCTGTCTGAGATTCTGTTTCCGTATCATCGTGGTTGCTGTATCACAGTCTAGGACCCTGGCAGTGTGGGTCGGGGAGTGACTAGAACTCTCAGACCTGAGAGGGCTCTTAACGCAGGACAGCCAGGACCTGTGTTGGGTGCCGGGCAGGGTTCAGGACGAGCCCTTGAGGGCCCCAGAGGGGGCCAGGGTGTCGGGACCCCTGGGGATGTTGTGGATGAGAGGTGGGTGGGTCCCCAAGCTCCAGGCAACCCCCTCCCTTGCAGCCCCATTCCCACTCCCTCCTGCTGTCCAGGAGGGCATCCCTCTAGGACCCAGCCACCCGGCCTCAGCGCTGGCTCCAAGATGGAACAGCTGTCTGGGCTGCAGCTGCAGAAGCTCATTTTGAACAAGGGAGGTGATTGCAGGAGTGACTGGGGGAGGGAGAGCAAAGGGGAGGGTGGCAAGGGCCAAAAAGAATCAGGCTTGATTGTTGCTGCTGCCGCAGTGAGTGGTTTGCCCAGGAGATGGGGAGACCGGGCGAGGCGAAAAAAGGCAGAGAGCGGTCTGTCTGTCTGCCTGCCTAAGCATGGGTCCGTCTGTCCCCAGTTCTGGTCCTCCTTGTCATGAAGTCTCTCTGCCTGTCTCTCCCTCTGCCTGAATTTCAAAGCCTGCATCTCTGACTCTGCCTTTGTCTCTCGGTCTCCCTGTTGCCTGTTGTCCTGCTTCCCGCCCTGGGTTCTGGCTTCCCCATCTCTCTCTGCCTGTATCTCTCTGTCTCTCCCCTGCCACTCCACCAGGATCTCTGTGTGTCTCTGAGCCCCCCACCTGTCCCTTGGTGCTGCTGTCATTATCAGAAGCACGGTTCAAGCAGCCCTTTGGACTGCTCTTTTTCTTGTCATTTTTGCGATACTCAGGGGCTGGAGACAAATAGAGATGGCAAATCCCAGGAAAGGCTGGGATCATGTCCTTCAATAAAGGGATATTTACAAAGATATCTCAATTAGGACTAATTAATTAAGCGAGCCACTCTTCCCCTGGCATCCCGCCCCCACCCGGTGGCCCTGCGCCTCCTGAGAGAGAGCCAGCCAGTGTGTGGATGGCAGTGTGGTGCTCAGACTGTCTCAATGTTTAATTTATGACAGCCTTCTCCCTGAGCCCCGTCAATCCATTGGAAGGGCAAGGTGGCCGCAGGCAAGCAGACTCAGGGGCAGAGGCCGGAGACCTGCTGGCCCCACACAGTGTGCTGGCGAGTGTCGGGGCAGGTCACAGCATATTTGAACATGTCATAGCATGTCTTTGTGGCAGGCATGCCCCTTTGTATAAGAGGAGTCTGCTCCACTGGGCACGTCTGGGCCCATGGGACGTGTTGGAGCAGGTCAGAGTGTGTCTCTCATGGGAGGAATGTCTGAGCCTAACATGCTTGAGTGTGTTGAGGAGCCCGTCTCCTGGAGGGCATAGCAAGGTCTGCTTGGCAGGTCCCCGGGCCAGGGTAGTGGAGGCATGGCAGTATCTACAGCTTCTAGGAGTAACAGGCCACATCCCCCATCCCCTGCTACACACTCTGAATCTCCCCAGCCCCTTCGGCACTGGTGGGTCAGGAGGGTTGAACTCCCACTCTTGCTGTGCTATTCGCTCCTCTGTCCTCTGTAGTGTCCCTCCCCCAGTGCATAGCTTCAGGGTCCCCATTGCTATAGTCTTACCAGGCCCCTTAGGATTACTTCTCAACCTCACCTCTACTGCCACCTCCCACCCCACAGAGGAGTGACCAGTGCAGAAAATGTCACGTCTCAGACTTTGTTTTCTAGTCATGAAGCTCTCAGTGTAATGCTCAGCCTGGAGCCCTCTATGGTATGACCAAAAGGGTGATTCAGTCTTCTCATAAGGACAGGTTTGATGATGCAACCCTCCTTGTAATGTCCAGCAAATTGACGCAGCTCTCGGTGTATTGACAAGCCTGGTGACGCAGCCTTCAGTGTAGTGCTCACCAGAATGGTGCAGCCTTCAGGATAAGGACAGGTCTGGTGATGCAGCCCTTAGTATGATGCCAGGGTAGGGTTGGGGCCCTAAACATATCTCAACGTGTGACTTTGGTTCTGCAGATGGGCACTGGCTGGGACATTTGGTGCAGTGAGAAGGAAGGAGAATTTGCTCATTTTGGTGAGTGCATTCTTGGACTATTCCAGGAGGCCGGGATTCCCCACCCCTGCTGGCCAGGGCTGGCTTCATTAACCCTTATAAGTGCCATGTGACCTCACCAGGACACCAGGTTTATTAGTAAAGCATAAATTTTGCAGGAGTATTTCAGGACTGACTGCAATGCTAATGAGTTAGTTGGGGACACCTAAGAGGGCAGCTGACAGAATGTACACAGATGTTACTCCCTACTGAGAGGAGTGTAGGAATGTTTGCAGATACGGGCAGGAGGACACATAGGGACTTGCAGAATTATACAGGGAAGGGCATGGATGTTCTTGAATGGACTCGGGTGTAATGTGCCTGTGGCTTCTGAGTAGACATATGCATGTGTATGTAAGGATGGACAATTAATTTTGAGAACCCATCCTAGAAAAAGTGCTACACGCCTCATTGCTGAGTATCACTATGGTCACCTTCAAAGGACTCCCCTTGGGAAACTGTGCACCAGCACCAGCACTTGTTTACCCTTCAGAGCAATTTCGGAACTCTTTTTCTGGAATGGCCATCACAGCTGACATCATACCAGAAATCTGACAATGAAGTTTGCAAACTTGCCACCGTGCCCTTATGTTGGCAGCACTGTACAAACAACTCGGTCAAGTGTCATAACCTTGCCACTGTCCACTGATGCTCACTGGCATTCATCTGGGTTTACATGAATGGGCACCTGTGTACATGGCTGGTCATACTTGTGTCCACATGTGTTATATGTGTCAAGAATGATGCTCACAGGTCCCTGTAGATAAACATGGATGTCCACAGACAGTCACAGAACCCATATGTGCCCCAATACCTATATACCACTATTTTGGGAGGCAAATAACCAAATCCCCTTATATTCCCTGAACTCCTGGCAAAGTGAGGTTTCAAAGCCAACAAGAGCGGCCTCAGAACTGCGCAGGCCCTTTTTGGAGAACTGTGGAGGGCAAGTATAGGTTCACATGGGTGCCCGGGTGGGCCAGCAGTGAGTGCCATTCAGGAATACAGAGCCCTGAGCCCAGCCTCACTCGCCGAGGGATCTTAGCTGAGATTCTCCCCTGTTGACAGCTGCCCCCCATCAGAGCTAACTGTGGCAGCCAATGCTCAGAAATGGCTTAGAGTGGACCCTGGCACAAGGACGAGCCCAGTGCATGTTAGGGACCATCGTCACCATTGAGCAGAAGTGCTATTACCGTTATGAATATTCTCCTTGAAATGCAGAGCAATCCTGGTCCTTTGAGTCCAGTTTTCCAGCCTTTCCTCTCATCCCCCTGCCTGTCCTGGCCTCTACCCTGAGGCCCCTCCAGCCTTCCAGCTTCTTCTGTTTCTGCCAGTGAGAGAGGAAACCAAGTCAGTCCTTGAAAGCCTTGGTTTCCTCTCACTAGTAGGCTCTTCCCTGATGTCTCTGTTCATTCTCATTTGCCTCCATCCATCACAGTTCCAGTCTGTCTGCCTAGGGCTGGGTGAGTGTCAGAGAGTCTGTGTAAATTAGAAAGCCCCTAAAATGGCCCAATAAAATAGGAGCTTCATGTAAGGAATGCAGGGAATCTGTAAGACCCAGTAGCTGAGGCTCCAGGGACTTGGAAAGCCGTTGTTCACTCAATCATTTCTCAGTTCAGTTAGCAAATATTTATTATGCATCTGCTATGCACCAGGTCGACAACATAGACAAGCAACTTGCTCTCATGCAGCTGACATGTTAGTGGGAAGAGACCAGTAACCAAACAAACAAGTGAGCAATTATCATAGAATAATAATGCTATGCAGAGTTAAACCAGGGCGGTGGTGGAGGTTGGGCTGTTTTGAGTTTAGGAGCAAATCCCCACACTCTTGTCCCCCCAGTTTGAGGGCCCTTTGTTTCTGTACCCCTCACTCCAGCCTGCCCATAACTCTGGGTTTCTGCAGCCCGGATGCCCCATGCATCTTCAGCTCCACGGCCCCACACGTTTTAATTGCCTTGACCTCCATGTTCCAATTCCATCTCCCTGGACTGGAGAATTTACCTCTTTGAACTTGTATCAGGAATCCATTTGTCCATTTCTCTGAGACTGGACACCTTGGGCACCTGAGACATGTAACTACGGAGGTCTCCCTCTCAGGAGGGATTTGTAGGCTGACCAGACATACCATTTTAAATGGGTCAGGAAACAACGGTGCTGTCCCATTTCAAACGGTACGTAAGGTCAGCCTAGTCTCACTGGGCTAAATTCAAGGTGTCAGTAGGCTGACCATACGTACCGTTTGAAATGGGACAGTACAGTTGTTTTCTGTCCTGTTTAAAATGGCACTTCTGTTCAGCCTAGATTTACAGGTAAGAGCATTCCCTTGGAAGGTGCACTGGGAGGAGAGGGCGGGGTGTTTGAGTGGGGGCGGGGATGAGGTGGTCCGGGTTGGCCGGGCATCCTCCGTGCAGGGCCTCCGGGCCAAAGTGAGTTCTTGGTTTTTATTCTGAACACAACGAGAAGCCTCTGGACCAGTTGCACTGGGGAGGAGCGCCACGATCTGATTCCCATTGTTTAGAGATCCCGCTAAGCTTTGTGATGAGAAATGGATTCCAGGAATAGAGGGTGGAGGCAGGGAGATCAAGGAGGAGGTGACTGCAATAGTCAAAGCAAAAGCCAGTGGTGGCTGAGCCAGGATAGAAGCGTCTGGAATGGTGAGCACTGGGCAGATTGGGCTCATGTCTTAGTAGTAGAGCCATTGGGATTTGCTGATGGATTAAATGTGAGGGGTGAGAGAAAGAAAGAAACAGAGGAACAGGGTGGTAGCTGCAGAGAAGCAAGAGGCCTTGGGAGACTTTCTAAAAGATGCGGGGGGCACAGCAGACCAGGGGTGAGCTGCGTCACACTCCCTCTTAAGCCAGGAAGAGATAGTGACCTGAAGCCCCTTCCATGTTCCACAGAAGGCCAGTGTCTCCCCAAGATTTCCCCCTCCCTGAGGGGCCTGTGTTCTTCTGGTCATCTCTGCCTCCAGCTTCCTGCTTCTTTGCTTATTCCTCCCCATTTGGCATCTGTTGCTCTTCGGTCTCTGCTCTAATCTTGACCTGGACCGAGAGCTCAGACCTTGAGGTGATGGAGAGCCTCAAGTGCCAGAGGAAGTCACTCGAATTTGATGCTGAAAGCAGTGGAGCCATTTACCCATCCATGTATTTATTCAGCAAGTAACTTCTGAGGACCTACTGTGTGCCCATCGCAGGAGATAAGATGGTGAGCCAAGCAGACACGGGTGCCTGGAGCTTCCTTCAGAGCGGGAGACTGATAGGATCGCACGCGTTCACAAATAGCCATCAACAGCTCTGCGATAATGGCTTGAGGAAAAAGATCTTTGGTGTTCTTGGGACTTCGAATAAGGGGATTTGATCTGATTTGAAAGCTCAAAGGAACTCAGAGCTGAAACCAAGCAGAGAGCAAAGGTTATTTCAGACGGAGTGAATTGCTTATGCAACAGCGCTAGGGTAAGAGAAAGTGTGGACAGCATGGCAGGCTAAAGAAGGCTTTGGAGGGGGAAGAGCCTAGGATGAAAGCAGAGAGGTGCGTGAAGGGCAGATCCACAGGGACTTGTGGCGACGTTAGGGAGCTTTATCTGTATCCTAAGATAAAAGGAACTTACCAAAGAGGTTTTGGTTGGGAGGATGACATGATTAGATATGCACTGTAAAATTTCCCTGAGGCTCCCATGTATAGAATGGACTGACAAGAGAAAGTATGGATCAAAGTGGACCAGACAGGCTTCCTGAATTGTGAGGATGGCTTGGGCCATGGAGTGATGATAAAGATGGAGAACCATGCATCAGTTGTAAGAGTATCTAGGAATTAAAGTCAACCAGACCTGGTGAGGGAGTGGAAATAGGTATGAGGATAATCCCTGGGCATCTGAACCGCTGACCTGGGGGCATGGGCATAGTGACATAGGGAGTACTGGATGAGAACTCGGTTCAAGAGTGATGGTCCTGCATCTTATTTTGAGCATGTTGGGATTGAAATGCTTTTGAGATATCCAAAGGTGGAAGGTCAAGAAGTCAGATGTGCATGAATTTGGAGTTCTGGAGACATATATGCATGCTGGTGGTGATGGGAGATTTGACAAGGCCAAGACCCCTAAGAGAAAGATAGAGGTAAAGAGAAAGCCCAAGGCTGAGTCCAGAGCAGTGGTTGTACAGGAGATGATTTTGCACCCCGGGGATATTTGGCAATGTTTGGGGATGTTTTGTTGTTGCTACTGGCATCTAGTGGTTTGAAGCCAGGAATGTGGCTGAACATCCTATAGTGCACAGAATTGTTATCCAGGTTGAAAAACCTGGGTCTAGAGTAACATTTAATACCCAGGTAGAGGGAACCATGCAAGTATGGGCGATGGTGTCCAAGGGAAGGAAGCACATCAAGAAAGAGCAGCCAACAGAGTTGAATCCCGCTGAGAGGTCCAGAAAGATGGTGGGATGAAGGCATCCATTGGAGTTAGAAACATGGAGGCGATTGGTGGACTTTGCAAGAGCTTTGTTGGTACAATGAGATCAGAAACTAGATAGGAGCGATGGGGGACCGTGTTCAGGCAGTGAGGGAATGGAGGCAGTTGGTGTAGGCAACTAAGAAGAGGAGGAAAGTAGGAGACAGATGGAAGGAGGAAAGTAGGATGTTTTGTTTGTTAGTAGGAGAGACTTCAGTTTATTAAAAACCAGTGAGAAAGTTCCGCTTGAGAGGGAGATGTTGCATATGCAAGATAAAGACAGGCTGTTGATTGCTTGAGATTCTCAAGAAGGTAGAAGAGGACCAAAGCAAGAATAGGTGCTCGAACTTTAAGATGAAGGACAGCTTCTCTACTATAACAGGATGGAGGGGCCAGGATGGGGGAAGAGTTTGTAAGTTATGGCAGGGGAGAAGAGGGATTCCACTTTATGGCTCTTACTTTCTCTGGGAGGTCAGGAAAGAATGGAGGAGGATGGAGAATGTTTCGAGTCTTTTTTTTTTTTTAGCTCAAATCACCCCACAACAGTGTACTGGCCTTCCCCATGGTACAGTCCCATGAGGAAAGCCCCCTCCTGAACTCCTGGCCTGAGGTTTGGCATCTGAGCTTAGAGAGAGCTCAGGTGGGGGATATCCAACTCCAGTATTTAAGAGGTAAGACCCACAGTGGGTTCTCGTACCATCTCCAACTCTTGAAAATTAATGCTGTTAGTAATAGCCCCTCAAGAAAACCTTGTAATAATCCTTGAAAAATACCCATGAAATCTACTTTAATGAATTTTAGATAATGGCATTGGAGAAATAAAACCCCCTTACCCTCATTAATCCTGAGTTACATCAATCATTTGTAGTGGATGTTCAGTAAGAGTTCTGAGCTCTTGCGGGTAGAGGCAGTGCTCCATAATGGGGAGATGCTCAGGAAATACAAGCGTTAGCTATGGATTTGACACCTGATTGTGAAAGTTGAACTGGGGCAAGGTGGACTCATACTGAGATAGACCTGGGGGAAACTGGATTCTGAGACAGACCAGGTTCAGCACCGGAGATTAATTCAAGTCCTGGGACAGAACAGGAGTATGTCCCTGAGGTCTTTTTTTTTTTTTGGCGGGGGCGGGTATTTCCCTGGCTGGGAATCGAACCCAGGCTGTGGCTTTGAGAGCACTGAAGCTTAGCCACTACACCACCAGGGAACGCCCACTGAGATCTTAAGATACTTCATGGTTGACCCTAAGACAGACTAAGTTCAAGCGCAAACCCTCAATAGACAAAGGCTGAACTTCTGTCTAGGTATAGACCAAAGATAAAGCTGGTCCTGGGAGAACTAGGAGACCAGGACTGCATCCAAATCCTGGATGAAGCAGGGACACAGTATGAGGTTGAGAGAGACAAGGCCAAACTCAGGATAGAGCACAGTTGAACCTGAGTCCTAAGATGGACCACTGCTGAACCCATATCCTGGGACAGACCACAACAGAGCTCATGAGGATAGAAGCAGAAAATGGGCTGATTTTGGAGAAGTTGGGGTAGATTAGGTTTGCCCTGTGGGGGTCTGCCTATTTGTTGAGCCACTTTGTTCAAACTATGAGTATCTTTGGAATTAGTGTCCATTGCAGATGACATGGAATGTCCCAGGACTAATGAGGGGAAGTGAATTTTATTTTCCAATGCTAGGTCATCCACGAGGACCCAAGTTTGAGCTAGCTCAGGACCATGAACCTGGAAACATGCTCAGCAGAGCTGACAGCTTGGGAATGCCCAGGGTGGCTGTCCCTTCATCCAATGTGGCTGTGACCACTCTGATACAGACTAGCACAGGCTCGTCATGCACAGGGGCTCACATATTCACACCATAGCAGATATATACACAGCACCCAAACCCATGCATGTGCCTCAAACACACAGCAACATGTTTTGCACAGACACGCACATTGATCCAGCAGCCAACACATACACAGACCACATCATGGTCTCACACTAGCCAGGCGAGCCAGCACCTTCAGATAGAGCCTCCCACACCATGACACTTTCATATCTACAACAGTGGCACGACACCGGGGGACATGATGTTCTTTGAGAGCAGTGCCCTCTGGAGTTGTGCAGTGTAGTGCCCTGCCTTTCACAGTCACATTTTCTCACCCACATACACAGTCTTGCACACCCTTAGTTTTGGTTTTACACACTCATGTATAGTTTTATACATTTGCTGATGCTCACACACTTAGATCTATAAATGACTACACACTCACGTGTGTTCTTGGCCACATGGACACAGACATGCCACACATCCATCTCATACACTCACAGGCTCTGTGCTAGTCAGCAGGGGCAAGGGTGTGCTGTGTAACACACATTCTCCAAGTCTCAGTGGCTTAGTACTACCAAAGGAGCTATTGCTCATATCTCACATGGGTTGGCAAGGGTCTCTGCTTCATATAGTCACCCAGAGACCTCAGCTGATGGAAGCTTCTCATCAGTATGCACTTCCACAATTGCAGAGGCAAGAACATGGCTCTTATAGCTGTCGCCTGGAAGTCACTTCCGCTCACCTGGCATTGGCTAGAGGAAATTGCAGGGCCATCCTGAGGAAGTATAGTCCTATCGTACCCAAAAAAGAAGAACTTGCAAATTTGTGAACAGTTCTGTTGACTGCCACAGTCTCTTACACATTCAGAGATGTACACACTCACTTCTGCAGTCTACATACGCACATTGTATTCCCTCTCCATGGGACAAGGCAGGAAGCCACATGTGCCCTCCGCCTGGTTTGCCTCCAGAGTGCTTTTTGCCTCGTGGCACATCTGAGGGGTCTCCCTGTGCCTCCTGAGCTGGGGGCCCCAGGGTAATGACTTTCCAAGCCAGAGCTAGAGTCAGAGCTGAGAAAGCAGCGCTGACACCTTTGCTGCCCCCGGAGTGGGCGGTATTTTTCCACAGACACTTGGGAAGAATAATAATAGACATTGGGAGATCTCTGTACTGGCCGAGAACCTTCCCCATCTTGCCAGCTGCAGCTTGGAAGGAGAGCCCAGCGGGGAGAAGACAAATCCTGAGAGACCCCCAACCTCCGCACTGCGCGTTTCCCGAGCACCACCTGGGACCCTCTCCTACCCATCTCAAGGCCTGCCCCATTCCTCCTTCCGACTACTTAAATATTCCAAGGCAGGAAACTCATGAATATTTATAGGGTCCTGGCAGTGAGGCAGATAAAAAAAATTGGAATTTATGAACCAGGATACGTCTATAAATAACAAGCCTGATGGGGTTCTTCCCTCACCCACCACATTTCTTCAACTTTAGCTCAAGCCCCATCCAGGCCTCACAGAACTACCTCTACACACACACACACACACACACACACATGCACGCACACACACACACACACATATGCACGCACACACATGCATGCACACATGCATGCACACAGGGCTTGGCTGTGGATGAACAAATTTCTGTTCTCTAGAGCACTGTCATGCATGCACACATTCATACCCAGCTGAGCACACAGACACACATTTGCACCTGCCTGGGGCTGGCCCACTGCCACCCTTCCACACACAGACGCTGACGTGCAGGACTTCTCCAGGCAGCCTCCTGTGTCCACGTTCAGGCAGATACAGCCAGTTGGGCTCAGGGCGGCACGCACAACGTGCAGGTGCACACCATCACACACCATGGAGAGGCCCACTCCCTGAGCCATGACCCAGTGGGGCACGTCCCTTCTCTGGGCCTTGGTTTCCTCATCTGTGGAAGAGGGGTGCTGGGAATCCCTACATCATAGTGTGGTTGTGCAGATTTTAAAACATAACAAATGGATACCAAGTGTCTGATGCATGCAAAGTACTACAGATATTCTAGGTGCTGGTGACACAGCAGTGAACAAAAACAGGTGAAACATTCCCGGAGGGAGAGAAAAATACTATGCAAAATTAATGTGCAAATAATGTAGTGTGTTGGGAGCTGATAAATTGGTGGCGGGGGGGCTAGTGCTGAGACACTTGTAGTTCTGACTGGGGGCGGGGGGGGCGACCATGGAAGTCCTCTTGAAACAATGACATTTGACTAAAGATTTGAAGTGAGTGGAAGAACATTCCAGGCAGAGGGACCAGCCTGTACAAAGATGTGATAGAAGAGAAGCATGTTCTAGGTGTTGCTGGGACAGCCAGGAGGCCCCTGGGGCTGGAGCACAGTGGGCAAAAGGGAGCATGGAGGAGGTGAGGGCAGGGAGGTGATGGGGCAGGTCTTGCTGGGCCTTGGGGGCCGTGGGGAGGACTTTGGTTTTTACTCCCCCTGAGGTGGGAGCCATGGAGGGTTCGGATTCAAACAGGAAGAATGTGACCTGACTCAAGTGCTCACAGGCGCCCTCTGGCGGCTGTGGTGGGAACAGATTGTGGGGGGACAGGGTGGGAGCCAGGAGGCCATGGCCATCCAGAGGTGGAGAAGTGAGTAGATTTCAATTGTAAAGCTATACCAGAAAGAGACAATTACAGCCGTCTCTAAATGAATGCATTTCAAGGATTCATTCTTTAATTCTAGAAATGTTTATTGAGCACCTACTATGTGCCAGGCATCGTTCTGACTTGAGAATGCAGCACTGAACAAAGTGATAATCGTCCTGCTCTTGGGGACCTGTCAGTATCATGGGAGAGACAGGCAAGAAACAATATAATTTTAATCTAGGGTCTAGGGGTAGAAAGGTTCATGCAGAAAAATGCAGCAGAGCAAGCCTTGGAGAGAAGTGGGGGTATACATGTAGATTGGGTGAACTGGGCAGAATTTGGGGTGGATTTTGAAGTGAGAGCTCCTCTCAGGATTGGCTGATGGATTGCATATGTAGGTGGAAATGACAGAACAGAACATGGTGCTTAGGTGTGAATTTGAGCTTTGGAGGGACACCTGCAAAAATACCCCCCTTACATTGAATATTCACTGTTTCCCCACATCTTAGGTTGGGTTTCTGAGAAGCAGGACCTGAGCACATGATTATTGGGAGTAGGGGCTAAGGGAAGCAGGACTGAGGGGGGAATGGGTTGATTAAGGATGAGGTTTCAGGTAAGGTACAGGTTTGGCCTGATGCACAGGGGTGGGACCCCCTCCAGATGGTAAATTGTACTGCAGAGGGGTGGGCTTTTGGGTCCCTGCATCAGTCAATCATTGGCTGCTCCTGGGGGTAGGGGATGCCTGTCAGGTGTCTCTTGGGTGTGCTAGCTCCCAAAGCCAAGGGTAGGTCTCTGGAGGTCCCAGGTGCTAACTATGAGCAGCAGCGGCTGTGGGATGGGTGCATCCAGTCAGTAAGGAGATCTGGGCAGAGCCCCAGGCTCCACCGAAGAGGGTCAGAGGAGCACCAGGCATTTATGCCAATCACAGCATGGCTGTCTGACACAAGAGCCTGTTCTCAGCTCTCTGGGGATGAAAACCAGGCCAGCTTGGCACCGGGGCTCCCCTGACACAGCTGCGATCCTTTCCGGATTCATTAACTGCCAGAGCCTCAGCCCTCTGCTTCCTAGACTTGCCTGGGAATTGCAGAAGGGAGCTGAGAAGAACAGATGCCATCCTGAAACAGGTCAGAACGGCTCATTTAATTCTCCGTGGCCTTATAGGAAGGCACTGCTATCATCCCCGTTTTGCAGATATGGAACCATTTCCATACACAGAGAAGTTCAGTCACTTGCCCAATGTCACACAGCCAACATGTGGAGGAGCCAGGATTTGAATTCAAGTCACTAGGCTCTGAGGTCTATTTGCTTCAGAGTTACACTCAACTGCCTTTGACCCATAACTCCCTTCCAAACCCAGAGCCCCTGTATCCACCCTGGGAGGGAGGGGAAGAAGGGAGGTGAGCCTGAGAGAATGGCACAGGTGTGTGGAGAGTGAGGGAGAGAGTGGTGACATGGAGGATGTGGAGTGTGCGAGAGGCATTCATTTCTTCATGCTCTGATGATGTGTGCCTACTCTGTCCAGCACGTGCTGGTGTCGAGGTCACAATGAGGAAGAAGAAAGGCCTCAGCCCTGCCCGTTTGGAGCTCACAGTAAAATATAAGAATCCTGTGAGAAGGAAGGGGTAGGTAACTGTGGAGACACACACAGGAGAGGACTCTGAACTATTTGTAGGGGTGGGGGTGGTGATGTTTACTCTCAGCCCTGCAGGATGCAGAGTTTGGAGTGTGCTGGGGTAACTGGTAGGAGGGCAGCAGAGAAGAAACACCAGCATTTATACAGCCCCACAGACCTGGGTTTGCAACTCCAGCTCTACCACTTAATGGATAAAGCAAGCAGTATTGCCTCAAGGTTTTAAAGAGTTGTGCAAATATTTATTGAGCACCTGCTTTGTGCCATGTGCTTTTCTAGGCTTTGGGAACATGGTAGTGACCAAGACATGAGGTCCTTGGGTCCTTGTACATGTCCCTCCTAGTGGGTCATATACCACACCACCCAACAAATATGTGTCATATGGTTTCTGCCATGACAAATGCCAGGCAGGGAGTTAGGGACTGAGAAGGGCTTCTTTAAGGAGGCAGTCAGGGAAGGCTTCCCTGAGGAGGTGACTTTTAAACTTAGTTCTTAACTTGGACAAGAAGAATCCAGAATTATGGCTGATCCTTCAAAGGCTTATTGTAGAGGATGAAACAGGATAGTTGACATGAGCAAATGCTCCCTAAGTGTGTAATTTGGTGGTTAAGACAACTTTAGAGAGAGGCAGTCTGGGGCCTGAGTCCTGTTAGCTGGTCATTTATCTCGGATCCATTCCTTACCCTTTTCATGCTCTGTATCTCAGGGGAATTGACCCCTGACACATTTCCCAGGTTCTCTTATCACTGGCTTCCTCTTAGGTTCAGCCAATGGGAGGCCATGATGGGAGTTTGGAGCGGGGAGGAAGAGAGAAGCCAGGGAATTTCTCCCATTTCTTTGCTGCAGGCAGTGACCCGTCTCCTCCCTGGATCCAGCTCCTACCTGGCATGCACTCAGACGGCCACGATTCCTGCTTGGTGACCCCGGCTCCTGGGCTCTGGTGACATTCCTCCTCCCTTTGCCCAGCCAGCCCTGCAGCTTCTTGCAGTTGCTATTCTTTTGATCATTTCACATTCTCCATTGCCCTCTTTCAGCTCTTTTGGCTCCTCAGCATCACACTCCCAATATTAAGTTTCCTCCGTGAACCATTAAGCATGGCCTCTGTCCCCTTAAGGGACTGATGCCACTTGACTTTTCCTCCCTGGCCTTCTGTTTGTATGCCCCGAACATCACATGGCTGTGACGAGGTGGATGGAGACAGTGCTATCAGCAGCAGAACGCACACGGTTCTTACGTGTATGGTTTGAAGCTCCACACGGGAGCTCCTTTCATCTCCAGAACAACCCTGAGGCATGGTGCTACTGTTAGCTCTGTTTTATGGAGAAACAGAGGCACACTGAAGTTCAAGTCACTTGTTCAAGGTCATATGGCTAGGAGGTGGCACTAGGAGGGCCCTCACACATGCCTTGTGTGTATAAAGTGCCTGGCCTACAGGCAGCGCCTGGCAAGGCTGAGAGTAATGATGATCATTACCTGAGGAGCTGGTTTCTGCTGAGTGCCCAGGATGGAGGTGATGCTGAAGGTCTACCTCAGATGGATGCAGGCCACAGTGCACGCTGATAGAAGGCCCTTCTGGAACCCATCACCTGGAAGAATGATCCTTAGGCTCTTGCTGGCTCCTGTCCCAGCCCTGGGAGAGAGGGGGCAAAGGGCCTCTCTCTAGCAGCGTTGGCTGGGAGCAGCTGCTCAACGCTTAGCCAGAATCGATTTCCCTTCAACTGGCCCATTCTCACTAACAAAGGACTCCGGTGACCCAGGTGGCCGTCACTGCCCCCTCCCCTCTGAGCAGAGGATGCGCTTTACAGCTGGCTGGAGCTGTTTTCTGTCTTTGAGACTCATTTCTTTGAAAGTTCTGGAGAACTCCTGGGATGGGCTAAGTCAGCCCTTGCGCCCCCGGCCCGTGGGCTCCCCTGGAGCTCACCGGTGGGCAGCTCTGCCTCTGCGTTGCCCTGGCCAGTCTGCCCTCCATGTTCTTCCTGACCAGGTACCTTCCCTGCTCACACACAGTTCTGGGCTGAATTATGTCCCCCTCAAATTCATATGTTGAAGTCTTCACCCCCAGACCCTCAGAATGTGACTATCTGGAGAAAGGACCTTGAAAGAAGTAATGAAGTTAACCTTAAGTCATTAGAGTGGGCCCAATTCCAGTATGACTGGTGTCCTTATAAAAAAGAGATCAGGACACAGTCATGCACAGAGAGAAGACCATGTGAGGACACAGAGAGGAGACGGCTGTCCTCAAGCCAAGGAGAGAGGAGGCCTCAGGAGAAACGCACCCTGCTGACGCCTTCATCTTGGACTCCCAGCCTCCAGAATGGAAAGAAATTAAATTTCTGTTCTTTAAGTCTCCCAGTCTGGGGTACTTTGTTATGGCGGCCCCAGCCAACCAAACACATGCCCCTCATGCCTTCCCACCACCTCAGGGTGAACTCTGGAGTCCATCCATCATTCAAGCCCCAGTGTGACCAGGCTCGACGTGACTGTGCCTGTCAGGGTGTGGCGGGAAGCATGGCTCTCTCAAATGGGAGGAGTGAAGAGAACTCAACCAAATGGCTATTTTCACAGGGGTGGACAGGGTTAAGCAAGGGGGTGTTGAAGACCCCTGGGGAGCCTGGGGTATTCACTCCCCTCATCAGCAACTGAGGGGAGCTGTCGCCACCCTTCGGCCTCAGGGAGCCGTGGCTGTAAGAGAGAGTGTATTAGTCTGCTAGAGCTGCTGTAACAAAGTACCACAGGCTGGGGGCTTCGACAACAGAAATGCATTCGCCCAGTGCTGGAGGCTGGAAGTCTGAGAGCAAAGTGGCAGCAGGGTTGCTTTCTCCTGAGACCTTGCTCCTTGGCTTGTAGAAGGCCACCTTCTCCTTGCATCTTCACCTGGTCTTCCCTCTTTGCATGTGTGTCCTGATCTTATAAGGACAGCCCACTCTAATGAGCTCATTTAGTTACCTCATTAAAGGCCCTCTCCAAACAGAGTCACGTTCTGAGGTCCTGAGGGTGAGGACTTCAGCATATGGATTTGGAGGGGGTTGTAGGGGAATCACAGCTCAGTCCCTAACAGGGAGGAAACCCAGGACAGTTACCAGGTTCAGGAGAGGGACGCATCCACCATGGAACCACTGCTGGGCAGGAAGGGAACGAGGGGAGGGAACACCCCGGGCCCTCGCTCCTCTGCCCCCGACTCTCCTGTGGCCACTCTCATTGGCCAGATTTCATCGGAGGCTGGAGGGCAGGAGATTCTGGGTCATGTGGGCTCCAGGGGTCAGCCTCCCAGGGCGCAGAGAGGATGGAGAAGTGGGGACATGATCTGGAAGGGCAAACAGGGCCTTCCCAGGGGTTGAGCTTCAATTCCTCACTGTACACTTTTCAGTGCACTGTGCCTTAACCTACTAGAGTGGAAACTTCATGGGGCAGGGATCTTTGTCTTGTTGGCTGCTGTGTCTCCAGTGCCTAGAGCAGTGCCTGGCACATTGTAGGTGCTCAGTAAATATTTGTGAGCTGCACAGATGGTTTCTCCCCTCCAGGCCTCTGCTCCTGCTATTCCCTCTGCCTGGGACCCCCTCCTCCTCACCTTGCTGACCTCTGCTCATCCATCCAGTCTGTTCAGCTTTTGCTTCTTCCCAGAGGCTGTCTCTGCGCTCTCACAACCGAGTTCCAGAGCCACCATCAGAGCATGTGTCACACCATTTTAGAACCACCCCTTCTTATCTTTCAAATACAGAAGTTCATTTAACCCTCAGAACACCAACATTGTTATCACCCCATTTCCTTTGAAAGATGAGGAAACTGAGGTTCAGAGAGGCTAGGTAAGCTGCTCAGAGTAACACAGAGCCAGGATTTAAATGCAGACTGTTTGGTCCTGATACGAGGCTGCATTCTGTGCTCCCTTTCACCACCTGTTTGCTTATTTTTATTCCATAATCAATTCTATTGCCCTTACTTATATATTACATTACCTATGTTAAGCCGGGTTAGTATATTAACCAACCCACTGACATCACTACTGTTGTTAGCCCCATCTCACAGCTGGGGTAATGGAGACTCAGGGTGGTTAAGTCACTAGCCCCAAGTCACACAGTAGAGCTGGGGTGGGAACTCGGACAACCTGGCTCCAGAGTTGGCACCCTAAATGACACGCTCTGTGTCCTTGCCTTGGCTGGGGGGATTGAATGCCTTTGAGAATCATTTCTTTGAAACACTGGCATGTGTGTCCAAGGTGCAGCAGCATGAGGAAAGGTTTGGTGCCATGTTACCTTGCCAGCCCCTGGGGAACACACAGAGCTCATGGAGGTGGGTTTTCAGGCAATGCTGGCACCTGGCTGTCCCTGTGAGTTATTAGCTGGCAGATTGGTTCCCTGTCAGCTGCTGGCCACACTAGCCAGCCTCTCAGGCCTTCCTCTGTGCAGCCCCTGCCTGGGAACCTTGCAGCAAACACCTCCATTTTTGCAGGGGTGGCTCTGGAGATCGGCATGAAATGCCTCTGCAAGCAGCAGGAGATAAATTTACCCCAGGACGACCTTTTCCACGCACTGATGGATTGATTTCAGAAAGCCATCCCCAGCCAGTCTGCCCAGCCCCAGCCCCCAGCACGGGTGCGGATGGCTGCAGATTTATGCCCATGCCAGAAATTGAATTCCTGTAAGTCGAGGGAAGTGTCTGAAAAGCTCCTGCAGGCTCATTTTTACTTCTGACAAACTTCAGTCGAGAGATTAAACCTGGGCCGGTGTTTTCTAGCAGCAGGGACCATGGTGGCAGGGAAATGACCTCACTGTGGGCATTTTTCTTATGTTCTCTGCCTTCTGCTTGACCTCCCAGGGCTGAGAAGAGCAGCCAGGCCCGCAGGCCTGTGTGGTTAAAGGGAATTCCCATTTCTGACCAGCTAATGTTAGAAAAAGGGTACACCCTGTGTACCCAAAGGCAGCCCTCTTGGTTCCTGTAGCAAATATTGGACATTCAGTGGGATTGGAAGTAAAGCTTCTAATTCATCACCAGGCTTCTGCACTAGCTCCTGAGGCTGACTTTGTCTCGGCAACTTTACAGGGTTCTAATTAAGCTTCCCTGGGTTGTAACAGAGACCACATCAAAGTGTGGCTATTTCCAGAGCCCCTCACCCCCACTCCCTCCCACCCCCCCGCCAGAGGCCCAAAGGTGGGAGGGAGAAGCAGAGAAATCAAGTGATAGATCTGCAAAGGAAGAAACCCCGTCTTGCTAGAAAGATCTCTCTCGCTTGCCTTGAAAAATGAAACGTCTAATGCAAATGTAGCTGTTTCTCTTTGGTACAATATTAAAGAAATGAATCCTTGATGGCTATTAAAAAAAAGGATCAAAAATGAACTTTTCTGAAAGGAGAGGGCTTTTATTTCCCTGTGAACTTTTCTAGATCTAGCCTCTGGCAGGGATGTCTATAGCACACAAAGTGTGGGAGGATAAAGAAATAAAGGACAGCCGTTCATGTATTCATTCATTCAGGAAGTGTTTGGGAAGCAGCCACTGAGTGCCAGGCCTGGGGCTGTGAGCTGGGGAAACTGCAGGGACGAATTAGAACCCAGTTCCTGCCCTTACGAGCCAGTGGGACATTCTACAAAATACCTGACCACTGGCCCTTAAAACTGTCAAGGTCATGAAAAGCAAGGAAAGACTGACAAACCATCACAAACCAGAAGAGATTAAGGAAATGTGATGACAGAGTAATGTAGGATCCTGGGTGTGATTCTGGACCAGAAAAAGGACATGAGTGGAAAAATTGGGGAAATCCAAATGAAGTCTGGAGTTTAGTAACAGTGATGCACCAATGTTGGTTTCTTAGTTGTGACAGATGTATCACAGACATGTAAGATGTTAACAACAGGGGAAATTAGGTGAGGGGGATATAGGAGCTCTCTGTCGAATGTTCATAACTTTTGTATAAATCTAAAATTATTTCCAAAGAAAAAGTTATTGAAAAAAAATCAGCAGGAGACATGGAACAATTCTAGATGAGTGCTGGTTCTGTGAGTTGGTATAAAAGCTCCCAGTCACTGAGCTAGGCATTGTGATTGACTCTTGACATACTAATTCACCATCCTGATACAACCTTGTGAAGCCTACCCATTATGAACCCAACTTTTAGCTAAGGAAGGAGAGACATTAAGAAAGGCACAGGGTGGTTAAGCTATTTACCCAAGGTCACACAGGGAGGAGAAGATCAGAATTTGAACTCAAGCAGCTGTTAAACACTACAACTGCCTGTTCATAGACAAGTATTTATTGAGCAGCTACTGTATCTCCTTGGGGATTGACTAGAGAAACAGAATTCTTTTAAGTCTTTCAAGGGTTTTAATTCAGGGAATTAGTTACAAAGATGATGGAAGAGAGATGAGAATCTGAATAGAAGATGAAGAAGAAGCTCAGATTAGCAATAGCAGAGAGCCACTAACCCCCCAGGACTGGGGGTCAGATAGAAGTAGTAGTATATACAGAGCCCAGAAGTGTGACCACCAGTGGAAGCTGAAGCCACAGAAGAGGTGCAGCCACTGCATAGCACAGGAAGCAGAGAAAAGGAGGAAATAGCCTTGCTTCTTCCTTTGTCTCGCCCTCAGATCTTCCATGAACTCTTCTCATTGGCTGAACATTCCTGGAAGCTAGACAGCAAAGGAGTGTGGGAAATTTGGTTCTCAAGCCGACAGAGCAGGGCAAGGGAGGGAAAGGGAATGAAAATTCACCTGTGTCGCATCTTACTTTCAATCGTGTGTGTACATAGGGGGGCCCCGAGGAGAGGGGCAGGGGACAGTTCTGATCACTATTTTACAAATAACAGAGGCAGAGAGATCTTCTTTGGAACTCACAAAAAGGAAGTGGCAGATCCAGGACTTGCATTGATTATGGTCCAGCCTGGTAGGTTCTTCTGAGCATTGGTGAGAAATGAGCTGCAAAGCACCAGATGTGATCCATAAATGTGAGCTATTATTGATGATGATGATGATGATGATGATGATGATTGCTGCCATTTTCATGATGCTAAAGGACCTTCTTTAGCATAGAACTGTCATATTCCACTGTCACATGACTCTGTGTATGTGGGGTAGGGTAGTAAAATGCCAGGGGACCATTTAAGGGGGGGCTCAACCTGGTACCAGTGTACCCCACTCTGCTGAAGCCTGAGCAGGTTTTGCACATGTGAAGGGGGAGGGAAAGAGTGTCCTAAGCAATGAATGCAGCTTAGGCAAAGGTCCACCAAGGCAGGAAGAGGGAACTAAAATAACTATAGGTGGAGACAGGCAAGTGGTGAGGCTGCGAATTCAACCAGGCCCAACTGAGCAGGACTGGGGAATGCTTCCAGGTGGCATTTGGGCTTTGTACTGAGTGTACTGGTATCCATGAATGATCCCATGTGGAGGTGACATGTCAAAAGGCAGCTGTGGCTTCTCTGGAGAGAAGAGGGTGAAGATTTGTGGCCAGTCATCTATAGAAGGATGGACTCTTCTTTCCTCAGAGCATAGTGACTAGGATTGAGGACTCGAGAGTCTGATGGGTCAGAATCCAAATCCAAGCTCAGACACTTACCAGCTCTGTAAGTTTGGGCAGCTGACTTCCCTCTCTGTAACTTGGTGCTTGGTGCCTGGTCCTCTCCTTCATCCATTCCCATGACTTTCAATTTCATCTGTCTGTTGACAGCACCCAAATGTGTATCTCCCTGCTCCTCTCCCCAGTTGCCAACTTGACATTTTCACTTGGGTGTGGTCACAAACATCATGAACTGAGTGGACATGCCTTCAGGCTGGACTCTTGCTTTCCATCTCCCCAAAAGCTGCTTCTCCCCGACTCCCCTGGGCTCCTCCTCTATCCTTTTCCAGCTCAATAAATGGCACTCCCATTTATCCACTCCATTACTTGGGTCCCAAAAGTTAAAATCATTTTCATTTCCCCTTTGACCTCACATCAGGTCCCTCAAATCCTGTGGGCTCAGCCTTAAAACATAGGGATCTGAAACTTCTGGTCAGTGTGGCAGAGTAGGTAAGTTCTGTGCTCTCCTCCTCCCACAACCACTTCAAAATTGCACTAAATTATAAGTCAGGCACCCTTGAGGACTACCTGAAGATTAGCTAAACAGGACTTCTATAACTAAGGATATAAAGAAGAAGCCACATTGAGACTGGTAGGAGGGGCAGAGACATGAAGTAGGTGTGGCAGTTAAGAATTGAGAGGGATATCTTGGCTGCGGAGGTCCCCCTGAGAAGTAAGCAGTCCCAGTCCTGTAGCCAGCTCCCAGCCCAGGCCACCAATATGGGGAAGAGGAGGCCCCACATCAGCTGGCTGGGAAAATCAACAGGGATTCAGTACGGGTGAGACAGAGTGCTGCTGTAGACTCAGGTGTCCTCTTAAAGGGCCTGTGCAGAGACTTATTCACTTAAAACACCCTAAGCTCAAGAGAAGGGACACCAGCTCTAAAAACACTAGGGACATAGGGGGAGGAACTGAATTATTTGGTCAGGGAGAGAGCTGGAGGGGCAGTTCTTTCCAGGACTAAAGTGCTGGCAGGTACTATAGTTTCTTTGTTGAACCCTCCCCTCACACAGCCTGTAGGTGCAGGTAGACTCCAATCTGAGTCTTCACGAACTTGGCTAACACTGCTCTCACTCCACCCTGGTAATTCTCTGTGACCCGCCTTACCCAATTCACATGCCTGGCCCAAATCTCTTTCAGAAGTGAATCAACACAAGCAGCTGGCCTGGGCCTGCACTGCAGACTTTCCTAAAACCTCTTAAAGGTCCACAAACCCCAAACAAACAATGGCTGGTTTCAGCATGCTCTGTACCTCTTGGTAAGTGGTCCCAAACCCAGCTAGCGGCAGCTAGCCTTGGTCGCAGCATAACCACTCTCAGGTAACTCCAAGTCCAACACAGGGAGCTACCAACTGCAGATCACTTTATAGCTCCTGCCAGGTAGCCCTGAGCCAGACACAGGCCTACATCAGAGCCCTTCTCAAGAGGCCCCAGAACCAACACTCCTGGTAGCTGCCTTTAGACCACACCAAAACACCAGTGAATTAGAATCACAAATAGCACACCCAAAGCGTGGGCTGAGCAGGCACCAGAGCTCCACTCACACGAATCCTGCTTCATGGGGTCAGCCCCCACACAACAGATTATCTGTTGAAGTAAGGGCCAGTCCTCACACTAGTCAGTCTAAAGGTCAGTCTCACCCACCGATGTGCCAACAGTAATCAAGGCTCAATTACAACAGGAGAGCACACACAAGCTACACATGTGAATTGGGAGACTGTGACACTGGGCCCCACAGGAAACCTGCAACATAAGGCCACTCTGCCAAGACTGGGAGACATAGCAGATCTACCTAATATATAGAAACAAACACAAGAAGCAGGCAAAATGAGGAGACAAAAAAAGATTTCCCAAATGAAAGAACAGGACAGAACTCCAGAAAAAGAACTAAACAAAATGGAGATAATCTACCAGAGGCAGAGTTCAAAGCACTTGTTATAAGGATGCTTAACAAACTTAGGGGAAGAATAAATGACCTCAGTGAGAAGTTCAACGAAGAGATTGGAAACATAAAAAATTAGATAGAAAACATAAAGGACCAGTCAGAAATGAAGAATACAATAACTGAAGTTAAGAATATATTAGGTTAAATCAATAGCAGATTTAGATGAAGCAGAGTATTGAATTAGTTATTTGGAAGACAAACTAGTCGAAAACACCCAATTAGTACAGCAAAAAGAAAAAAAGAATAAAAAGGAAAGTTTAAGGAACATCTGGGACAACATTAAGCATATCACATTCACATCATAGGGGTATCAGAAGGATGAAAGAAAGAGCAAGGGATTGAGCACCTATTTAAAGAAATAATGACTGAAAACTTCCTTAACCTGGTGAGGAAAATAGATATATGAGTCCAGGAAGCACAGAGAGTCCTAAAGGAGCCCACACGAACACACATCATAATTAAAATGTAAAAGGCTAAAGACAGAGAATCCTGAAAGTAGCAAGAGAAAAGCAGTCAGTTACCTACAAGGGCACTCCAATAAGACTGTTAGCTGTTTTCTCAACAGAAACTTTGCAGGCGAGAGAGATTGGCATGAAATATTCAAAGTAATGAAAAGCCAGGACCAAGATTACCCAGCAAGGTTATCATTTGAAATTGAAGGAGAGATAAATAGTTTCCTAGACAAGAAAAAGCTGAAGATGTTCATCATCATTAAACTAGTAGTATTACAAGAAACTGTAAAGGGACTTCTTTAAGAAGAAAAAGATGTGAATAAAAAATCGCAAAGAAAAATTCTCAGTGACAAAGGCAAACACATAATAAAAGTAGTGGAACAGCCAACATTAAAGCTAGTACAAAGGTTAAAAGGCAACAGTAGGAAGATCATGTATAATTACAACAGTAAATTTAGGGGTACACATAAACATAAACATGCAAAAGTAAAAAATAATGACCAAAACATAAACATGAAGGGAGTGAGTAAAACGGTAGTGGTTTTAAAATGTGTTCAAAATTAAGCAGCCATCAACTTAAAATAGACTGCTGTAAAGATAGGTTGGTATATATGAAGCACATGGTAACTGCAAACCAAAACTCTACAAGAGAAGATACAAGAAATAAGAGAAAGAAATCCAAATACAGCACTATGGGAAGTCATCAACATACAAGAGAAGAGAGCAAGAGAGTAAGGAAGGAACAGAGAACTACAAAACCAATCAGAAAACAGTAAAATGGCAATAACTGTATACCTATAATTAACGATTTTAAATGTAAATAGATTAAATGCTCCAATCAAAAGATAAATGGATAAAGAAGTGGTACATATATACAATGAAACATTACTCAGCCATAAAAAAGAATGAAATCTCACCATTTGCGACAACATGAATGGACCTAGAGGACATTAAGCTAAGTGAAATGTCAGACTGAGAAAGACAAATATGATCTCGCTTATATGTGGAATCTAAAGGACAAAATAAATGAGCAAACAAAACAGAAGCAGAAATACAGAGAACAAACTGATAGTTGCCAAGTGGGATGGGGGTTGGAGGGCAAGGTGAAAAAAGTGAAGGGATTAAAAAGTATAAATTGGCAGTTACAAAACAGTCATGGGGATATAAAGTACAGCTTAGGGGATATAGTCAATAATATTGTAATAACTATGTATGGTGTCAGATGGGTACAAAATTCATTAGAGGGATCATGTTGTAAGTTATATAAATGTGTAACCACTATGCTATACAACTGAAACTAATATAAAATAATATTGAGTGTCAACTATAATTAAAATGTTTTAATAAAATAAAACAAGAACCTACCCATTGGTCTGTCACATCTCCTATGGTGCAAGCCCTCATCATGGTTCACCTGGATGACTGTGGGTTTGGGCAAAATGTTCAAAGGCCCTGGGGTGACAGAGAGCTCAGCAGTTGTTGAGTGTCTGAAAGGAGGTCTGTGAGAGTTTGTTTCCTCCCAGAAGTGTCTTCTTAAATGGGATGTTCTTGAGTGCTGGACTGGGAGGCTTGTACTTTGTCCAAGCAAGTGTGGTATGGCTCTTGCATGAGAATTTGTAGCCTCGATGCAGAACCTCTATTCATAAACCCTACTCTTAGAGCTTTCTGCAGAAGTCCAGCACAGTGTGGGCCATACCCAGGGGGAATTGACTGTAAATCCTTCTTTTAAAATTAAGTTTGAGGCAACATTGGTTAATGATATTATATGTTTCAAGTGTACAGTTCTGTAATACATCATCTGTACATTGCATTGTGTACTCACCGCTCAAAGTGTAGTCTCCCTCTGTTACCATGTATTTGACCCCATTTATCCTCTTCATCCTTCCCTCCACCCCTTTCCCCTCTAGTAATCACCATAATGCGGTCTATGTCTGAGATTCTTTGTTCATTTGTTGCTTTCTGTTTTAGATCCCACATACAAGTGAAATCATATGGTTCTTGTCCTTTTCCATATGACTTATTTTGCTTAGCAAGATACTCTCAAGATTTATATGTGTGGTTGCAAAAGACAGTATTTCATCCTTTTTATTTTATGACTGGGTGGTATTCCGTTGTATAGGTACCACATCTTCTTTATCCAGCCATCCACGGAAGGACACTTAGGTTGTTTCCATGGCTTGGCTACCGTGAATAATGCCGCAGTGAACATACGGGTACATATATCTTTACAAATAAATGTTTTCACATTTTTTGGATTGAGAACCAGAAGAGGGATTGCTGGGTCGTATGGTAGCTCTATTCTTACTGTTTTGAGGAACTTCCACAATATTTTTCATAGTGGCTGTACCAGTTTACATTCCCACCAGCAATATGTGAGGGTTCCCTTTTCTCCACATCCTCTTCAACACTTGCCATTTGTCTTGTTGATAGTAGCCATTCTAACAGGTGTGAGGTGGTCTCTCATTGTGATTTTGAATGGCATTTCCTGAATAGCTAGTAAAGTTGGACACCTTTTCATGTATCTGTTGGCTATTTGTATATATTCTTGGGAGAAATATCTGTTCAGGTCCTCTGCTCATTTTTAAATTGGATTGGTTTTTTGTATGAGTGCATCAGTTTCTTTATATATGTTTGGATATTAGCCCCTTTAGAGAGTATTGTTTGCATGTATCTTCTATTCGGTTGATTGCCGTTTTGTTTTGTTGATGGTTTCTTTTGCTGTGAGAGACTTTTTAGTTTGATATAGTCCCATTCATTTATTTTTGCTTTTACTTCCCTTGCCTTTGAGGTCAAGTTCATAAAAGCCTCTCTGAAACCAAGGTCCATAAGATTAGTACCCATGTTTTCTTCTATGTATTTTATTGTTTAAGTTCTTATATTTAAGTCTTTAATTCATTTTGAGTTAATTTTGGTGTCAAATAGCAGTCTAGTTTTATTCTTTTACATGGGGCTTTCCAATTGTCCAAGTACAATTTATTGAACAGGCTTTCCTTTCTCCATTGTATGTTTTTGGCTCCTTTGTCAAAAATTAGTTGCCCGTATACATGGGGGTTTATTTCTGGACTCTCAGTTCTATTCCATTGGTCTGTGTGTCTGTTTTTCTACCAATATCATCCTGTTTTGATTATTGTTGCTTTGTAGTATATTTTGAAATCAGGGAGTGTGATACCTCCAGCTTTGTTCTTTTTTATCAGGATTGCTTTGGCTAATCAGGGGATGAGAGTTGCATGAGATCTACATATTGCGTTGGGGAATATGCACATTTTAACTGTTGATTCTTCCAATCCCTGAACAGAAAATATCTTTCCATTTCTTTGTATCTTCTTCAGTTTCTTCAATAATGTCTTGTACAGTAGTTTTCAGTGTATAGATCCTTCACTTCCTTTTTAAAGTTTATTTCTAGGTTTTTTCATTCTTTTGTTCAATTGCAAATAGAAGTGCTTTCTTCGTTTCTTTCTCTTTTATTTTACTGTTAGTATATAGGAATGCAACAGATTTTTGTACATTGATTTAGTGTCCTGCAACTTTGCCATATTTGTTTATTGTTTCTAATTTTTTTTGGCAGAGTCTTTAGAGTTTTCTACATATAAAATCATGTCATCTGCAAAAACTGGAAAATTTACATCTTTTTCCCAATTTGGATGCCTTTTATTTCTTTCTCTTGCCTGATTGCTCTGGTTAGGACTTTCAGTATTGTGTTGAATAACAGTGGTGAGATTGTGCATTCTTGTCTTGTTCCTGATCTTACAGGAAAAGATTTCAGTTTTTCACCATTAAGTAAGATATTAGCTGAGGGTTTGTCGCTTATGGCCTATATTATGTTGAGGTACTTTCCTTCTATACCCGTTTTATTGAGTGTTTTAATCATAAATGGATGTTGTGTCTTGTCAGATGCTTTTTTTTTTTTTTGCATCTACTGATATGATCATATGGTTTTTATTTTTTATTTTGTTAATGTTGTGTATCACATTGATTGATTTGTGTATGTTGAACCTTCCTTCCATCCCTGGAATGAACCCCACTTGATCATGATGTATTATCTTTTTAATGTGTTGTTGTATTTGATTTGCTGGTATTTTGTTTAGGATTTTTGCATCTGTATTCATCAGAGGTACTGGTCTGTGTTTTCTGTCTTTGTGTTGTCCTCACCAGCTTTTGATATCAGGGTAAGGTTGACCTCACACAGTAAGAAAGTATTGCCTTTTCCTTAATTTTTTGGAAGAGTTTGAGAAGGATAGGTATTAATCTTCTTTGAGAATTGGGTAGAATTCACCAGTGAAGCCATCTGGTCCTGCACTTTTTGGTGTGAGGGGAAGGTTTTTGATGACTGCTTCAATTTTCTTACTCTTGACATTTATTTAGATTTTCCAGTTCTTCATGATTCAGTCTAGGAAGGCTATATATGATTTCTAAGAACTTGTCCATTCTTCTTATTGAATTTGGTGCTGTATAGCTTTTCATAGTATTCTTGTATAGTCCTTTATGCCTCTGTGGTATCCGTTGTAACTTCTCTTTCATTTCTGATTTTTATTTGTCTTTACGTTTGTAAATTCTTGCACAAAGCAGCCCTCTTCCACACCTTCCCTGAACTCAGAGACTTGTGTCTCTTCCTACCTTTCCCAAGAAAATCTGTTTCAATGATATTGGTCCGCACTGGCAGAGATTAAGGCAAGTTGGAATGTAAGTATTGGCCTGGTCTGGTGCTCAGGGGGCACTGGGGACTTCTGCTAAGGCTTGGATGGCCTCAGAGGGTGAATGGTTGTGCTATGCAGCCAGCCTGGGTAGGCTGTCAGGTCAAGATAAGTTAACTACGTTGAGAATGAATGAATGAATTAGTGAGTGAGTGAGTGAAGGGATGGACTCATGGTTGCCTCCCATCCTGATCCCTCCTGTCCTGGTCCCTCCCCCAGCCACAGTCTCTTACAGGCTGAGGGAGGCCCCAGTTCTCCCTTTTGGCATGAGTGATCTGATATCTTCTTTAAGTCCTGTCAAGCTTATCACTCAGGGGGGATTTGCCCAATAGCTTGAGGTTTGGCAGGGGCAGCCTGCTATTATCTCAATCCTGCCAGAGGGACATGGCTTCTATTATGGCTTAGACATGGCAGACGATCATGTCCCTGATCATTCATCATGGCCCTGCTGCCATCCCTGCAGTCCGAGAGAAGCTACAGCTGCCTCTGAGCCTGCCAGGTGCCCTTCTGCAGCCCAATTTCAGGCTGTCCCTCCTAAGGAGAGATGAAAACTAGTTCAGTGGCAGGAAAGGAAATGCATGATGGATCTATGAAGATGTTTGCTGTCTGTCCCACTAGCCGACCAGCATCCAGTCAGTCAACAAACGTTCATTGTGTCAGCCCCCAGGGATTTCGTGATGAACAAAGCAGACAGAACTCTTCATCCCCATACCATCTCCTGTCCAGGAGCAGAGGCAGGCCCTGAGCCAGTGGTCACACCCATGAGGTACTACTGGCCATTGTGATCAGGGCTTGAAGGAGGACAGGGGAGGTGCCACATAGTGGTGCAGACTGTGAGCCCGATGGCCTGGGTTTGAATCCCAGGTCCACCACAGGCTGTGAAGCTCTGGCCAAGAGATGTGAGCTCCTTCTCTCCACTTTCCTCACCTCTCAAAGGTGTATAATGACAGTGCTTGCCTTCTGGTGGTGTGGAGAGAATCAAATCATGTTAAAACATGTGAAGATCTTAGAATAGTGCTTAACATACAGTAACAAATAGAAGTATTAAGGGAAAATGTCTTTTCCCTAATACAGGATGCTTATGATTTTGTAATAAAAGATTTGGTGTAGATTACCAGCTCATAAAAAAAGGGGTGTTATTTGTGCCACACCCTGTGCTTGAGGATGTCCTGAGAGGTGGGTAACATGGGACAGGTACAGCAGATGCTACTTTTGGAAGAGACCCCTAGGCTTGAGCCCCAGTAATGGGGAAGAGTGATCTTGGACAGGAGATAGGGTGGAGTGTTGACAGTCGAGGGTCTAGCCAGTACAAAGGCCTGTAGGTGGGAAAAAGTATGACGTGCTGCAGGAAGGGTAGGACAATTAGGAGATGAGCTAGAGAGAACACAGCAGTGTGAGCCTCGTTGATTGCTGGCATTGTCAAGGAGAGGCCCTAGGACCAGAAGCCACCATGCCAGAATGCAGCAAGCATCTCTGCCTATCTTCCATGGGCTCGACTCTCTCTCACTCCTTTCTGCCATCGAACTTTCTGTTATTCCTCATCATTCTGCAGCCGCAACCCCAACTCCACAAGACTTTCGTCATTTCTTCCACATTGTCTCAAGTCAGTGACTTCAAGCTCAAACCATTCTAACTTCAGAAAGTTACCGATTTGGCTTTAGAGTGGCATGAGGGTTATAATAATAATAATACTAGCAAACACTGCAGTAGCGTTTACTACGCGCTCATAACTGTTCTCATTGCTTGTGCATATAGTATTAACACATTCAAGCTCCCCAGCGACCCTGTGAGGTAGGTCCAGTTATCATGTGCATTTTACAAATCAGGAAATGGCAGCACAGAGAGGTTAACTGAGTTGCCCAGGTCACACAGCAAGGGAGTGGCTGAGCCAGGACATAAACCCAGGCAGGCTTGACCCCGGGACACTGCTCTTAACCCTCTGGTGCTACTTCACCATCTGAGTGGGAATAAGAGAAATCCAGAAGAAGGAGTCATTTTTATCGTAAGGATGTTGTTCGGCAAGGTGCTGGTGACATCACACGGATTCCTTTTTGGGAGGACTGTGGGAGAGATCCTTGCCTGTTCTTGGTACCAGAAATACTTAAGCTTTCTCCTGAGCATCTGGTGCGCTTTGTTTCAGGACAGTGGGAGCAGCATAAATGGCCAACTTGCCCTTTTTGAGTTGGCTGCTAAGGAGCTTGGAGCCAAATTTATGGCCCAACCATATGCTGGTTGTTTGGGTTTTTAAGGGATGAGTTTTTCTTAGCCTCATTGTTGGCTCTATATCCTCACTTTTGTCCTTCGTTCTTTTCTCCTTTGGAAAAAAAAAATGGAAGGAATTGACAAAAGTCTTTACGAGACCAATATGCATTCATTGTAGAAAATAAGATACATTTGAAGATGGCAATAAAAATCCCCATAACCCCCAGTTTTAATGGCTGCATAATATTCCCTCCTGTGGATGCACTTTCAGTTTGAAATCAATCCCCCACTCATGAGACAACATGAGGAAAAATTCCAGTTGTCCAGCTTTAAACAGCGCTTTAATGAGCACCCTTGTAGCAATTCTGTGCTTGTCCACACCATTTCCCTGGGCTGAATTCCTAGATTCAGATTGGCTGGGTTAAATGCAAATGCAGAAACCTTACAGCTTTGGCTTGCGATTGGCAGACTGCCCTCCAGAAACATCGAATTCTGACTCTTCTATTTAATTGGAGCTATCGTGTGGTATTTTACATATCCTTGGAAACAGCTTGGAGTCCTCTCCGGAACAAGGCAGGGTACAAATAAATATATAAACCCCAAGCCACTTCTGCTTCCTGATTAAATTGTCCAGCCTCAAACGCAATAATATCCTTGTCTTATTAAGAGGCTGCCGCTGCGCTGTTCCTGTGGGCTAATCCCCGGTAGGCAGTGATGGCTGGCTGGCTGCCCCTGGGATCCTGGAGCCAGCCCTTGGCCCTGGAAGGATCAGGAATTGTTTTTAAACCAAGACATAGGTGGCAGAACTGTATGCTAGGATGATGACCTCAGGTGTGATGTCTAGAAAAACTTACCCTGCCTTTCTCATATTCAGTCAGTCCTGGATCTGTTGTGGAGACATCGGCTTAATTGGGGCTGCAGCCTCAGCAAAAGTATTTGAAAAAATCCCAGCCAGAAAAACAATTTGAGGAGCAGCCACTGAGTGCATAGTTTACCCTCTTATTAGAGCCCATTAGCATGAATATTAAACACAGAACCAGCAGCTGAGCCGAGAGCGGCTGGCTTCTCGGGCACATTGGCCGCATCTGAGGTGAGACAGGCCACCCCGTGGGAGGTGTCTGCACCTGGATTGTTCCTGGGCTCTCACACCTGTTGTTACGCATTTCCCGTGGTATAGGCTGTTCTCTGTCCCTAGGGCTGTGATCTCCAAGAGTTTATGACTTGGGTTCCAAGGTAAACCTAGTCTGGAAGAGAAGGTCTTTGTATTTTCAAACCTTGAGCCTTCCAGGATATTCCCTGGGGATATGAACTTGCCTGTGTATTTGATCTTGAACCCAACAATGGGTAAAATGCAGGATCTCTGCCGTGCTGAGAGTTGGCACCCAAACCCCAGGCATTTAATTACTCTGCTGCAGAGATCACTCCAGCAAGTTGCGCCCAACGTAGACAATTATTTTAGGAAAGCTGTGGCGGCCACTGTCCTTGACACTTAAATCTTGCTTCTCTTTTGCAATTCAATGTTTCAGTTGTTGAGAGAAAGTGGATTGTTTGCTTCAAAAGACAGGCTAGGAAATGTGGGAAGGAGATGTTAATTATGTTGAACTGGGCTGCTTTGTCTCTGCACAAATGAGAATTTTCAGAGGGTTCTGTCCAAATTGCTTGGGGATCAGAGTCAGGAGAACAGGGATGCAAATGCTTGGAGCCACGTTAATTGTTTTTGTTGTTTTTAGAACTAGATTTGTCATGAAAGGAGCCAAAGCTAGTTCTGTGTTTTCCAAGAACCAAGGGGGAAGCTTTCTTCGGTCTTCTTTCTTGTCTTAATCACCCCTCTTGTCTTAGGTGGGGCTCCTTCAGAAGCAGAGCTGGAGGAGAGTAGTTGAGAACACATATTCACCTGGGAAGTGATCCCAGGAGGAACTGGTGAGATGAGACAGGAAGCGAAGGAAACCCATGCAGGGTGAGCTAATGAGCAGTGTGCCACCGTAGGTACCTGGAACACAGGTCCCAGCAGGCTCTCCTGGCAAACTGCAATGCACTGGAGAGGCGAGAGGGCTGGTATTTCTCACCAACTCCTATGAGGCATGGATGGGACTGCGGGTGGGAGGGCCTTTTGCCTGCCTAGTCAAAGTTAGATCGGGTAGGACTGCAGAGAAAGCCCTTGGCATGAGGGATCCAGAGCACTTCCGTGGAAAGACTGGGGAGGCGCTCTGCTTAAATCACACCTGCATGCAAGAGAGGCTGGGAAGGTGAGTGACTTCATTCCTCCACAGGGGAGACGTAGACTGGTAGAGAGGGGGTTCCCCCAACTTTGGAAGGGTGCACATAGGGCACAAAGAATGACTAATTACAATTGTTTCAGCTGGCATTTATGAATGGTTTATTTTTCTTATGAACTAGTGAGGAATCCAGCTCATCTGTACAATTATATCACTTGCTCACATTCCAATAAGCTTAAAAAAACCTTTATTGAGTGGGAGAGAAAAAGGTGGGCTTATAAGAGCTAGAAACTCCAGGATTGTGTGTAACTCACAGCCTGGCTTATCTCCGCTACAACGCATGGCCATGGCTTGCAAGTGATCAGTTACTGTGGGCTTTGTTTTTCTGTGAAACACTTGGGATTTTATCAGAATTTCTCCCTGGCTCGTAGGAATGCATCCTGGATCGGACCTGAATCTTTCACTTCCCACTCCTACGGTCACCACCTATCTTTGCTTGCCTGGACATGCAGTCAGTCACCTCTGCCCCAGTCTCCTGCCCTCGCCCCCACCCCGCCCCCACAGTCTGTTCCTCCCCCAGCAGCCAGAGGGCGCCTGTGAAAACCTGAGTCAGGTCATGTCTGTCCTCTGCTCAGAACCCTCTGTGGCTCCCACCTCACCCAGAACACCAAATCCTCCCACCACCTACAGGCCCAGAACATGCTGCCCTGACCCCTTCCTGCCCTCATTTCCCTCTTCCCTGCTCCCTGCCACCTACCCCTTTACACCCTGCTCCAGCCACACCAGCCTCTTCCATGTTTCCCAGACCCGGCAGGCATGATCCTGCCTCAGGGCCTTTGCGCCTTCTGTTCTCTGCATGGAACATCCTTCCCCAGATTTCCACATGGTTTCTCCCTCACTTCCTCCAGGTCTTGACTCAAATGCATTTTCTCATGGAGGCTTTCCCAGGCCATTCTAAAATTGCTGTCCCCCTAACCACCAGTGTCCCCCATCATTATTTCCCTGTATTGCTTCTCTCTATGGCACTCATCACCCTTTAAATATTAATACTTGATGTTTACTTATTGGTTCATCTCCATCTCTCTAATGTAAGCTCCTAGAAGAGCTTTTGTGTTTGTGTGTTTTGTTCACTGCTGTGTTTTCAATGTCTAGAATAGAGCCTGGCACACAGTAGAAACTTAACTTGTTGAACAGATGAGACAATCATGCCCTGAGAAAAACAAAAAGATTGGGACTTGTGACTAACTCCAGTATGTTCTAGGGAAGCTTGGGGGGACGGGGGCCCTGACCTGTGGGCCCTGCATGCTCCATGCAGTGGCAGTCAGTGCTTTGTGAACAATGCACAAACTTATTTGACCACTGAGGGCCCTTTTCCCAGCATGCCTGGCAGACTGCCTGGGTTCCAGGGAGCAAGGCTGATTGATCCCTAAATTATCTGAGTGATATAAACTGACTCGAAGTTTAATTTAGGAAGAGTCTGAAGGTAATATCTTCTATTCAAGGGCCTGAAAGTCTCTGTGAGGATTGTCACTCTTTGACCATCACCTTGCCTGGGTTTCTTAGGAGCAGGGGCAGAGTTGGAGAGGGGACAACACTAGGGTTGTGTTTAGTGACTTGAGGTATATCCAGAACTATGTGTCACCCTGGGCTGGGGAAGCGGAGACGGCGGTCCAGGTTTTGGTGTCAGTATGAGCAGGTTTATTTCTGATGGTGGTTATGGAGGCAGTGTTGTGTGTGGGCACATGTGTGTGAGAGAATAAATTCCTGTCTGTAGAAGGCTCAAATCCCACAATTCCTCGCCATGTTCCTTAAGCCATTGTACCTCAGCCTTGTCATCTGTAAAATGGAGTTCCATGCATCAGGCACTCAGCCCATGCTCTGGCACATTCCAGGGGTCCAGCAAAGGGCATCTGTTGTTTTCCTGGGCCCCCTCTCTCCCTCAGCAGCGGGGAGCTGTGAGTCCCCCATTGGGTTCCTGCTCTTTGACCTCTTACCCCTGACCTCCCCACAGACCCTCTTCCAAAGCCCAGAGGAAGGCTGGCAGCTATACACCTCGGCCCAGGCCCCCGATGGGAAATGCATCTGCACGGCCGTGATCCCTGCACAAAGCACCTGCTCCCGAGATGGCAGGAGTCGGGAGCTGCGGCAGCTGATGGAGAAGGTCAGAACCTTCTAGGTTCCTTGGTGAAGCTGGAGAAATCTCCCAATTCCCACCCTGCTCTCTGCCCTTATCCAGGGAAGCCAGGGCCACATCTAGCCATGTGGGTTATTCAGAGCTGGCAGATAATCTCCCTTCTCTCTAGGTGGATATTTTAGTTAATATCTGTTCAGTGGAGGAGAAGCTGAGTGCTGTGTGGGGCCCTGGAGGAAAGAGGACCACAGTGGCAGCATCTGTGGCTCCTGTGTGTGAGCTCCAGCCCCACTGTGCATACCTCACTCAACCCTTTAGTTGGCCAGAGTCACCTGTTAAGGTGTTTTGTGTCCCTTGGGGAGGGTTCTTGCCCTCCATCCCAGAAGGCTCATACAAAGATTCCTTCCCTTTCTGATTGTGTTCAATAAAAAATAGTCCCCATTCAATATATCCCCAAGGATGTCTTTGTGCTCTTTATGGACTGATTGCTGTCCCTTGACACTGCCCAGCTGACTGCCCATTAGACAGCTCTGAGGTTTGCATTGAAAGGACCAGCTACCTCCTACCACCACCCTATAAGGGAGGAAGCTGAGGCGTGGCAGAGAGCAGAAGAGACCCTTCTCAATAGGAGTCTCCCACGCATTAACTCTGCAGGATCCTGCCTGTCCTGCAACCTCAACACTGCTTTCCCCAACAGTTTGGGACATCCCGGGATATCTCCTGATTGTGAACAATGGCTATAAAATGCTCTGTGGTGGCCAGGGTGGGTATCAGGCTGTTGGGGTTCTGACAGCTTCCAAGTATCATGTGGAAAGTCTGTGTATTTTGACAAGCATTCATTGTTGCGTTTGAGTTCACCTTGGCCAGGTGGGGCTCACCTTGGCCAGGTGGAGGTGGGAGTGGGGGTCCTCAGTCTGGGTTAGAAGAGGCCAGGGCGAGGGAATTTCACTTTGCTCATTTAGTTGAAAAGTATTTATTAAGCATCTGCTTAGGACCAATGCTGGGCACTGGGCATTCAGCTGCGGACATGCTAGACGTGGGGGCTGGCTCTCAGGATCCCACCTGAAGGTGGCAGATGAATAAGACTGTTCTGGATAATAGTCATAGCTGGGAAGATGATAGCTGGGTAAGGGGAGAGTGGGTGAGCAGCTACTTGAGATGGGGGGTCAGGGAAAGCCACTCTGAGGAGGTGATGCTGGAGCTGAGACCTGAAAGATGAGATGGAGCCAGCTGCGGGAAGAGGAGGGGAACAGCATTTAGATAGAGGGATCAGCAAGTGCAAAGGCTTTGAGGAAGAAAGCAGCTTGGAGTCTGTGATAGCTAAGGGGGCTTGTGGTTGGAGTGGATGTACGTGGAGAGGAGGCAGTCGAGGGGGCAGGGCCAGCCCGCAAGGTCTACAGGGAAAGGAGGTGATCCAGTCTTCCTTTTGGAAAGCTTCCGTCTGACAGCTGTGTGAACTGGCTGTTGGGGTCTTGGGTGGGAGCAGGAGGCCAGGGAGGAGGGAGAGAGGTGAGAGGTGATGGTGGCCATTCCAGGCAGGGTCAGTAGATGGACTGGGCATGACATTGGGAGGCTGCTTGTAAGATCAGGGGAGAAGGTTGGTTGGGTGTTTGCCAGGTCGTGCCTGTGGTAGCTTGGGCAGGAGTCTGGTTCTCTCTAACTCTCCTAATTCCTAGGTCCAGAATGTTTCCCAGTCCATGGAGGTCCTTGAGTTGCGGACATACCGTGACCTCCAGTATGTGCGCAGCATGGAGACCCTCATGCGGAGCCTGGATGCGCGGCTCCGGGCAGCCGATGGGTCCCTCTCAGCCAAGAGCTTTCAGGTGGGTCCTTCTGGGTTAAGGTCAGAGGTCAAGGGAAGACTCGGGAATGGTGTCCATTAGTTCTGGGAGTGTGATCACATCTGGGAAGACTCATGGTTGGCTGGGATCTGGGGTCCAGCATAGGCCAAATGTCAAGGGCTGGGTATGCATCAAAGATAAGAGGTGAGGTTATGGGTCATAGGTTGGGGTCTGGGTCAAAGGTCAGGAGTAGGAATCAGCAAGTTTCATCTTGGTGGGCAGGAGCTGAAGGACAGGATGACGGAGCTGTTGCCCCTGAGCTCAGTCCTGGAGCAGTATAAAGCAGATACACGGACCATTGTGCGCTTGCGGGAAGAGGTGAGGAATCTGTCCAGCAGCCTTGCAACCATCCAGGAGGAGATGGGCGCCTATGGGTACGAGGACCTGCAGCAGCGAGTGATGGCTCTGGAGGCCCGGCTCCACACCTGTGCCCAGAAGCTGGGTATGTCTTGACCCTTGACCTTGACCCCTGACTTCTATGCCCAACCCCAATACCACCTGTGTATGCAGGAGCTAGACACAGTTTTCACCTCTAATTTCTATCATTGGCAAATATCTGCTCTCATTCAGTAGGTTGTCTTTCCTTTTTTTGCTAATGGTTTCCTTTGCTGTGCAAAACCTTTTTAGTTGACCTTGAATCTTCTAAACTTCGACCCTTGACCTCTCTACCGAAGCCCAAAAATAGACCTGAAGCTGGAAATGGCTGACCCTTGAGCTCTAGCCCCTCACCCCCAATTTAACTCCGTCTTGGAACCAGATCTCTGGATCCTCTCTCACCCCTGGTCCCAACTCTTCTCAGTCCCACCTTATCCTTGCTCTGCCTCCCTTGGGCTCTTCCCACCCCCCACCCCTTCATTCCCCCTGTTCCTGCCTCGCAGGCTGTGGGAAGCTGACTGGGGTTAGCAACCCCATCACCATTCGGGCCATGGGGTCCCGCTTCGGCTCCTGGATGACCGACACGATGGCCCCCAGTGCGGATAGTCGGGTGAGTGACTGTGCCCATCCCAGGGGTCAGTGCCTGGGAGGGACATAGCCTATGGCTGCCATAGGTGCCCAGTGATTTCACACCTGTGATTCTCTTGTAGTTCAAAGTGTCTTGGGATCTCCAGGGCCTGGGACCTCCCCTTGACTATCTAGAGTGACCAAGGATCTTCTAGCCCTATGAGTCCCCAAGTCTGTTGACCTCTGATGACTGCATTGTTACTAGTACTAGTGACCAGCTCCCTATTGACTACTGATCTCTAAGTTACTACCTAGTAACCTTCACAAGGACTAGAGGCTCCCCCACAGCACTGCTCAATGACCTTTGAAATTCCAGTGGCCTCCATGGTCACAATTGCCCATCACCTCTGATTGCTCAGCAGCCATCCATTAACTGCCCAGTAACTCCTAGTGACTGATATCCTCACCATGATCACTGGCCTCCCAGGGATTATGGTGGTTCAACCAGGTTGTTAAGAGCTTGGGTTTGGGAATCAGACTTGGATTTGCATCTCAGTTCCACCAATTCTTAGCAGTCCAAGGTCCTTAATGTCTCAGAGACTCAATTTCTTAATTTTCAGAAAGGTCATGATAATGTTGGTATTAAATTTTTAAAGATTCTTAGCCCAATAACCAGCCCTAGTAAAGGCACTCACAAATGCTAATGAACATGGTGATGGTAAGTGACAATAATGGAGAAGATAGATGCTGATTACAGGTTCGGTCATCTCGTGGTTACAGGGGTTACCATGGGCAATGAATTCAAGTGACTTCTCATCATCCAGTGGCTGTCCAATGACCACTAACCATCCAGTAGCTAATGATCATTGAATTTCTGGGTCCAGTGAGTCCCCAGGAATTGCAGTTTCCCCTCATCCTTGGGGATCAAGTACCAGCCACTTAGTGTGTGTTTTAAGACCAATGGCTCTCCCTGATCAAATGATTCCAGTCACTGGGACTATGATTGGTCACATCCCATGACTGACTAATGACCGCTTAGTAACTGTTGATCCCTAATGACCACGGTTGGTTCCTGGACGGTTGCTGGAGCCTTTGGATCATTTGTGGTGGTCCCCCAGTGACCAGTGGCTCTCTCCTAGGTCTGGTACATGGATGGGTATTACAAGGGCCGGCGTGTCCTGGAGTTCCGCACTCTGGGAGACTTTATCAAAGGCCAGAACTTTATCCAGCACCTCCTGCCCCAGCCATGGGCGGGCACGGGCCATGTGGTGTACAACGGCTCCCTGTTCTACAACAAGTACCAGAGCAATGTGGTGGTCAAGTACCACTTCCGCTCACGCTCTGTGCTGGTGCAGAGGAGCCTCCCGGGGGCTGGGTACAACAACACCTTCCCCTATTCTTGGGGCGGCTTCTCTGACATGGATTTCATGGTGGATGAGAGTGGGCTCTGGGCGGTGTACACGACCAACCAGAACGCGGGCAACATTGTGGTCAGCCGGCTGGACCCACACACCCTCGAGGTCACGCGGTCCTGGGACACTGGCTACCCCAAGCGGAGCGCCGGCGAGGCCTTCATGATCTGTGGCGTGCTCTACGTGACCAACTCCCACCTGGCCGGGGCCAAGGTCTATTTCGCTTACTTCACCAACACGTCCAGCTACGAGTACACGGACGTGCCCTTCCACAATCAGTACTCCCACATCTCCATGCTGGATTACAACCCCCGGGAGAGGGCCCTCTACACCTGGAACAATGGCCACCAGGTGCTCTACAATGTCACCCTCTTCCACGTCATCAGCACTGCCGGGGACCCCTAGGGGCTGCCACACGAGGCCACTGGAGGCCCTTTCTACTCTGCCTGTATCCCTTCAACTTGATGTCTCTGTCGTGCCCAACCCTGCTCTCTCCCCTCCTGTCCTTTTTTAAAATCTCCTCGCCTTTTGCCCGGCTTTCATTCTCTGCCTCTGTATTCCTATTGGTGCATTTTCTCAATGTTGTCTCTTCTCCTTTATTGATCTGATTTTGATACTCCAGTTCTTTGCTGCTCTGCCTTTTTATTGATGTGCCTGTTTTTTTATTGATCTGACTCTCCCGCTCTTGCCCCGTCTCTGCCTGTCTCTCTCATCCCTCCCCCACTTTGCTTCCCACCCATTCCCCCACCCTCTCTCTCTCTGCACCCCTCCCTCTCCCCGCCTCCAAGGAGTTGAGTGCATGGATCTGTTTCTTTTTATTTTTATTTACACCTTTTCTTTACGGGTTCCCGGAAATAAACAGGACCTTTGACATTTAATGCTTCAGGTGCTCTCTGTGTCTGCAAGGGGCAGAGGAGGCAGTGGTGGCAGCTAAGTGGGAGCCTGGAGACCCATCCCTGTTGGACCCCCATGTCCCATGCGGCAAGCTTTGTGAAGCGTGGGGGATGGGCAGGAGGTGTGGCAGGGGGAGCCCTTTGGGAGGAGAGGCAAAGTTATTTCAATCGAAAACAATTTGTTTAAAAGCAATTTGATCCCCCCCCCCCCAAGAATTCTATCACACGATGAAAACTGGCCTCAAATGAATATTCTCCATCACTATTTTTTTCACTCATTGATCACTCTGATGCATTGCTGAACCGTCTGGCAACTTTTAAAAGACAGTTTTAACAATTTGGCTGCTTTTACGAATTTGGATATGAGTAAGGCAGAATTTTTCCTTTTTCTCCTCTTTTTGCTTTATAATTTCAAAATCATTCTAAATGAGTTGCACCTGTTCTCAGTTACTAACAAAAGGCTAGAAACCGCCTGAAGGTGCCCTGGGTGCCTTCAGTTGAACACACTCACACCTGGAGCCCTTTTACCTGGAAGGGGCTTATGGGCCTGACATGGGGACCGCAGCTCCTGGAGGGGAAGGACCGGCCAAGGTAAGAAGTATGGGAGATAAGAAAGGGTGGGAAGGGAAGTCAGGTAGAGATTGAAGTAGTAAAGGCCAAATCCTCAGGAGCCTTTGCTAGTAAGACTGTGAGGGAAGGCTGTGGTGTCCAGATGGGAGGAACAAGATGAAGGCTTTATTTTAGCCAGCTCCATGGTAGCCTGGGTGAGATGGGCTGCAAGGCAAGTGGGGAGAGTGACCTCTGGGGCTGGTGGTGGGGAACAAAGGTAATGCTGCCCACCACAGCTCAGGGCCCCGCTGAATCCTGAGCAGAAACACTGTGTAAAGAGCCCCACCGGCCCAGACCCCACCCCATCCCGCCGAGGCCACAGGGGCTTCCAAACCTGCTCCTCTGGGAGGAAGCCCCCTCCTGATCTCCCCATCTCTAATTAATGGCCTCACTGATTAAATTATCTCCTCTCTGTGCTGGCATCTCCGGGAACTTGGAGCACGGGGGCCATAGTGTGAAGGAAACCAATGAATAATAAATGTGACTACCTAATGCACTCATTTAAAACCAATTTTTAAAGAAATCTTCAAGAAAAGCAATTAATTTCCATTTAAATGAACAAGTTTGACATAGAAAAAGAATCAATTCCTGGATAAACACATTGAGAGGTACTTTGCTCTGTACCTGCTTTTTAAAAAAAGGCACAGGGCTGTGACACTTAGAACATCTGCACTCCACCTCTCTGTATTCATTTGGAGGCAAATCTCCAAGGGGAGCATGGGGAGTGGCGGTGGCGTGCAGGGTAGGGCATTGGTCTCTGATACTGAATTCTCCCAAAGTCAAGCCTGGACTGAAGGCTGCTGAGTTCAGCAATCTTTGTCCAGAAATACACACAGGCTTGGAGACTCACACCAGGAAAGGGCTGGGTGTGGGCTTGTTTGTCACATCTGCACACAGTTCCCAAAAGGATGCCACAGGCGCTTGGCATCATAACCATTCCTTCTCTCTCTCTCTCTCTCTCAGACACACAAACACATGGAGACAGATCCAGCATTCCTTATACTTATATACAATATAGGTATATACAGAGGGTGCCAAAAAATGTACACACATTTTAAGAAAGGAAAAAACTCTATTAAAATTGTAAGACTCAATATATACCGGTAACAAAAGATAAATACAAGTGACATGACTTCTGCAATTGTGAGATGCTCAAAGTGGTGACCATCAATATTTATGTAATACATAGATAACATCTCTTAAAACATATATATTTTTTGGCACCCTGGTATATAGTTATATACTAAGTATACTACATATATGGATATAGTTGACCCTTGAACACAGGTTTGAACTGCGTGGATTGACAAATATGTGGATTTTTTTCAATACAGTATATTTTCTTTATGAATTTCTTAACATTTTTTCTCTAGCTTCCTGTAAGAGTACAGTATATAACACATAACATACTGTATGTTACATACAACGTATTTGTTAATCGACTGTTATCCACAGGCTTTCAGTTAACAGTAGGCTATTAGTAGTTACGTTTTGGGAGAATCAAAAGTTACACGTAGATTTTTGACTGTATGGGGTGTCCACATCCCTAAACTCATGTTGTCCGAGAGTCCACTGTATATCCAACCAAGATGGGCAGGCCAGGATCATCTGCCATCTCTGTTCTAGGCCACTGTCTACTAACACTGACCTCCCCTCTCACGGACGTGTACCTGGCTACACTGGGGAAGTGCTGTAACCCACCCCATGGCAGTACCTGTGTTACTCTGAGTTGAGGGGACCAGATACAGCCCTGCCCCATGGCCACAGAAGCCTGGCTAGTGCACAAGGAAGAAAAGTGGACACCAGCCTCCAGGGCCGTGTGGCTGGCAGGGCAGACTACACTGCTGCATTCTGAGGCTGGGATTTATGGCACCACTTCTGGGCAGGAGGGGTGAGCAGAAGTGGCGGGGTGGGGGATGTGGAGCAGGTGAGGGAAACCACAGCTACTGAATCAGGACTCAGCCGAAGCTGAGTGGGCCCTGGGGGCATGTTTATCTAGCGGCAGCGTTCTTGTGTTTGGGTTCTGGCTGCTGCATGGCTGGACAAAGGAGGGGGAAGGGGTCCACATAGGCAGGGGGGTTACGCCCAGACAGGAGGACTTCCAGGGTTGCACTGGACACAAACCTAGGGACAACTATCATGCGGCTACATGCACACTTGGACACACACACGCACATGAATACCCAAGTGACAGGGAGTGCCACAAAGATCACTTCTCTGCTGGCCAGCACAGGAAAATACACAGCTTCCCTGGAAGTCTCAGATGCCTGGGAGCCTGGGGACCCCTTCCCTTTGGCATTGAGAGTGGGGCCCGGGCCCATTTTCTGGTGGCCCTTGACCTTGGAGAACTCCACAAGTGCTCCTGCACCCCCTGCCCCGCTCTGATTTCTAATTCTTCCCAGAGGCTTGGGCCAGGAGGGGTGTGATCACTTCCACCCCATAGAACTGTTGACACAAACAGTGGGGCTGCCTGCTGCCTGCTTTGTAGCCCCTGCAGGCCATGGAAGGTTCTGTATGGAGGTACAGCCACCAACTAGCTGGCTTGCCCCAGCCAGCCCCTAGAGCTGAGAGGAAATTTATTAAAGCTTCTTAATGACAAATGCTCCAGCAGGCAGCAGGCAGAGAGCAACTGCTCCACAAACCTGCCAGATGGGATTTAGCCTGAATGACTTTCTAAGACTCAGGCCTTTATTAAACACTCGGCCCTGGGGGCCTCCCTTGGGGTCAAGCCAGAAAAGGCTTTATTTTGCTCAGGTCCCCATTAAGTGAGTAGGGGGCCAAGTGGGCCTAACTACCTTTTACAGACCCATAAACTCCCAGAATGAACTGAGCCCCCTGTCCGGACCCTGGCACAGGGACAGCTGTGAGGATGTGATGAAGAGTAGGGATACCACACCCACAGAACCCCCACCCTTACAGGTACCCCCATCCTAAGAGGACGGAGAGCCCACCACCTCCCCCCATCTGCCACGGGGATCACTGTGCTCCAGGACAGCACTCTCAGCCCATGTTCCAGCACAGGACCTCACTCCATGGGGAATGGGCATGGTCCCTGCTCTTAGGGGTGCCAGGCAGTAGCCCCCTCCCCCCCCCCTGCTGGCCCCCCTGTTGCCATGCTAACAGCATCTGCAGAGGGGGCAGGACCCAGGCACAAGTTGTCAGAAGAGCTGGTGGTGTAACAGTGAAGCAGGCATCAGGGTGCTGGGAGTAGTTCCTCTAACCAGGGTGGCCTGTGTGTGGAGGTGGTGGGTGCATGGCGTGCAGAGAACACCCAAGGCAGAGGGGCTTAAATCTGGTTCCCTAAGGATCCCCTGAAGACATTCTTGAACACCCAAGTGTGAGGATGGCTGGCACTGAATGGTGTCCCACTGCCCTGGAGTTGGGCTGCTGGGATGAGTTCCTGGAGGACCCCTCACTCCCAGGATGAGGAGGGGTCTTTTAGGAAGGAAACATAGCCTAGACACTTGGACTCTAGGGGTGGTGGGAGAGGACCATTCGCTGACAGGGAGGGGGAGGGAATAAGACACAGGACAGAAGAGCAGTGGTTCCAGGTTTAATGGAGGGTGCAGAGTGCTGCTCAGAGGGCCCCAAGGCAGGAGCAGCCGGGCCCCACACGGAGCATTTGCTTTTTGCAGCTGAACAGAGAACGTGGCATAACCAGAAACAACGTGAGACCCTCCTGCCACCCCCCACCCCCTGCCTATCTGGGACGTAGGGGGCCACGGGGGCAGTCAGCTGACTAGGCCTTCCCTTTGGGACAGGTCACCCTATTCCCAGGGCTGTGAGTCCTGGGTGCCTCCCACCCCACTGCCCTTCTGAAGTCAATTCCTAAAGGGGAGAGAAATCTGGCCAGGCCAGCCCCAACCTGGGGTGGACAGGGAGCCCCAAATGGGACAGAGGTCCCCTCCCGGCCACTTGGGGAACAATAAATACTGTGTGGTGTCAGCAGGGAGGGGCACCCGGGGGCCATCTGGGGGTGGGATGCGGGGTGTCTGGGCCCAGCCACCGCACCCTGCAGGCCAGGCCTGGGCTGCCTGCCTCGCTCACTCGGTGCGCAGGATGATGTGGATGCCAGAATCCGTGAACACGGGCCCGCTCATCTCCCCTGCCCGCAGCGCAAAGGAGGCATCTTCAAATGGCTTCTGCATCTGACCTGGGGAAGCGTGGAGGATGGTGGGGTCAGGACCCGGCCGCAGGCCAGGACCAGCCAGGGCGGCCAGACGGGGCTCCCACCTACGCCCAGCCTCACACTCATCGGTCATGTGCTTTACGGCCCCGTCACAGTGCTGAGCGGCCCAGCTGGGGTGGCAGGGCCATTAAGGAGCTCCAGGAAGCCTGAGGACAGCATGAGGGATGGCAGGCAGAGTTGCTGTCACTGCTGCACGCTTAGAGACACATTTTAGTGATGAACTCCTCTCCCTGGGCCCAGTTCCCAGCCCCTGCCACAACGTCTGTCCTGTCCGCCTCCTGGAGTGGGCAGCAGCTCCTTGCTGGTTCCCCCTCATGCCACACCCCATCCTGAGTAACTCAGGGTTGGAGGGGAAGGAGGACAGAGAGGAGGAGGTGATGGCCTGGCCCCTCTGCTCTCCTGGAGCCAGACAAGCCTAAACTCTGGGCAGCTGATCGGACCCCTCCTCCCCTTACCCCTGTGAGGGCGGAGTGGGGCAGAGGATTCTGGAGGCCATGCCCTGCGGCTGTCAGGGGCCCCTGCCTCATACCCGCAAGAGAAGGAGAGGCAAATGGCAGCTTGGTGGGCACGTGATGGGGACAAGTGCGCAGAGAAAAACAGACTGATGCCCCACCCCAGGAGGGAACACCTGAAGCAGGCGCTGCAGTCACCTCCGTCTGTCTCCAGAAAGGCAGCCTCTAAAGCCTGAGGGAGGGACTGTGCTGCCACCTGGTGGACCCTGAAGGCCTGTGCGGCAGAGGCCATCACACCCATCCTCTACTGGCTGGTGGGCCAGGGGGTCCCCCAGGGCTCAGCGGTGCCCATTACTTGCGCACCTCTGCTGAAGGCACCCAGGTCTCCCCTGGCCTTGGCCGAGCTGCAGTCGCTGAACTGTGAAGCCAGAGACTCAAAGTCCTCCTCTCCAGACTTGATCTTCTGGATGTAGCCTGTGGACACACATGACATAAGACACACAGGAGACCTCCACATTGGGGCGGGACAAGGTGGAGGGCTACAAAGGGAGGGGGGCACGTCAATCAGAAAGGAGCTGCATAACCCCTGCCCTCCTGTGTGCACACGCACATATACATGCACACACGTGAGTACTCGCCACCCCATGCTGACACATACCCACAAATGCCTTCTTGCATGTGTGCAGCCACATGCTGTGTGGAGTCAGGTGTCCATGAAGTAGTACCTTCCACATGCATGTGCACCATGACACTGCAGTGACCTCAACATGTGTTTTCACACCCCACTCCTACACCCCTGTTCCACATGAATATAACAGGAACTTAGCATGATCTCTTCCCATCTCCCACACATATTTTGAGAGAAAATCTAACTCCAGGCCTCACTAAGGAGGACAGCAGGAAACAGGACAGACGAAGAGGGATGCTGGGAACTAGGGACCCCTAAGAGCCCCAGGGCAGTGGTGGGAGAGCTTTCTAGAAGCTTCTAGGAGGGCAGGGCATGAGCCCAGCTCTGTCATAGGAGCTGGCCAAGTCTTCAGCCCCTAGATCTCAGTTGTTCGATCTGTGGAAAGCTGGAGGAAGGGCCGGCTGCTCACTGGCACGTTATAGAGATCCCAGGAAGGGACTTGTCATTCCCATGGACGATGGCCCCAGAGGCAGCCAGCATGGCTCCTCTCCCAGCTGCCCCAACAGGGTGTACTGACAGCGCACCAGACTCACCCTGTGTGGGGCTCAAACTGTCCCCACTGGGTACCCATTTTCCCTGGAGGGAGAGGGAGGCTGGGGCTGACAGGAGGGTAGGAAAAGGACAACTGAAAAAGAGGAATCACAGCAGAGGGCGCCAGGGGGTAGCGACGAGCATCTGAGTGACAATGTTTGGGGGTTAGAGAGCACAGAGGACCGTGTGTGTGTGTGTGTGTGTGTGTGTGTGTGTGTGTGTGTGTGTGGTGGGGGGGGGGGCGGTGTAGAGAGGAGACACCAGTGCTCTTCTGAGTCCAGGCAGGAGCCCTTGGAGCCAGAAGCCTTCCTTTCTTCCCTGAAATGCCCCGTCCTGATCCAGACATCCCTGTCAGGTTCCTCCCTATGCCCACAGACACAGCCATCAAGCAGGTTCTCAGAACATCTAGCCCCAGATTGCGACTTGAGCTGGGGCTGCAGGCCTTACTGACAGCCACTCTGTGGAGGGCATTCTCCCTGAGGCCTCTGGGGGTGCCCAGGATCATGTACCCACCCAACTTAGTGACAAGCAGAAACACATCAGATAGGAGGGTCACACTCTCACACCTGCCAGGGGGTCTCTGTACACCACCGAGATCGGTCCAACCCTCCACTCCTATCTGACCTAAACAAGACTGTGACACACCTGCCTGGTACCTATCTGGGCACCACAGGGACACTGCTGATGGATCTACTGGTGCTCCGAGGCCCTGATATTCAGCTGGGGCCATCTGCCCAGCTGGGCTGCTGCAAACTTCACCAGGCCTATCAGCCTTGGACTCCTATTTGGCCTCAAGGTCACTGTCATCCATTTGCCTGGGACAGCAGTTAAAATGGCACGCCCATGACTGACTGTATGGCTATCACCCATCTCACTGCACATCACAGCAGGAACTGCAGTGTTCTGGTATCTGATCTGCTTGATGCTCCCATGACTGTCCCCATCCCTGTCACTTGTCCTGTCCTAACCACCCCTTTACCTCTGAGCCTGAATTGTTAGTCACTTGCCAGCAGGCCACAGTGGCAAGCAGCACAGTGCCCAGCACAGAGTGAGACCTTGACAAATGCCACTTGCTGTCACCATTCTCCCTTCCATGTGGCCTGCGTGACCCCATGATGAAGCTGCCTCTACTCCTCTCTGATAGAGGAGTCTTCCTCTAGTCTTCCTCACTGGCATATTTCAGTCTGGTCTGGCCACTACCACGATGCACTGCCCAGTCAGAAAGGCTAGCCAATATGACACAGCCCTACCCACTATGGCCTGCACATTGCAGTGGCTTCTGCCTGTAATGCCCTGGTGTGGTCAGGACACCCTGTGCCAGATGCATGCATAGGTGACTCTGACCTGAACCAGATGTCACTAGGGTATCCCTCTTCTTCTCCCTGGACTTGCAGTTATGTCCTCGCTTTTACCTGTGAAGCACCAGGGTTCCTCCTCCCCTCTCGGTCTGGACCTCAATTCGCCAGCCAGGGAATCGTGAGCACACAATGTACCACCCGCTTCCCATGTACCTGCCCACCTCCAGGAGGCACAACTGTCTGCATGTGCCCAGCACCTGTGGAGCCAGGCCTGGCCCTGAGCCCACTAAAGCACCACCTGGCTGCATCCTCCAGCAGTTATGACTGTGGGTATGGCCCAAGGGACCCACAAGGGACCCCCAAGACTAGATGGCCTGGCAAAATCAGCCTAAAAATCAGATAAAAGCCAAGCTTTTGCCACCTACCCAAATAGTTCAAAGTACCCAAATCCTCCTTAAACCAGCCAGCTCTCAGAAACATTCTGGTTGGATAGAGCCTTAAATATATAAAAAATGCTTCCCTCCTGAGTTCCCCTTTCTAGAGGCTCACTTTCAGGGGTATGGTCCTGGCCACAAGCTAAGATGCAAGGGAACCTTTAGACCCCTGTGTCTTCTCAGCTCAGTCTTACACCCCACCATGATGTCCCTCAGTCCTGCCCTGCTCCTCTCTTTACCTCACCCCTATCTACCCACCACCTCGGTAGTGTTCATAACGCCACCCTTGCTTAGGCACCTTCCTGCCTGAGTTGCCTGCTGTCTTGTGGTCTCATCTGGGAGCCTTCCCTAAGACCCTGTTGCGTGAGGTGCCTCCTAGGCCCTGGATTTACCATTGTCCTGTTTGCATCTGTCACCTGCCTCAGACTGTGAGGACAGGGGCTGGGTTGTCCCCAACGCAGCTATATACAGAACAGGTATTCACTGATGTTAAAGGAATTTGTGAATAAATTAGATATAAACAGGCCATGGAGAAGGAAGGAGAATGATCTACCACTGGGCTCTGTAGGCAGAAATGTTGGAATCTTGTACCATTTTTCTGTGAATCTTGGGGCCAAGTGCTAAAGAGGCAAGAAAGGAAGTATAAACCAGACCCCCATTCCTACCAGCCTTTTCCTGGCAATACCCAGGCCTTGCCTGACTGGGTCAATACCAGTCACCAAGAAAGTGTCTTCATCTAATGGGGCTTCGGCTGGGGTGCTGGTTGAGAGCTAGGCCGCCTCTCAAGGAGCTCCCAGTCTAGAGCAGGCACCTAACACTTGCTTTGGGGAGTTTAGGAGCCCCTGAAATAGGATGCACAACAAAACAGCATCTGCCTCTGCTGGCAGTTCAAAGCATATCCCTGAGGCTGAGGAGGGTGGACTCCGGAACTCAACTGCTGTATTCAGATCGTAAGCTTTACTGTTCCTGAGCTCTTTGACCCTGGTGGGTGACTTGCCCTTACAAAGACTCATTTTCCTGGCCTGTAAAATGGGCTAATTAGCAGCTCCCACCTTAGATGGCTATAATAAGGAGTAAAGGAGTTATTGCTATAACAGTGCCTGGCCCAGAGCAAGCCCTTGACAATTTCTAGCTGTCAGTCCCCATAATATGCCCTGAATTGTGTGGCCCAAATTCTTATGTTGAAGGCCTGAACCTCCATTGTGTATTTGGTGATGGGCCTTTATGGAATTAAAATTAAATGAGGTCATGAGGGTGGGCCCTTGATCCAATGGATTAGTGTCCTTATAAGAGACACCAGAGAGCTCCATCTCTCTTCCCGCAAGCACACACACCCAGGAAAGGCTGTATGACGACACAGCAAGAAGGTAGCTGTCTATAAGTCAGGAAGAGAGCCCTCATCAGAAACGGAATCGGTCAGAACCTTGATTTCAGATTTCCAGCTTCTAGAACTGTCAGAAATAAATGTCTATTGTCTAAGTGCCTAGTCTCTGGAATTGTTATAGCAGCCCAAGCTAATATAGCATATTACTTAAGGGAAAGTGAGTGAACAGATGCAGTGATCTCTGACCCTAAAATGGTTTGAAGACAAATAAGGAAAGAGGCCTGAACAGGAAAAAAGTGACAGGCTTAGTTCTGTGAACCTAGAAGAGCCAAGATCCAGCAGGAGGGGGCCCATACAGACCAGAGACCCAGGATGAAGCCAGCAGGCTGGAAGGGACCTTGGGTGGGCACATTAAGCCAAAGGTGCTCACTGACCCTCGGAGCCTGGGCACAGGTATGTGGACATGGGGAGGCGGGGGACTGCTGTTCACACAAGGGCCTCCCTGGGACCCTCGGGCCCTGGGCACGTGGGGGAGGATGGATGGGGAAAAGGTGGGGAGGGCTCCTCCACAGCCTGGCCTCTTAGACAAGGACACCAGCAATGACAGCCCCTGGCCACAGCCCAGCAGCTGCAGAAGAGCTGATGCTGGGAAAAGAAGCCTCAGCAGAAAACCTGGATGTGCTGGTTCTCATTGCAGGCAGCCTATCCCCCCGGGGCAATGGGGAGCACCGCCGCTAAATGGATACTGATGAGACTTCAACCCAGGCTGGCAGCTACAGAGTCTGCTGCCCAAATCCTGATCTCCTGAGCACCTGGAACAAGCGCGTGGCAGGGAACATCCACTTTCATGGGAGAGAAAAGGAGGCCCAAACGCCCAAAGCTCGCTGACATGGCATCATGCCCACATCTTGCTGCTCCCTCTTAGCAACCCTCCTCCAGGAGGCCTGCCCCAGCCCCACCTCAGTGAGTCAGGATGCTGAGGACAAGAGGGAGGTCACTGTCCAAGGTCATCAGAGGGTCTGCATACTGGCCTCCTATGTCCCTTCCCAGAGCTCTTTCCATGGGCCTCAGAGAAGCAGCAGGGGCTGCCAGTGAGCAGAGGCCTTTCTCTGACCTTCACCCTGTGTAACACTCGACTGTATGACCGAGGTCAAAGCAGAGGTCAAAGCAGCTGCGTAGACAGTGAGCGCCAGACAATGAGCCTGTTGTTCTGCTAAGCATTCCCTTATCTTCATGGCGACATGTCCCCATTTCACAGAAAACAAAATTAAGGCTCTGAGAATGAAGACACTTGCTTGGACCACACAGCTGGCACAGGATCCATCTCTCTGTGACACCAGGGTGGGCCACACTGGTTCTGACCTTACCCCATCTCCATCCATCAAATCCATCACCCAGTCCTCCTAATTCTGCCTCCTAAATCTCTCTAGAATCTGCAACACCTCCCACCTTCCCCCAAGTTCAAGTCATATTGCCTCTAGCTGCAATTCCTCCCACAGCTCCCATCAGGCCCTCCAGTACAGGCGGGCAGGACAGACCCCTGCTACCGACCTTAGTCTGCATCCACTTAGTTAGGCCCCAGGGCCCAGCTGCTCAACAGGGCAACCCCTCAGGTAACTGTTCCCAAGACCTAAGCTGGCTCAGGTATGTCTTATCAGGCCCCATAAGACATACTCCTGTCCATCCTAGGGATGCGGGGTCCCTTCCCGGTCAGGCAGTCCCCACAGTCTGACAGCTTTCCTTTCAAGCCACGCTGAGATCTCACTGGGCCACCTGCCTTAGCCTCCTGACATCTCTTATCAGAACTATCCCAAGGGTTTCTGGATCTGGGCAGGCTGCTCTGCTAAAGGCAGGCCCTCTCCCAGATGCCTCCCCAACGTTTCTTCCTTGGACCCCAGATTCACTGAGTCCCACTGCAGGTTGCACCTTTTCCCGAGTCCCTACTACCAATGGTGGCACCTCCTGCCACTCAATCTTGAATGCCTGTTACCTCTTGCTCACTCCTGTGTGGTCCAGAAACCTCAGAACAGGGACCACTTGAGGTGGGGGACCCAAGACATCATCTCAAAGTTGCTTCTGGGCCTTCCCTACCCACTTCATTCTCTTCCCTTGGGGGCAGCCAGACCCCCCTCATCTCTCATGGCTGGTCCTAAGCAGCCTGAGCCTTACTGGCCCTTCACTTCCTAGCCACACAGCTCTTTCCTGACAACACAGCACTGCAGGGCCTGTAGCTAGGTCACATGTGCCCATGTGTTTCTTGCTATCTCCAGGAAAGGCCCTGAACTCTGTACCCTCCTCAACCTGGCCAGGTCCTGCCCTTGAAGGGTCTGGGCCCTCTTCAGTATCCTGCAGAACCTTCCCAAGTCCTGGCTACAGCCTAGCCCCTAGGCCTTTGCTATTTCTTCTGCCAGGACACCTACTCGCTTCCTACTGGTTCATGAAACAATGCTGTGAGTGCTAGCATGGGCCAGCCTGTGTGTTGGGTGGTGGCAATACAGTGGGGAAGAGACAGATCCAGTACTTGCCCTCAGAACTCAGGAGGTGAACTTTTTCCTCTGCTTTCAAGATTCTGTGGAAGAACTCAGCTCCTCATTACAACGTTAAGAGATATGAGGTACAGAGTTGCCATTTATTGTGGCAGACACACTATGTGGTTGTGTGAGTTACATTCTATAGGCCAAGTACTGGACCACGTGATGTGACAGTCAACACTCAATGTTGAGTGTGCACTCTTTGCCAGGCCTGTGCTACTAACAACAATCACAATGACCAGTAACAGTAAGAGGACATTTAGTAGATGCCAGTTGCTGCTACTTATACTTTACTGCGTTAGATTGGAGTCCTCACAACTACTCTGTGGGGTGGGTCCTATTATCATAATACTAATTTTATAGATGAAAGAGAATGAGGCTCAGAGATGTTAAATAACTTGCTTAAATTCACACAGCCAGGACCTGGCAGAGCTGCATGGGAACGCAGGCTGTCTGGATGATGGTGAGGGACCAGTTGTGTGGTGTAAAAGCAGCCTGAGAGGGGTTGGGGGTCTCTGATGGGAGAGGCCAAATGGATGATGAAACTACACGTGCGACCCAGACCAGCACTGTCCGACAGAACTTTTTGCAAGGATGTAAATGTGTCATATCTCTGCTGTCTGAGACAGCAGCCACTAGCCACATGTGACTACTGAATACCTGGAGTGTGGCCAGTGCAACTGAAGAATCAATCTTTAACATTACTTAATTTTAATTAATTTAAATGGACATAGCCACATGTAGGTAGACAGCTATACAGGACAGCTCTAGATCAGGGTTCTGAGAACTATGGCCCACGGGCCGAAGCCAGCTGTTTTTGTAAATAAAATTTTATTGGCACATGGCCATGACCATTTGTTTACATATTGTCTATGGCCGTTACCATGCTATAAAGTAGAATGACAGAGACTGTATGGCCCACAAAATCTAAAATATTTTCCATCTGGTCTTTAAAGAAAAAATTTGCCAACTACTGCTCTATACTGTGGAGAAAACACAGAATAAAGCAAGAAACAGCCTCCTCTCTTGGGGCACAACTCGTAAGTGCTGGCTAGCTCTGTGTTGCTACCTTTCCAACCTCTCTCCCTCCCTCCAGATACCCGCCGTATATGCCAGAGAACCCTGCTTGATGGATAATATTATCAATAGCTCCCACTGAGGAACCACTGTGTCATGCATTGCCTCATCCCACTAAATTTTTACAACAGCCCTCAGAAGCAGGTATATGATGATACTCATTTTACAGAGGTGAAATTTGAGTCTCAGGGAGGTGACTTGAGTCCCCAAGGTCATGGAGGTTACAGGGGCAGCACAGCTACCATCTTAACCTGGATCCTCCTACCCCTACAGATGGAAAGGAGAGGTGGCCATGTGGGCCAGGTTTATGTCACATACAGGCACTAGCAAGCCAGGGTGGAAGGTCTGGTGTGATTTCTACAAGGCCCGCTCTGGCCCCTGGGGGAGAGGTACCGTTCCATCCCCAGACCCTGTCTCCAGCCCTGCTCACTGTTGATCAGCTCCAGGGCCTCCTCCTTGGTCCGGGTGATCTTCTCCTGCCTCCAGGATGAAGGCCTCCGTGACTGGCTGTGCTTGACCAGCAGGTGTGAGCAGCGGACCCTGGTAGGTTCCCCCTGTCCATTTTTGCCACCGCCACTGCTGTTGCCGCTTGGCCGTTCCCATTGGCTGGCATTAGTGATGTGATTGAAGTAGTACACCCGGCCTGGAGGGAGAGGAGGCAGGAATTCAGCTGGGACCTGCTGACAGGACAACACCCTGAGACCAGGATAAGGGACTGGCCTATAAGATGCCATTATTCAGCAAATTCACTGTGTGTCCACCAAGTGCCACAGGCCCTTAGAGAGCTAACATTCTAGGTGCCAGCAAATAAGACAACATGGTAACTTCAGTCTTGATAACTCTGAATAACCCAGGGTGACAGCAGAGAGGAAGCCAGCGTGGGGAAGACGAAGTGATTCAAAGCATGCACTTGGCAGTCAGAATGCCTATTCAAATCTGGCTCTAGCACTTACTCACTGTACGATCTACCTTTCCCCGACCTCGGTTTTCTATCTGTAAAATGGAGATGACACAGTACCTGCCAGTTGGGCTGTTGTAAGGACTCAATGAGTTCACAACGGTAAATTACTTAGAATATCTCCTAGCATACAGTCATTGAGAGTGTGACAGCTATTATGGTCCTTTTATAGATGACAAATCTAGGTAATGTTACCTGAATGTTTACTATGCTCCAAGCACATTATGGAGGGAGGCAGAAACTGTACCCAGGTGTGTGAAACACGAAAGCTCTGGTGTTTTACCCTACAGTGTACTGTGTTGCATGAGGGGCCAGCACTACTAGGGGCCAGTCGTTATGCAGGGACTGAGGAGCAAGCAGTGAATATGGCACACAAGAAGCTTGAAGTGGGACTGAGTAGAGACAGGGTATCATTTCAGAGACCCAGAGTTTGCCTGGGTTACATAGAGGACTTGAGCCCAGCACCGGGGAGGGTTGAATGTCACCCCTGAGGACTGTCAGGGTGGAGCAGAGCAGGAATAGCAGGAACTGCGGCCCAGAGCTGGGCAGAGCATCAGGTTTACACTGCAGGTCACAACCACAGGCCAGGGCTGGAGCAGGGTGGGAGAGAGCTGAACCACTGATGGCCTCTAAAACCTTGGCAATGGGCTCTATCTCTGTGAACATCATTTTTCTCATCTGAAATGTGGTGGTGCAGAGAGAGATTAAGGACATTAAACTTCATGGGATTAATGTGCAGAATGGATGATGATGTATGCAAAGTGCTCACCAGAGTGCCTGGCTTCAATAAACTGCGACTGTGATTTCTATGGGCAATGGAGGCAGTGCAGGGCGATGCCAGCTTGCTTCTCAGTCGTTTGCCCTGACAAGGACAGGGGCTCCAACTCAAACTGTCTGGGTTCTAACGTAGCCCTCGGCCCCCCCCTCCCCCCCCCCCGAAATGAATGACCTTGGGCAAGTTCCTTAAATTTTCTGGCCTCGGTTTCCTCACCTGCAAAATGAGGGTAATGATTTCGACCTCCCAGAGTTGTGGCCATTCAGAGTGAGAAACCATTTAAAACGCTTGACCCAATGCTTGGTGCTGATAGAAGTGCCCTACTGCTGACATTATCACTGTTGTAGATAAGCCTTAAATCGGGCCCTAGCACAGGGCCGTCCTCAGGCAGAATACCACCACAGGCTCACTATTACGTGTGGAGTAGGTTGTGGCTGCGAGGCCGGGCAACACTCGGGCCACGCCCTGAGTAGGGGTTTGGGGTGTTCTCCCCGAGGGGTGCCCCCGGGGCCCAGGGGGTGCAGAGACGTTTCCCCGCGACATCAGGTGCATTAGGCTGAAAAGTGTCAGCCCGATTGGCAGGGCCAGGATCATCGTCCGGAGGGGTGCCGTGGGATAACCGGCGCTTCCTCCCCCATCCCCGCGGCGCCCTGGGCTTCCCTGAGCCCATCCCCGCCTCAGTTTCCTCCGACTTTCTGGCTCCAGGGGCTCGAAGCCTCCACAGGGTGGGCCGGGGCCGTTATCTGGACGACGCGGAGGAGGTAAGACCCGGTGGGGACAAGGGAACTGCACCGCGCCCAAGAGGCGATCTCAAGCCTTGCTTCCACAGGCCCGCGCAGCCCCGCCCCAGCCCCGACTCCCGCGGCACCTGAGCTGCGGCTCATGCGCTTCTCCCAGCCGGGCGGCAGCTTCTCCTCGTCCGCCATCTTCCCTCCTGCCGCAGCGCCCGCTCCGCCTCCACCGCACCGCCTATGCCGCCCGCCCACCGCCGCCGCCGATTGGCTGGGCGCGCCTTGCACCAGGGCCTGGCGACAACGCTCATTGAGCACTTCCACTGTCCGAACTGGATTTCTAGCTTTCCATTGCGCAGAACCGAGAGTGGGCGGATCCTCTCCACAGTTATACCTAGGGCCCGACCCTGGTCGGCCTCACCTGGCCCCGCCCCCTGCCTCTCGGCCTCTAAGTGGTGGGGAAGGGATATACTCCCGCCTTCTCAAAGCCCTTTGGCGAGCTTTAAAGAAGTCCCTCTTTTCCGTCCTTCGCCACAGAGCCCACCCGATTGGCTACTGCAGCAGCAATCTTTGTCTTCCTAAGCTGTTTCCGGAGAGCCGCAGTTCCCTATACGGAAGTATCTGGCTGGTGTGGAAGTAACGGCAGCCGATGAGTTGCTTGGGAGATGTGGAGCTGGCTTTGCTGTTGCCATAGCAATGCAGTTGCCTTGGTGATGAGCAACTTAACCAGAAGCCTAAATTTGGTTCCTCCATCCTCCCTCTTCCCATCTCTTTCCTCCATATGTCCCAAACTAACTGACCCCCCACCTTATTTTTTTTGTGCAAGCTAACCTTTTCCTTATACCACTGACCCAAACATCTTCCACTTACTTTGGAACCTACTTCACTTAATCCCTCTCAAGCTGGCTCTTGCCTCCATCTTGGTGACTGGTAGGTGTTGACATTGCCACTGAATTGAGGACACAGGAGGAGGCAAGGGTGGGAGGATGATGAGTTCAGTTTGATTTAACTTAAAATGGAGTCTTTGACGCCCATGGGACACTGAAGAGGTGGGTGGGGACCCAGGTATGTAGATAGCTATGGAAATCAAAGACACCAACAGGGAAGAGTTCAGTTACAGTTCATCAATAGCACTGACCCTCATGTGACTGTTAAAAAGAGTAAGACGCAGTGACATAAAATACAGAAACATATTCACAAGAAAGTAGAGACAGGATGCAGTAGAAGGTTAAGAGCACTCAGGACCCAGTTTGGTCTGCTCTAAAGCCTGACTCTACCATTTGCTATGACCTTGAACAAATTACTTAACCTCTGCACTTCAGCTTTCCCATATGCAAAATGAGGATAAGAAATAAAATTATTTCATACATACCTTTCATGTAAAGATTAAATGAGTTAATTTATATAAAGCACTCAAAACAATACCTGGCCCATACATAGCAAGAATGTGTTTGCTGGGTAAAAAAAGAAAATCATAGTACAACATATAAATTATTGTATGTAGAAAAGCATACCCCCCAAAAATCAACAAATAAAATTACTTTAAAAATGATATCGTTTATAGAAAGATAGCAGAGCATTAAAAAAGCATTAAAAAGCAAGCTGCTTTGCAACAACATGAATGGAACCATAGATATCATACTAAGTGAAATAATACAGACTGAGAAAGACAAATACCATATGACCTCACTTATATGTGGCATCTAAAGAACAGAATAAATGGACAATCAAAATAGAAAATAATAAACTCATGGACACAGTCAATAGTTTAGTGGTTACCAGAGGGAAAAGGGGTGGGGAAGGAGGGAGGGGGATTCAAATATACGATGATGGAAGGAAAACTGACTCTGGGTGGTGAGCATACGATGCAACACATAGACGATGGAACCTATGTAATTTTACTAACCAATAAATTTAATAATAATGGTAAAAGTTAGGCATGCTAATGTCCAGATCAATTTTAAAAAGCTGTTGAACAAGTATCAGTATTAGAGTATGTATAAGTAATTAATTCAACTGTATGAAAACTATAGGTTTATATGTTTATACCACAGAAAATGTCTGGGTTCATTCAAATATATTACTGACTACTACTGGTGATACAAAGGAAAGGAAAAAATGAGCAACTTAAATTTTAATATGACATTTAAATTTTTTTACAAGCACATATTAGCATAATAATCCTTTTTTAAAGAGATAATTTTAGACAGTATAGAATACAGATTTTCATATACCCTTCACCCAGCCTTCCTGTATATTAGCATGGTACATAATAACAGAACAGAAATTCTCAACCAGGGGTGATTTTGTTACCCAGGGGACATTTGGCAATGTCTTAAGATGTTTTTGGTTGTCACAAATGGGGGGAGGGAAATGCTACTGGCATTTAGTGGGTAAAGGCCAAGGATGCTGCTAAACATCCTACAATGCACAGCCCACACAACAAAGAATTATCCAGCACAAAATGCCAGCAGTGCGAAAGCTGAAAAACTTGCTATAGAATAATTATCAGAACTAAGAAATCAACTTTGGTATAATACTATGAGCTAGACTTGAATCCACATTGTCACACCTCCTTAGCCTCCTCCAATAAGTAACCATTTTTAGGTCTTTCCTTGTCTGGCATGATTCTGATACTTTTGAAGAGTAGAATAGCCTTCATTATGATCTTTTGTCATAATGGGGTTTGTATTTTCTCATGATTAGATTGAGGTTATGCATTATTGGGAAGGATACCACAGAGACAATGTGTCCTTGTGTATCATACCAGGTGATTGATGGTGTTGCAATGTATTCCTGGTTATATTAGGGTATCTATTGCTGCATAACAAATTACCCCACAATTTAGGAAATAAACACTATTTTTTTCAGTTTCTATGTGTCAGGAAACCAGGCAGTTAAACTGGTGCCAGCAGGGGTGGCTGTAGTTTAATTTGAAGGCTTGACTGGGGCAGGATCTGCTTCCAAGCTCTGTCATGTGACTGCCAGCAGAATTCAATTACTAACAGGATGTACTAAGGACCACAGTTCCCTGCTGGCTATTGGCTGGAGGTCTCTCTAAAACATGGCAGGCAGCTGGTTTTCATGAATGAGCAAATGAACAAGCAAGTCAGAAACCACCTTATCTCAAGTGATATTCTACCACTTTTGCCATGTTCTATTTGTTTGAAGTTAGGTCTACCCTATACTCAAGAGAGATTACACAAGGGTGTAAATACCAGGACAGGACAGTCATTAGGGGCTATTTTAGAGGCAACCTACCACACTTACAATATTAACTTTGATCACTTGGTTAAGACAGTTTCTAAGCTTACTATTGTAATGAATAAATAACTTTGAGGAGACACTTTGAGACTGTGCAAATATCCTATTTCTGCTTAAACTTTCACCCACCAATTTTAGTATCTATCTGTGCATCTTGCCTACAGCAATTATTACTATGGTGTACCAATGGTGGGTGATTTCTTATTTCCCTCTTTGCTTCTACACTTATTCATTGAAATCCTTTTGTAATGAGGAGTTGAACCTTTCCTCCATTTATTGACATATTCAGTTATTTATTGATATGAGCATGGGCTCAAGGGTATTTATTTTATTTTTTGAGTTACAGTCCAATACTATCATTATTTTGTTGCTCAAGTTGTTCCAAATTTGGCTACTGGGAGCTCTTTCATAGATTGGCTTCTGTGCCCTTTCAATGTACTTCCATCTTTTTTATTTGAGCACTTCTGACTCCCTGACATCACAAGATGCTCCATGCTCAACTTGTATTTTCCCTGCCTTAGCTCTGGAGCCAATCACTTCTCCAAGAAGCCCTAGTTCCTTTTATTGGAGAATGTTAATTAGAAACCAAGATCTGGATGCTGAGTATGCTCATTGCTATCGGGGCATCACTGATTTTGGTCCCTCTAAGTGAATAGTGCAAGGAAATATATGTATGGATGCACACATATCTACATTTCTTCATGTTTGTGTACATGTAAATAAAAACCATGAATACATACTGATGCTTCCAACTCTAATGCAGCCCCACAGGGTTCATTCTAAACACACCCTTCCACCCACCAGCTTCATTTTATTTGTAACTTCTTCCTCTAGCAGTGAGAAACCTGGCTCTTATTATCTACAATATATTTACCCAGTTGTTTAACTGTGTATACACATGTACAAGTTTCAGAATTGTTAAATCATATCCCTGTGAGGAGCATATTTACCAAGTAGAGTACAGTGTTTGTGTACACATCTTTTTGTCTTTAGCCTTCCTGTATCCAGTCAAAATACTTTTTCCAAAGTTACTTAGGTCAGCTTTCTTCCCCACCTGCTTCAGTGTGGTTATGTGAACATTTGTAATCCAGACAGATTCATTTGACAACCTGCATTCCATCTTTCTTCCTACATCCTAGTTGACAAATGAAGGGTCCTACACCCCACACCACAGTTCCAGACAAGACAGTTCCATCACAAAATTTCCCCCATACTGCCTTTTTATATAAAAACAAACAAAAACTAACTAAAAAGAATGAGACATACAATTTATATGGAAAGATGTAAAAAAAAATGCATAAAAAAGCTAACTGCTGCATGCTGTGTGAATGTTACAGAATATTACAGAATGTATAATTATTCCAATTGTATAAAAACTGAGTTGTATTTCAGAAAATGTCACTCATATAGATTCACTCGTTTTAATTAAAAAATTTTTGTTTTTTTCCATCTCTTTTTATTTTTCTTTCACGTAGTCATCTTTTGAAAACAAAACTGAAGTATATAAAAATGCATTGGAAAAGGCCTGACCTCAGGAGAATGGGGTGAGGAAAGGGGTTTTACTTTTAAAAATCATGTACTTTTCTAGGCTGACTTGAAAGTAATAAGGAATTACCTTGTCAAGACTGTTGTGTAGTTAAAAAAAACTTGTTTGGTTTATTTTGTGATAGACAGGTAAGAGGAGAGGTTGAGCTCTAAGTGTAGGAAGAGCAAGGATACCAAGAAATAGACATGTCTGACACACCAGGAGGAAGTGAAGTACTTGGGATAGGAGAGAAACCAAGGGGGCAATTAGGGAGGTGACTAATGGAGACCAAAGAGAGACCATTCTCGATGGACTACAGGCCAGCAGCATCCCAAGCAGGTGCAGCTCCCGAGAAGCATGGTGGTAGTACAAACACGCAAACAAACAAGAAACAAAAAAACAAGAGAAGCTTGGTAATGAATGGAAGGCAGAAGGCTGGGAGGAGCTTGGGGGAAAGGGAGGGGCAGTGGGCTAGACTTGACTGGTGTTTATGGACTGAGGACAGGGCAGGTCAATATAAGAGAGGGGAGACTGATAGAGCAAGGTTCTGGGTGAAGCTCTTGAAAAGAGCTCCAGAATACAGCACTGGGAAAGGACAGGGCCAAGGTCAACCCAATGATCTGTGGCTAGGGGAACAGAGATGGGGTGTTTGGTATTCTGTCTACTCACATGTGGGAGAAAGCTGGAGACAGCTATTAACACTATATACCAGACATCCTGCTTTTTTAACTGCATTATCTCATTGAGATTTGAGCCACTTTTTCAAGGAGGAAACTCTGGATCAGAGAAGCTGACTTCACCAAATTCCACTACCAAGATCAGTCAAATTTCAGCCTATTTCAAGCCACACTGACTTGCTCTGTCCGCCAAGATTTCTTAAGTGCCAGGAACTGTAGATGCTTAACCATGTTTTATCTCATCTACACTTCACAACATGACAATGAAGTAAACACTGTAAGTTCCAGTTTGGAAAAGGAAATGAAGGCTTTGGGAGGTTAATTAACTTGCCCAGGGTCACTGTTGGCTTCAGAGCTGGGATTCCACCCATAGTCTGTCTGAATCCAGAACCTGTATTCCTAACTACTACATCGACTGTCCCTTCCCAGAGGCTCCTTGGTCTATTAAGATGACAATAATCCCAGGATCTCTTGGCTTTCAGAGACCTGTAGCAAGCCCCAGAGCTCTGGGCTTCCACACAGGCTCCCAGTCTACTGTCTTACTCTTCCCTCACTGATCCAGACAACCCTGGGCTCTTACTGAATAGCTGGGTACTGAGAGTACAGTGACAAACAGATACCAACCTCCCCTCATTAGATAGCTCTCACTCAGAGATGACAACAATGAAGTTGCTTCCAAGTTTTTATTAACATGACTTTTTAAAAACAAGTGTCCATACCAGTGTAGGGGGGTGGGGGTGGCAGAAGAGGGGAGGGGAGGGGAAGGGTAGGACAGATGGAAGGAATTCTGCTCTACTGGTAATAAAGCTCCAGGTTCATCCCATCGTGGATTTCATCTGCAGTAATGGAGTTAAGGAATCCTTATTGCAGTCTCCGTCCCCATCCCTCTCATCTCTCATAGCTGGGTCAGGGTGGCCAGAGCCCTCAGCCCAGGGCCAAGGAAGCCATTTTGGACTGGGGCATTTTGATTTAGAGACAATCCAAACTATAAAAATGTTCATGTTCCTTTTGCACAACAGACATGCCAGAGTCTACTCCACCCTCATCTCCTGTCCACACTGAGTGAAGCTTAGTAATATTTTGACCTTAAAGTGTCTCCTAAGCCTGGAAATATTTCACCAGTCAACCACCCTCCTCCCCCAACAAAATAATTACGACTCCCATTTTCCAAATGCTTACCATGTGCCACATACTAAATTAAACACCTATGTGCATAATCTCAGATAGATTCAGTATTTAACAAAGAGAACCAGGATCAGTATATGGCAAGGTCGAGATCTCCTGCAAAGATTTCTTCCTTAAGCAATCACATAAAAGGATACAGTCCCCCAGAGAAACGTGGTCCTTAAAAATCGTGTACCTAGGGGATAGAAACCTTTCAGACAGAGATCTAAGGTGGCTCTTCACCCTGGAGGCAGCAAGCTGAGGAAGCCCTGCCTGAGCAAAGGGCTACATGCAGCACTCCCCCAACCCAAGCCTTCTGGCCAAGTACAGTCCAGCCTCCAGCTCTGTCACTGCACTCACCACTTCTTTAGTACGATCTTGTTCCAACGGGTACCAGTTTGGGCTGCGATCAGCTTCTTAAGGTCCCCGATGGTGTCATCGGTGCTGGGCGCAGAGGATTAAGGAAAATGGAACAGGGAGGTAGAACAAAGAAGAAGACACAGCAGGGCTGAATACACTGGTCCAGGACCCCATCCGCCCCCTCTTCCGGGTTTAATTAACATCACCCTACAACACAGACTGAGTTGCCTCATGCCAAGCACCCCCACAGACCACCTCTCGGCCACCCGTGGATACTTGCACTTTACGCGGACCTTCTTCCCTAGACGGTCGTTGCAAACAACCTCGATCATCCTGTCAGGAGCTGCACAGGGCGGGGGTTGGGAGGCAGCAGGGTCAGGACGTTGAGGGTCTCCCAAGACCTCCGGTTATTCACTTCCCAACCCCCCAGACCGAAGTCCTCCCAGGCCCCAAGTTCGTGCCCCAGGGCCACGCATCCCAGTCAGCCGCGCCTCCCCGCTCCAGGTCGCCTCTTGCAGCCCCGTGGACTGTAGATGGCGGGTCCCATCACCTTTCTCCGACTCTGGACCGCTCCACCCGGTTCCCTCACCTCGAATCGCTTAGATCCGGCCGACGCCACAACCTCCTAGGTGGAAAGCAGAGCTAGGAACAGAGTCGACGCTGAGAACCGGAAGCGGAAGTAAACAGCCGTTCCCCGCCCCTTCCGGTGCCGTCAAGAGCCGGCGGAGTTCTTTGAGGTCCTAGCCCTGCCTGTGTGGGCTTGCGGTTCCCAAACGCGGCTTTGGGGTCCCCAGCCTGAGCAGGAGGACACTTGCGGTCGGTGCACACGGGCCGGGTAAATGGTGTGGAGCGAGAGTCAGAGATCAGGGGTCGGCGCCCAGCTCGTTGTCTGAGGCCCCTTCGCTCTGGGGAGACACCATCAGTTGATGGAGACTCCATCGGTGCCCGGGGACATTGGGGAGGGGGTGACCTCCCTTGAGCCCCACGAAACCTCTCACTGCAGCTACAGGCCCACGGGGAGCCAGGTCGACTCTTGCAATCATCCGGTGCAGCCCCTTGCCTTCATTCAGGGCTGGGCCTCGGAAGCGTTTTGTTCACCACACCCCTCCAGCAATCGCTCCTGTCCTCTCCGGACCCCTGGGGTTTACAAGCAGAGGAGCAGTTTGATCCTGACCTGTGTATCAGCATTTATTAGAAGGGAGTCCACGTTGCTCGTCAACCTGCAACACCGCGAGGAAGCCGGAAACCGCTCTCCCAGGGCTGTATCTTTAAGAAAGGTCGTTCCAGCCCTCAGAGGTAACTTTGTAGGAGATCTCCTCCTTGCCTAGCAGCCCCTGGGCTGCTGGTCTGGTTCCTTGGGGCTCGGGGGACAGGGGAGCACTGTTCCTTAAGTTCTGTGATGAAAAGGGGTTCTGAAAGTAACCTCATAGGGTGATCTGATCATAAATTCCTAACTGGGCAGGTCATGGTGGGTAGTCATGCCCCAGGCATACAACTTTCTTAGTAAAAGCTTTATTTTTGCCTTAGGTGAGCCCTGTCCATTGTTCGTGCACATCTAGGTTAACATACCTTGGAAATAAGCCTAACCACCCTCAGAGAGCACATTACTGTTATAACTCTAATCCTCACCTTGCTTTCTCCTACCTTCATGTAATCTTCCTTACCCCCCCCCCCCCCCCATCAAACACATAAAAGGAACTCCAAAACTTTTACTCTCTGGAGCATTTGAGATCTTCCTAGCAATTATTGTCAGTTTGGCTCAAACACCTGCTTATAAAAATTCTCTATGGGTTTGGACGTTTCTTATGTTGATAGTTCAGACAGCTGACAATTAAACTGTTTAGTATTTTCAGCACACAGGATTTTCCCAGTTTGGTGAGCCTAAAAGGATTCACTCTGAAAGAGGGCCAGCACTTCTGACTTGCCCAATCCACCTTGTTATAATAGGATGTGACATTAGATGGAAGACCTGAGAGGCCATCCTGTGGAAAGGATGGTGCCCTGTGACCTTGTCAGGTTGGCCTGCCTTAGGGAGCTGGGCAAAGGTCCCACCACAGACGCTGGGCTCAGGGACCTTCCTGCTTTAGAACTTTGACCCGTCATTCCTCCCCTCTGAGTGGGCTTGAGAGGGCAAGGAATCTGAACGGAAAGCTTATTCAGATTGGAGACACAGGCTTTGGATCCAGTCAGATGAGTCAAAACCCCAACCTCATCCTTTAATCTTAAGCTGTGTGGTCTCAAGCTGTGTGGTCTCAAGCAAGGCACTTCCCCTCTCTGATTTTCATTTTCCTCATCTATGGGAAGGGGATAGCAATTCCCACTCTAAACATTAGTTTTGGACCAGCCCCATCACAGTCTGCTTAAGAGTCTGCAGAAGAATAGATAGGGCAGGAGGGGAGGCTGGAAGGTCAAGAGTGAGCCAAGGGGACTGATGTGCCTGAGGAAATTTGGAAAGAGAATGTTTTTGCATTCACATAGAGATGCTGGGTCACACATGTTGATGGTGCTCACCACGAGATGGTGGAATTATTGGGGCTTATTTTCCTCTTTGGTGTTTTCCCAGATTATCTAAAAGGAACATATGTCACTTTTGTAATGGGTGAAGGGGGAGAGTAAATGTTAGTTGTTTTTTTAAAAGTTCTAATTTCTCAGTGATTCAAAGTTAGCTCAAGTACAGGATTATGATCCTGAGTTATGGGCTGGGGGAGATTGGAAAGGGGTGGGAGTGCTGCTGAAAGGGAAGGAAAATAAAGTCTGGGATTGCTGGGGGCCTGGGCTCCATGGAAAATGGTGAGAATCTGGAGGAGGGGATTGCCAGCTCCAGCTGGGCTAAGCCATCCTGAGGAGGGTATTGAGGATGGAGAGAACGGGGGCAGGGACAATGGGAAGTCCCAGAACTAGACTGCCAGTGCTACACAGACTCTCCTCCCTGGAACCAGGTGAGAGGGGGAGAGGCCTCAGGAGATAGGACACCTCACCTTAGTGACCCCTCCCAACATTCTGGTGATTATAACTTGGGGCTTCCCATGAAGGAACTCAGTGACTGCTCACTGAGGGCCAGGGCAGTCCCATCCCCCTGTCTGGGTGGTAGTAGAATCTGTTGTTAGAGCTATTCTGTTATATGTACAGACCTTTGTGTATTAAGTGAAACATAATAAATTGTGTATGCATTTTATTGACTATATGTATGTTTGTGTGTGTGTGTATACATACATATATATGTTGTCCGGAGAAAATCCAGCCATAAATGCCTATGTTTTTCATATTGCATGGTTAGATACTTTCCAGACATATAAACTTGTATATACAGGGTCCAGCAGAAGTAATGCCTGGACATGCTTATGATTTTGTAATAAAAGATTTGGTATAGATTATAGAGTCAAAAGGACTTGAGTTATGATTTTATTACAAAATCATAACCAAATCATAACCATACATGCTTATGATTTTGTAGTAAAAGATTTGGTATAGATTACCAGCTCATTAAAAGAGGGCTTTGTGCAGCACCATGTATATCTCCAGTGAGATCAAAGTATATATACACTGTTCTCTACAGTTTGTTTCATAAAGTAAACAATATCCTATAAATTGTTCCAAGTAGCACAGAAAGACCTACTGCATTCTTTTTGACAATCTGAGATCCTAGAAGTGGGATTATTGGGTCCAACAGAGGCTACAATCTGATGTTGCTAACCTGCCTTCAGAACATTTGCATCAGTTATGCCCCACCTGCAGTGGTGAGGATCTGCTTTCTCACACAAAGTCCAGTGTGGGTATTTGCTGGCTTCTTCATCTCTTAAACTGGTATGTGAAAACTATAGTGTTTTACTTTTTATTTGTGGATAAGTGTGAGCATACAGATCTGTTTTTTTAGCTTTATTACTATATCATTGTTACACAAAAATAGCACATATTTAATGCATACATCTTAATGAGTTTTGCATTCCTTTTTAACACAGTTTTCAATGTCTCCAATTCTGATTTTGCATTGTGTCTATTAAAAACACGCTTATGGCCATTGTGGGCTCTTGGGGGTGTGATATAGCAGAACCTATTCAAAATTAAACTCCACGTGCCCTTTAGCCATCTGAGTGTCTCCTGGTTATTTATCCTATAGGAATAAAAACAGGAGATACACACACACACACACACACACACACACACGCACGCACATGCCAAAAAAGTGTATACACATTTTAAGAAAGGAAAAAAAAAATATTAAAATTGTAATAACATATACTGATAACAAAAGATGAATACAAGTCATATTTGACTTCTAAAATTACAAGAAGTGCTCAAAGTGGTGACCATCAGTGTCCAGACACTACTAATTATGGTGAACTACCTCTTGAGCAACGACCAAAGTGTCCACTTGTATCACTGTGCATGCCATTTCAATTTCTTCCTGAATTATAGCTAGTGTAGCCAGTGTTCAATGGTAAAGACCTTCATAGATAGAAGTCAAGGGGTGTTAAGTCAGGAGAACATGGGGGAAACTCAAACAATGTTCTTGAATTTCAAATACCACTTCAAAATGATCCTTCGCTCCACAAATGACAACTGTGCTTGTTATTTTCTTTGACCATCCTGCCTGTTGCATAATGACACTAGCATTCATTTGATTAATGCCATCTTTTGAGTAAATGTCATATTACACATCGCTACCATAATTCAATTCAACTTCATAAAGTAATACGTAGATAATATTGCTTAAAATGTGTACACATATTTTTGGCACCCCTGTATATACGGTATGGGAGGAAGAAACTTTAAGGTTCTTCTGGCTGGTCTAATAATCAAATAGACGTGAGACAGATTAGCAAGAGAAAATAACCAAATTTAATACATACATACATAAATGTGGGAGTCCTGCATACCTGAGAGAGTCACAGATCCCACACGCACAAGACGTTCCGAGGTAGCAAGAGGGATTGGGCTATATACGACATTCTGAGATAGGGATGAAGTAAGGTGACTTGGGGGGCTTTCAAGGGTCCTTGCAGGATGATAGAAGCAGATGTTCCAGTATTGTTTGTGGTAACAAATCTGGAAGCAACTTAATACTCATCAATAAGGAAATACTTCAGTAAATTTCACTGCCCTTATGAATTGCTACTTTAAAAATCAGTGAATTTGGTGGGAGTGTCAATACAACCTTTGACAATTTGCAATTATTAATCAAAACGAAAAATTCGATACTCCCTTTAACAATTTATTTCACTTCTACAAATTTATCCTCATGCATATGCATTAAAAAGCATTATTAAGCACTAAAAAGTAGAACCCTCTTTCTTTGCCACGTCCTCCACTCGTGGTCCCTCCCCCAACCCCGTCCTCTAGTCTCTTCACCGCCTCAGCCCTGTCTTCCGGGCACGTCCTTAGTCCCCAGTCCTGCCTTGCCAAGACTCATCCCAGTCCTGCCCCACGGCCTGGTCATCGCTCCAGCCACGCCTTTCGTAATGGGTCTTCGTCCAGGCAGACCCCAATAACCGCGCCTCCGGGGCTCGTCACCGTCCCAGCCACGCCTTCCAGGCTTGGTCTTGGTTCCCCAGCCCCTCCCCCGAGATAGTCACCGCCCACGACCCCGCCCCAAGCCGTATCCCCGCTCCCTGGTCCCGCCCCGGATCTCGTCACTGCCCCAGCCAAGCCTTCATGGCTTAGTTCTGTCTTACACTCCTCGGCCGGGGTCCGGCTCGTCTAACCCAGGGGCTCAATCACGTTCCTGCAGAAGAAAAGGTGACACTCTCCGCCCGCTACCGGAGGCCGTGGCCACTGCCCTGCCGGCACTCCTACTACTCCAGCATCCTGGGGCGCTGCCAGGGCGACTCCGGAGTTCCTTCAGCCAGGAGTGAGAATGCGTGTCGGCGGGATCATGGCGACTTTGGCCGACTTGCCGGACTCGGTCCTGTTGGAGATCTTCTCCTATCTCCCGGTCCGGGACCGGATCCGCCTCTCCAGGTGCGGCCTCGCCCCGCGGAGTGGTGGGTGAAGGGCCGGGCGTGGGGCGCACCGGGAGAATTAGATCCAATCCCGGCGGAGTCAGGGTTGCTCTAATGGCAGGTCTCCTTCCCCAGGGTCTGTCACCGTTGGAAGAGGCTGGTGGATGACCGGTGGCTGTGGCGACACGTCGATCTGACGCTCTACACGGTAAGTGGAGCCGAGGAAGCGGGCCTGGGCCGCGTCGGGTGGCGAGACCTAGAGGACCAGCCCTTTCACCCTGGATTTCGAGCCAGGTAGTCCTGGTCGCATTCCGGCCGTGTCGCTTACCTGCTCCTCTGCGACCTCCCGCCTCAGTTTCCCTGTTTTCAAAATAAGGATAACCGAGATTAAAGGCTGAGAGTAGTGTCAGTGATATACACGATAAATGCTGGTTGAGGATTAGGTTATCACTTATTATTATTGATGAATTTTCATGGGGAAATCATTTTCCATAATCGGCTTATTTCCAGAATTAATTTTCTAAGTAGTGGAGCCAATCCATTTCTAATTTCTACGATTTGCATTTTGTTTTTCTTTTTTTTTTTTTGCATTTCGGTATGTGGGTAACTCCCCGACTGGGAATCGAACCCAGGCCGCAGCGCTGACAGCGCCAACGCCGAAGCCCCAAGCCGCTACACCATCAGGGAACTCCCCCTGTTTTTCTTGTTTTTATTATGAACTATTTTAAATACATAGAAATGTACAGAGGATAACATGATTTCAGATAACAAACATGTACTCACCGCCTAGATTTAACCTATTTTAATCTTTGGCTTTATTTGCTGCAGGTCGTGTAAAACATAAAAAAAGTTTATGTATACATACATATGAGGGCTTTCTGGAAATTATCCAGCCACGAATTATGAAAAATAGAGGAATTTATGGTTGGATTTTTTTCCGTACAGCCCTCATATATAGACATATTCGATATATTTATTGCACTTTTTGAAAGACTCCTCAGAGTTAAACACTATTATAAAATGGAATTACAGCCTTCCTTTGACATTTTTATTCACTTCCTATGTGTGTGCCCATAAGCAACCTATGTTGTTAATGTGTTTCTAAAGCTTAGATAATACTGTTCTAATGTTTAGATAATTAAATGCCATTTTGCATATATATCCACCCACAACTAGCTTTATTCACACATCCCTTTTGAGATTTATTCTAATTGGCATGTGTAAATCTAGTTCATTCCTTTAATTGCTGTTAAATGAATATACCAAATTTATTTGTCTATTTTCCTTTTCCAACTCCTTACTGTTACAGACTGTTTTAAGGCAGTGTCTCAAGCTTTACTGTGCAAATGAATCACTTGGAGAGCTTGTTAAAATGTAGATTATGATTCAGTGGCCTGGAGTGGGCTCCAGATTGTGAATTTCTAACAACCTCTCAGGTGTTATCCATGTTGCTGGTCCTTGGTTCCACAAGAATGTCCTTGTGTCTCTGTCTTCTTCTGTCCAGGTCCGAGTTAACCCTGAAACCTAGAAGTGCAATTTCTGAGAGGTAGGGTCATTTATATTTTATTGTCTTCAGTTCATCTGCAATTCCAAAATGAAAAAGTGGAAAGTATTTTTGTAAGCTTGGCACAAATTTATTTGGTGGCAAAACCTGACCTGAACTGGTGTGAGGCTATTAATGTTCTATTCCTTATACCACTTAGGATAAATAGTCTTATGTTTTACTGAATCATATTAATCTGGTAATGGGGTGCTGCCCTAGAACCTACTGATGGTATGATTTATGGTATCTGTACCATATGAATTCTTAATTCTGAAACCCCTCTGTCCCCAAGGGTTTTGGATAAGGAATTGTGGCCCTGTATAGAAATTATTTTTATTGAGATCATCTTTTTAAAAATTATTTTTTTCTGTATTAGTTATTTTCTCCACCATCTTATTATGAAAATATTCAAACATACATAAAAATTGAAAAAATAGTACAGAAAACACCAAGATACCCACCATTAATATTGAACTACATTGGTTTGGTTTGATCACCTATGGATTCATCCATCCATCCATAGATTCATTTTATTTTAAAAAATGTATTACAAAATAACTTGCAGATAAAACAAATAAAAACAAAAAAAAGTTGAAGTTTTGCCGCAGATGAAGGTAAGAGCCTTTGACAGTTGTGTTGTGGTGTCCATAACCCTTCCTCTGAGTAACCACTATTATAAGTGTGGAATATTTCCTTCTATCCCATTTTCCATGCATTTACACCCTTATGTCTAAATACAGTGGTTACAAGACCAAGATTGGTTTTTGAAGTTAGACTGTGTTTAATTTTAGTTCTCTCTGTCCCAGCAAGATTCTGGCCAAGACATTTACGCAGATACCTGCTCACGACTAGGTATGAGCTTTCTTGTTCAATGCTAGTCCTGTACCTGGCAAACAATAGGTGCTCAATAAATGTTACTGATTGTGATTGGAATAATTGCACCCATATAAAATATATAGTATTGTTTCTTTTACCTATAAGGTATCACTTTGCCAGTTTTTACTGCTCATCTTGAGGAGTTATGCATGTTCATATTTTTAGATCCACTTTGTTCTTAGTTGCTACCTAGTGTCTATAATCCAAGGACATTTAGTTTTTGCTGTTAAAACAATGCTTCCAGAAACCACTATTTTTTTTTTTTTTTAGGCTAAATTCCCAAAAAGAGGTATTAACTAGGTCAGTCAATGTGTGCGTGCAAACAAAGTAAATAATTAGTTTTAAAAAAAATACATTCTGTACATAGGATTCAAAATATGCAAAATAGTATTAATAGAAGGTGAAAAGGAAGGTCTCTCCCCATACTGTCACCCAGGGCACTCTGTTCTTTCCCCCAGAGACAGCAAATGCTCCCATTTACTTTGGAATCTTTCTAGAGATGTTGTCTTCATGCAAAAACACAAAATCTATGCTTAAAGAACAAAATAGGTGATAGTAATGAGTATCTATTAATACATAAGTTTTAATAGAAACCACCAGTTTGCATTTCAAAGTAGCCAGACCAGTTTCCATCCGTAGGGCTCCAGAGCTGCTTCACATCCTCGCCAATATTTGTTATTCTGAAACTTAAAGGGTTTGTCCTTTTACAAGTAAAAGTTGATTCACCTACTGGCTTTGTGTCCATTTAAAATTTGTCAACCATTTCTTCTATCTTTGTGAGTTCTGTTTTAGTGAGTCCCGTCCCCTCATTGCAAATTTGCAGGTTTAAATTTGGCCAGGAAGATGTGATTCCTCCGTCAAAAATAGTCAACAAGATTTATACTGTCTGTTTCCTTTTTTCTTTATTTTTTAGGTAAAATGTACATACAGTGCAATTCACTGTGCTGTTAGTTATATTTTGTTTTCTTCTAAGTCTAACTTTCTAAGGTTGTTGCTTTCGCTATTACCAGGCTGCATAGGTCTAATTCACCCTGGGCAATTTTAGCCTTTTCCAAGTTTTATTTTGCATTGCTTATTTCTTTCTGAGGTGGTTACTAAGAAAGGGATAAAATAGAAAATAAAAAAGACAAAAAAGTTGGAGGGGGGATGGAGGGAGGATGAAAATCCCCGTGGGTCATTTTGTTTTCTTACTTATTCCAGAAGATAATGAGAATCGACTCTGTTGCTAAAGCCAGATCTGTTATGATCTTTTCTTTCCCTCATTGCTTTTGTTCAAATCTAGAAGTCAAATGTGGGGTTAAATCATCTTGTTACCCCCGGGGTGGTGTCCAGTAGGGTGAGGCTGGTGGTGGAAGGATAAAATTCCAGGGGGGCAGCAGAATCCCACCTGGGGCTTGTCTGTCTGCAGGCAGGGTCCTTAAAAGAGTTCCTGTATTTCTCACCCAGTCACCCCCATCTCTGGCTCTTACAGATGCGGCCTAAAGTCTTGTGGCACCTGCTTCGCAGATACATGGCATCTCGACTCCATTCCCTGCGCCTGGGTGGCTACCTGTTCTCAGGCTCCCAGGCCCCCCAGCTGTCCCCAGCCCTGATGAGGGCCCTGGGACAGAAATGCCCCAACCTGAAGCGCCTCTGCCTGCATGTGGCCAATCTGAGCATGGTGCCCATTACTAGCCTGCCCTCCACCCTGAGGACCCTGGAGCTGCACAGCTGTGAGATCTCCATGGCCTGGCTCCTCAAAGGGCAGGACTCCACTGTGCTGCCCCTACTCGAGTGCATTGTGCTGGATCGAGTCCCCGCCTTCCGGGACGAGCATCTGCAGGGCCTGACACGCTTCCGTGCCCTGCGCTCGCTGGTGCTGGGTGGCACTTACCGGGTGACTGAGACGGGGCTGGATGCGAGCCTGCAGGAACTGAGCTACCTTCAGAGGCTGGAGGTGCTGGGCTGCACCCTCTCAGCTGACAGTACCCTCCTGGCCATCAGCCGCCACCTCCGAGACGTGCGGAAGATCCGGTTGACTGTGCGGGGCCTCTCTGCCCCTGGCCTGTCAGTTCTGGAGGGAATGCCAGCCCTGGAGAATCTGTGCTTGCTGGGCCCACTCATCACCCCAGAAATGCCGTCCCCGGCTGAAATCATCTCCTCCTGCCTTGCCATGCCCAAGCTCAGGGTCCTTGAGCTGCAGGGGTTGGGGTGGGAGGGTCAGGAGGCTGAGAGGATCCTGTGTAAGGGGCTACCCCACTGTCTGGTCATCGTCAGGGCCTGCCCCAAAGAGTCTATGGACTGGTGGATGTGACTGCACCACCTGTTCCTGAAACCCATTTCAGTTTTGATTAATGAGCCCCAGTCTCTCTGAGCAGCACCTCGCAGAGGGAAGTTCATTGCGCTGGAGGGGCCTGAAGGTCATAGGTGCAGACCCGAGGCCTTGGCGCTACTAGACAGTTGGAGTTGTTTGCCATTTGTGTGGCCTTACTGTAACATCAGCCAGCCTCTCGGAGGCCTAGTCCCCACATTTGGAAATGGAGAAGATCATAGCTACCTCATGGTTGCAAAGCCTTACCAGCTCCAGGCCCAAGAAGGTCTTTGATGAAGGGTTGTTCTCAGGGCCATCCTCAGGAACAGGATGGATGCAGAAGGGTGTGGTTAGGAGTTAGGGGGACTTGAGGGGCTGTGGCCCCTTAGGAAACCTGGAAGGACTGTCTACAGGTGCACCCACACACTTACACATCACATGCATGGAGGAGACACAGCACAGGTGTGAGTCTTTCATGATCAAAATGTTAATAAAGTTTCTAAATTGTATTTTCTGTATTTTCCAAGTTTTTCACCATATATGTTATTTTGTTATTAAAGAAAAGTACTCAGTTTTTTCAAAACAGCATTCAGTTTATTCATTTAACAGTTTCTAAGCCCCACAATTTTGCAGACACTGTCCTAGGTGCTGGGCCACAGCAGCGAACCAGATAGTCACACCCTGAAAAGAAGGCAGTGACAAACGGAAGCACATCCATGGGATGGTTTCAGAGATAGACAGTAAACCAGGGTCATGTGATGAGGCGCATGTGTTTGGTAGAAGGGGCCCCTGAGCCAAGATCTGAGCAGTGGTGACAAGGAACCAGCCCCCAGAAGTGCTGGGGAAGACAAAAGGCAAAGATGCTGAGAAGGAAATGAACTTGGCATTTTCCAGGAACTAGAAGAAGGTCCGTGTGGTCAAGGGAACAAGCAGTGGGCAATAGGAAGTGAAGTCAGAGATGATGGGGTGAGGGTGGACGGGGCCTCACAGGTGGCTCAGGTTTTATGGGCTCCTCTCCTTGCCTTTTGAGTCTGAACCACTTGAAAGATGCAGGTGGCAGACTGATAGTGATCAGGGGCACCTACCCACGAAATGAGCGTTACCATCAGAGCTGCGTGGGAGGACACTGCAGGCTCACCACCTGCCCACCAGCCCTGTGTGCCTGCCCTATGGCAGGAAGAGCCCATAGAGGGCAAAGGGAGCTGAGCTGGGTACCTTGGTTCCTTATTCCAAGTGCACCCACCAGAGAGGACCCGCATGGTCTCCCGTGCCTTTTCCATTGGATGGTGGAATGGAAATTCCTTTCCCAGCTGGCTGGATGAGGGCTGGGGTGTGAATTCTCTCCCCGCAGTGAGGCCATGGTTAGGGTTTACTTGTCCCACACTGACAAAGCCGGGGAACTGGGCTGATCTAGGCTGGGGTATGGGGACTGGAGAAGTGTCAGGGCGGGAAATGAGGTCTGTTGTGCTGGTGGAAGGTGTCTGGTGGTCTGGGGTGCATTGTGGGGAGTATGATAGAAGGGTCAACATCAGTCCTGTGCTGGACCCTACTGGCGATCCTGGAGGTGGGCTGCAGATGGCCCACATGGAGCAGCTTCAGAGGAGGACATGTTTCTTCCTTTCTCCTCTCTGCCTTTCCAGTGGGAATGCAGCAGCAGTTAAGTTAGAGGCAGTGGCACATGTGTAAGTGTTTAACAGCCCGTGTTAGCAGGTGGTGGAGGGGACGCTCTGATTTGTATTGTTTGTAGAATGCAGATTTCTGTGGTATAAATACCGTTATCCTGGCTGGTTTCAAGCTGCCAACAGCTTAACAACTGGTTCACAAAATTCCTGAAAATTTAGCAGTTGATTCTTCTGAGCTGTCATGAGACAGCTGTAGCACAGCACTGGTGAGAGGTGTCTTTCTTCTAGAGGACTTGCCATAGCTTAGTGACCCTTTCCCTGGCTTAGCCCTGAGGGGTAGTGAAGTTATGGGACATCAGATAGAGCTCCTCCCCTCTAGGGATTCCCCACCCCCGCAATCATTGCCTTCTCCCGATTAAGGCACTGGAGGCTTAAGGATACCTACCTTTCATTTAAAGACGTACTTGGGATTTGTTTTAATCACAGGTAGTAAGATGACAGATGGAAAGACAATTGTCTTTGAAAGGAGTTTATTACAATTTCCAAGAGAAGGGGGCATGCTACAAAAGGCCACATGGGGGAGCATTAGAATTGGTCAGAAGGAGTGAGGGGAAAACATGGGCAGAGCCTTTATGATTTTTGCAGGAAGGAATGGGCAAGACAGGGTAGGAAAGCTAAGCAGATTCAGAATTGGCTAGTTTGAATAATTTCAGTGGACTCTAGGCTCTAAGGGTGATCCGTAGTTGTCTGATAACTGGTCCTGGGGTGATTTAGGGCAAAGGGAATATTGGTTTAGTGTGAGAGAGTTACAGGAGGTAGTTGAATTGGTTGGTTTGCATTTCACAGGTGTGCTTAAAGGCAAGTTGTTTGTGATCTCTAGGAATGACCTAATGTGGCCATAGGTGTCAGAGCATCATAAAATATAAGACATGAAAACATGATTAGTACTCCCTTCCAATAAAGGTTGAGGACAATCACAATAGCTGGTATTTATTTAGTGTATTTTGTGTCAGGCACTGTGCTCAATCCTTCATGCATGGACTCCTACCAGCAACCCAATGAGAAAGGTATAGAGGAGGAAACTGAGGCACAGAGAAGTTAATTGTCCAAAGTCAAATTGCCATTACAATAGCAGAATTTGAATAATCTTATTCTACAACCTTAACCATTATGTGAAGTTGCCTTGTTGACATGTTAGGGTGCCTGAAACAGCCCAGTAATGGTGCCCCATTAGGAACTAAAACTAGACATATAAAACATTTTTTAAAGCTTTATTGAAATAAAATTAACCTATAATAACCTGTACATATTTAAGTGATTTGATGACTTTTGACATATGTATATACTCATGAAACCATTACAGAATGAAGATAAACATTTCTGCCATCCCCAAAACTTTCCTTGTGGCTCCTGGTATCTTTCCCTCCCTCTGCTCCCGTCTTCAGGCAACCATCTGCTTTCTGTCACGATAGACTATTTTGTTTTTCCCAGCATTTTAAGTAAATAAATCATAAAGTATGTACTTTTTATGCTTGGGGGGAGGAGTCTTGCTTCTTTCACTCAGCATAATGATTCTGAGATTCATCTAAGTTGCGATATAGTATCCCCCCCTTATCTGCAGTTTCATTTTCTGTGTTTCATTTATCCGTTGTCAACCATGGTCTGAAAATATTTCGTTTCCCCAACCATTGACATCGTCACGGCTCAATGATCCAGATTCACCAGAAGCAGATGGTCCGCCTTCTGACTTAGCTAACACTGCATCACAATGAGCACTTAACGTTATTCGCTTCACTTCATCTCATCATGTGGTCACTGTATCAGGTCGCATCATCACAGAAAGGGGTGTGTTCAGTACAATAGAGAATTGCCACAATCATGTAACGTTTAGTACAGTAGGTTGTTAATTTTATTATTCTTCTATTTTATTATTAATTTTTGTTGTTAACCTCTTACTGTGCCTAATTTATAAATTAAACTTTCTCATAGGGATGTATGCAGAGAAAAAATATAGTATACGAGAGCTGTCTGGAAAGTATCTACTCATGTAATAAGAAAAATAGAGGCATTTATGACTTGATTTTGTCCAGACAGCTGTTGTACATAGGGTTTGGTACTATCTGCAGTTTCAGACATCCACTGGAGATTTTGGAATTTGTCCCGCATGGATTAGGGGGACTACCGTATTGCATTGTATGGCTATAGCACAATTTGTTATCCATTCACCAATGATGAATATTGGTATGTAGGTATGTAGGTATGTAGATATTTATTTATTTTTATGTGGGTAGCTCCCTGGCTGGGAATCGAACCCAGGCCGCAGCGTTGACAGCGCCGAAGCCTTAGCCACTACACCACCAGGGAACTCCCCGAATATTGGTATTTAAACATACATTTTTGTTCAAAATAATTTTTACTGATGGGGAAAATAATACATGCTTGTAAACAATTTTAACACTATAGAAAGTAAACTTTCTAATCCCAGGTTCCAGAGGGAAATACTGTGAAACGTTTGGTGTATAGTCTTCTAGAACTTCCTTTGTCTACTATTGGTGACAGAGTAAATAGGAAGGTAGACATGAGATGGGGGAGGAACTAGGAGGGCCCCACAGATAACCCAGTGGCATTATTAACATCCTGTTACAAACCCACTGAACCGAGTCGCCAGAATAAAGACTTGGGCTAGTGCAAACACACCTGGATGAAGCAGATGTGCAAAACAAGGAGGAAAACAAGGAAGAAAACAGGAAAAGGGGAGGAAGAGGATCACCCAGTGTATAGGATAAAAGGTCAGGGTTCCAGGGACATTGGGCTGCTACTCACCCTTGGGTCAGCCCACTCTGTGCTCAGAGAGTACCTGCTTTGCTAATAAACTTTGCTGCCTGCTGCTTGCTCGACTCTTGTCTCTTGACTGAATTCTTTCCTTCAAGAGACAAGAACCGAGGAAAATTGCCATTCCTGGTGACAGTGGGACTTTGGAGAAAATTAATGATATCTCTTAATTTCCCTCTTGAGTTTGAAACCAGTCAAATCAGCTTCATGACTGATAAAAGCAGGATTGGAGCACGTGGCTTCACTTTGAGGCCCCAGTGGGCTTTCTGATTATTCCACCCCTGAATTTGCCACATCTGCTTGGGCGTGGGGCAGCTGGTCAACCACAAGACTCCTCTGGATGATCACTGCCAGGCCCCAGCCTGATCAAAACAACCTCTCTCTGGGGTCCAGCAGACTCCCAAAGGGAGAGAGAAAGGGTATGAACCAAACAAGCTCAGTTCCTTTTTCCAAATCTACTAGTCAGATAAAGTATGTGGCTGTGTATGGGCAGAGTGATCAGGACTGTCACTTCAGTTGAAATCAAACTTGCACACAGGAAGTCAGAGGAACGGACTTCCCTCCCTAACCCAGACTAAGAAAAGACTGCGTACGTATTTTGTGTCAGTTTCAGCCTGCTGATAGTGACGCAATCAGCTAGGACTGCTTGGGCCCCCATAGCTTGTGTTATGATTGTGAGATGCACCTCAGCAATAACCAGCAGGGAACTTCGAAAGGCAGTTTCTTACAGGTCCTGCAGGGTACACGGTATGGTGAGAAGCACACAGCAAGGTCACAAGTGGAAAGAGAGAGAGAGAGGGAGAGAGGAGGGATCTGGGGCTTTGCCTTTATTGGGGTCAAGGGTGGGGGCCTAGGGTTTCATGGGTTCACTCTTTATTGATAATTTAAAACCTAAGAGTGGGAATTAAGGCGTAAGAAGGGAAAAGCAGGACCACTGAAGAGGTCAGTTATTTGGGTTACCCAGGGCTTTCTAAAAGGGAAACAGTGTGCAGGTGGCCTGGTTTCTACCTGGTTGTTTAGCTGGTAACTGTCATGCAGCTGGCAATGTTTACTCAAGGTGGGTGACTTTGAAATGGATGCCTCAGCAATCAAAAGCTGAATGCCAGGCGCTTATGTTGCACCTCCGCAGACACAAAAAAACATTCCCTGAGCTTTGCTTACTCCTCCCTACAAAAGTTTTTTTCTGCCTACCTTTTAGAAGCTTGCAGAATCCTATGGTCAAGTATTCTCCGCATTGCAATTGCCCTTTTCTCCCTCTCGCAATAATCTTTTTGAATGAAATCTTTCTTTACTGATGTGCAGAATTATTTTTATTTGACAGTGGAAAACAAACCCACACGAAATCCTTGGAGTCATTCTTGACTCCTTGCCCCCAAACTACACATCAAGACCATCAGCAGATACCCATTGGCTCCCCCTTAATACCCAAGTCCCAATCCTCCCATCCTCCCCTGCCACACTCATTCAGCTACCTCCATCTTTCTAATATCCTCCCTGATTCTATCTTTGCCTCGCTAGGGTCACACAAAAGACAGACATCTTTTAAAAACATACATCAGATAATGTCGCTTCTGTAGCTCAAACCCTTAATGGGCTTCCCATTGAACAGAGTCAAACCCAAAATTCTTACAGTTGTCCTGGTGGCCAGATATAGCTGACTCTATTACTTCTCTGGCTTCACTTATTTCTGGTCTCTATCCTGCCCAACTCACTTAAACTCTTTCAGACACTGGGATTCTGCTGTTGGTTAAGGAGGCCAAATACTCTCCTGCCTCAGGGACTTTGCACTTGCTGTTCACTTTCCCCCAGAAATCCAGACATTCCCTAAATTACTTCAGCCTGATTGCTGAGGTTGAAGTGTGAGAAATTCTGTATCCATATGACTCTGGGCCTTCATCTGTCAAAGTGTCACTCTTCTCCTGCCATACCTCCCCCCACAACAGCGTCTCCCCCCAGCCCAAGCAGTAGGTAGATGTTATATAACTCAAAGGTATAGTGGGACAGAAAAACGCTTTTTTTAAAATAAGAATTTTCTAATAGGGAAGGAAGGTTTTATGATTGGTTTCAAGAACAGCTGCTTGAGATAGACTGTAATACCCATGATCCCCAGGAGATGGCAGCACGTCACCGGGTTTGCATGTGAATGATTTTATCCTCAAAACAGGAATTGAGAAATTTCCAACATTTGTATACCTCTTTACCCTCCAGGAAGTGGAGGCTGCACGTCCCTCATCTCTCAGCACTCCCCAGTAATAAATTTCAGGAAATAAATTGAAAATTTAAATGTGTGTGTGTATATATATATATATATATATATATATATATATATATATAGTGTCTAGGAGTTAACCCAACTGGAAGACATGACCCATTGAAGAAGAAAACTAAAACTTTCTTGAAGAGACTAAAGAAGGAATGGGATGAATTGGAGGTGAGTGGTGGGCAAACAAGCAAATCTTCATCTGTACCTATAGCTGCTCCCCATCGGTTACATTACCACCTGAGCTCTGCCTCCTGTCAGATCAGCAGTGGCATTATTAGATTCTCATAGGAGTGCGAACCCTATTGTGAACTGCACATGTGCAACCCCCACCCCTAATCCTGTGGAAAAGTTGTCTTCCATGAAATTAATCACTGATGCCAAAAAGGTTGGGGATAGCTGGCTTAAAAGGGATCACATACTATTTATAATAGCCAAGACAGTGGAAACAACCTAATGGCCATCAACGGATGGATGGTGTCATTGCCAAGGTTTCCAGGCAGGGCAGGTGTCGGCGGTGGTACACCCAATTGAAAAAACACACGCGGAGCCGACATGGGGGACCATAAACACACCAGCAAGCAAGCTACTTTTTGCGCACCTGGGACTATATACACGTATTCAAACAAAAGTGGCATTGTGCCGCATCTGCCCAGTAGCAATTGTTTAGGTTTTCATGGTCACATAAGGCGGTACATGCGCAGTAACTGTCAGCCCCCGGAATTCCTCAACCGCAGACATGGACTGATTGTACCAAGGTCAAGCCTGGGCGGCGGGCCTGGCTTTAACCCTTTACAGCGGGCTTAGCTTTAACCCTCTGGGGAATGACATCCCCATCTCCTGGGGATCATGGGTATTACAGTCTATTTCAAGCAGCTGTTCTTGAAACCAATCATAAAACCTTCCTTCCCTATTAGAAAATTCTTATTTTAGCATCTATTAATAAGATGGATAAATGGTGATATATCTATATAATGGAATATTATTCAGTAATAAAAAGAAAAAAGTGATACATCCTGTAACATGGATGAAACTTTAAAACATGTAAGTGAAGAAAGCTGGATGCAAAGACCATATATTATAAAGCAAATCCAGAGACAAAAAACTGACGAGTAATTGCCTTAGTTTGGGGTTGAGGTGGGGGTTATGGCTGAGGGGACAATACACTAAAATTGAGTGTGGTGATGGACGCACAACTCTATGAGTATATTAAAAGCCACTAAGCAGGGGTGTGCAACCTTGTGGCTTCCCGGGGCCACACTGGAAGAGTTGTCCTGGGCCGCACATAACATACACTGACACTAACGATAGCCGATGAGCTAAAAAAGGTTCATACTAGTATTTGTAATGTTTTAAGAAAGTTTATGAATTTGTCTGAAGCTGCATTCAAAGCCGTCCTGGGAAGGCTGCAGATTGGACAAGGATTACATTGGAAATGATTCTTTTATTTCAGTATTTACTGATTCTTTCTGATCCTCAGCCTGTTGACTGTTTTACCCAGTATCATGACAGATCTTAGGGAAGGAAATGAAGCACTCTTGATTTAAAGCTTTACTTTTCCTTTCAAATAAAAAAGTCATGTATGGTAATATTTTGATACTCAGAATATCTTGTTCCCCAACAACCTTTCTATAATGATTGTTTTAGCATCTATTAATAAGTAGCAGTGTATAATTTCTGTATGTATTGTTTCACATTTGTTGGGGTGTATTTTCAGGGTAAAATTCTCAGGTTGGTTTTCTAGGTAAAGGGCAAATACACATTTACTTTTGCTGGGTCACATAAATTTCCTTCCAAGGGTCTTGTGCCATTTGGTAGTGTCTGAATCAACTTTTAAAAACATGTCTAAAAATTATGGAGAAACATAGGAACAAAACTGAGTTTTCTAAATTAACAAAAATAATTTTATTGTGATGAAAATGCATAACATAAAATGGACCATCTTAATCATTTCTAAGTTTATACTTTAGTAATGTTAGTCATATTTATATTGTATAACCGATCTCTGGAACTTTTTCATTTTAGAAAACTGAAACTCTATACACATTAAACACAGCTGTCTATTTTCCCCTCCTCCAGCCCCTAGCAACCATCATTCTACTTTTTGTTTCTATGATTTGACTATTCTACATACCATTAAGTGGAATCATGCAAAATTTGTCTTTTTGTGACTGGCTTATCTCAGTTAGCATAATGTCCTCAAAGTTCATCTACATTGTAGCCTGTATTAGAATTCCCTTCCTTTTTAAGGATGAATAATATTCCATTGTATGTACATACTACATTCTCTTTATTCAACTTTTGATAAATGTGGCTGCTTCCATCTCTTGGTTATTGTGAATAGTGCTGTTATGAATATGGATATGGAAATATCTCTTTGAGATTTACTTTCAATTCTTTTGAATATATACCTGTACGTGGAATTGCTAGATAATAGGGTAATTCTATTTTTTTCCTTTTAAAATTTTTTTATATTTGTATTTATTTTTAAATTACAACTAATGTACAATATTATATATTTTGGGTGTACAACATAGTGATTAGACATTTATATAAAGTGATCACCTCTATAAATCTATACTCATCCCACACTATAGTTATTATAATATTAACTCTATTCTTTATGCTACACTTTACATCTTCATGACTGTTTTGTTACTAACTATTTATATTTCTTAATCCCTTTCCCCTTTTCTCCTGTCCTCCTAACTCTCCTCCCATCTGGCAACTATGAGAATGTTTTCTGTATCTATAAGTTAATTTTTGTTTTGTTTGTTCATTTATTTTGTTCTATAGATTCCATATATAAGTGAAATTACATTACATTTGTCTTTCTCTGTCTGACTCACTCCACTTAGCACAATACCCTATAGATTCATTGATGTGGTTGCAGATGGCAAGATTTCATTCTTTTTCATGGCTGAATAATATTCCATTGTATATATGTACCACCACTTTTTAATCCATTTTTCCATTGATGAATACCCAGGTAGCCTTCATGACTATTGTAAACAATGCTGCAATGAACATATAGATATACATGTTCCTTTGAAGTAGTATTTTGGGTTTCTTCAAATAAATACCCAGAAGTGGGATTATTGGGTCCTTCTTTGTCTCTTGTTATAGCCTTTGTTTTAAAGTCTATTTTGTATAAGTATTGTTACCCCAGCTTCTTTTTTGTTTCCGTATTCACGAAATATCTTTCTGTACCCCTTTACTTTCTGTCTACATGTGCCTTTCAATTTGAAGTCAATCTCTTATAGGCAGTATATGTAAGGGTCTTATTTTGTTATCAATTCTGCCACCCTAGGTCTTTGGTTTAGAGCATTTAATCCATTTAAATTTAAAGTAATTGTTGATAGATTTGTAATTATTGGAATATTATTATTAATATCTTTTATCTTTCTTTTTTTCTTCTTAAAGAAGTCCCTTTAGCAATACTGTAATACTAGTTTGGTGGTGATGAACTCCTTTAGCTTTTTCTTGTGGGAAACCCTTCATCTGTCCTTTGATTATATTTTATATATATATATATTTTTTGGTTAGTTCCCTGACCAGGAAGTGAACCCAGGCCACAGCAGTGAGACCACTGAAACCTGGCCACTAGACCACCAGGGAAGCCTCTGTCCTTTGATTTTAAATGCTGGCTTTGCTGGGTAGAGTAATTTTGGTTGCTATCAGTGCTATTTCATCACTTTGAATATTTCATGCCAACCCCTTCTGGCCTGCAAATTTTCTGTTGATAAATCAGCTGACAGTCTTACAGGTGCTCCCTTAAAGGTAATGAACTGCTTTGCTGCTTTAAAGATTCTCTCTTTGTCTTTAAACTTTGTCATTTTAATTATGATGTGTCTTGGTCTGGGCCTCTTTGGATTCATCTTGTTTGGAACTCTACATTTCCTCAGCTTGTGTGTTTATTTCCTTTGCCAGATTAGAAAAGTTTTCCATTGTTATTTCTTCAAATAAGTTTTGAATTCCTTGCTCTCTCTCTTCTTTTTCTGGTACCTCAATGATACAAATTTTGGTATGCTTGATGTTGTCTCAGAGGCCCCTTAATCTTTCCTTATTTTTTTTTTTGGATTCTTTTTTCTTTTTGTGTTCTGATTATTTTTTTCTTTTGTGTTTTCTGCTACCTTTGAAATTGCTGATTCAACCCTCTGCTTCATCACATTTACTGTTGATTCCCTCTAATGTATTCTTTACTTCAGTTATTGTATGGGGGCCTGCCCCCTGCCCCCCACCCCCATGGAATTATCTTCTGGAGTGCAGGTCTCTTGTAGGACAGGCTTCCCAACTAGGTAAGTGTTCTAGGAGCCCATCTGCATCAGTGTTATCAGTTGGTATTGTTGTAAAAGGCTGCGTTTGGCTTCAGTGAAATTTTTTTGGAGACTTTCAATGCATTTTCTCATTTCATGATGGGTGATTTACATGAACAACGTGGGGCATGACAACACACCTGCACACATCACACTGAGTGTTCAGCAGTTTTTGACCAAACATGGCATGACGCTCCCCTCCACCCTCTGTATTCACCTGATTTACCCTGAGTGACTTTTTGTTTCCCTGGTTGAAAAAAGTCCTCAAAGGGAAATGTTTTGCTAATGTGGAAGAGGTGAAACCAAAAGTGGCAGAAGTACTAAAAGGCATCAAAATAGATAAGTTCAAAAACTCTTTTGAGCAGTGGAAAAAGCATCTTGATATGTGTATTGCATCAAACAAAGAGTACTTTGAAGGTGACTGAGTTTTAAACATGTAAAATAAACACACAAGTTTTAATAAATACATTCCATTTGGGGGGGTTTTGCTTCATATTCTTTATTTTTAACTGATTCTTTTTTATGTTTTATATCTCCATTTTTATGTTTCTTACCTCTTTGTTGAAGTTCTCCCTGAGATCATTGAGCATCCTTATAACCAGTGGTTTGAACTCTGCATCTGGTAGACTGCTTGTCTTTATTTTGTTTAGTTCTTTTTCTGGAACTTTGTGCTGTTCTTTCATTTGAAACACATTTCTTTGTCTTCTAGTTTGGGCTGCCTCCTGTGTTTGTTTCTACATACAACAGATGATCCCTTAACTGGAACTCAAGAATCTGGCAGTCTTAAACAACTGGCAAAATGTTTTTGGTCAGTGCTTGAGATTTTGGTGGTTACTTGAGTTTTGGTTAGTAGAGAGGCTACTTACAATTATCCAGCATCTACCAATCCTCATGAGTGCTGTTAACTGAGAGTCTACTGTATTAGGTAGGTCTGCTATTCCTCCTGGTTTTAGTGGAGTGGCTTTATGTAGTAGATGTGCTTTGGGGCCCTGTGGCACAGTCTCCCTGGTCACCTGAGCCAGTTGCTTTGGTTGTGTTCCTTTATGTGGGGTTGTGTGTGCCTTTCTGTTGTAGTTGAGCCTTGGTTGCTGTTTTCATGTCATTGGGAGAGATTGACTGTCAGCCTGGTTGGTTGTGAGGACTGGCAGTGACTACAGTGGAGGAGCTGTGGTGCAGGGACAAATCCCACAGTGCAGGATTTGCTTTAGTGGGCTCTGGTACCTGCCAAATTTGCCCTTTGGGTGTGTCATCTTTGGAGGTAACTTGGTGATGATCTGGCTTGGCTCAATCTGAAGTTAGCTACTGAATGTGCCAGCCCCAGGACCTTCCAAGAGGGGCCCTGCTGCAGGTCAAGTTCAGATGCAGCCTGTGCCCTGCCTGGCACCATCTAGCATGTGCCACAAAGCAATCTACAGATGGCCACCACCAGCACTGGGCTTGGAGGTGCCTGAGAAAGGCCAAATCACAAACCGAGACCAATTCCAGGGTTAGGGCTGCTCATCAGAGTTACAGGACATGCCAAATCCAGATGCTGCTTGTTCTGGTTTTGTGAACCTTTAAAATTTTAGGAAAGTCCACAGCATGAGCCAAGACAGGCCCTTTGTATGAAAAAGCCACTGGAAGTGGCCTGGGTGTACTGAAAAGTTGAGTGGGGTGGGGTCTTAGGGAATCACCAGGGCAGGGCAAACTAATGTGTTAGCCAGGTTGATGGAGACTCAAATATGTCGGCTGTCTGCAGGCAGGAGGAGGCAGTGTTCAACAAAGAAACAATGGCTTCTGCCAGTTCCTCTGTCTGGGAGAAAGTTGCCCATACAGCCTCACCTTGAAGTCAGACAATAAGGTTTCTCCCTATGTGTTCCTAGAACTTTTTGAGATGCTTCCTGGCATGGGAGCTCAGAGCAAGTGAATTGGTCAGTGAGTAAGTCCATGCATGGGCCCTTTAATAGGAGTGCCTGGTACTCCAGCCACTCTTGTCTCACTCAGCCACAATTTGCACTGCTTTTTATACTTAGAAGTTATGAGGACTTCTCTCCCTGGGGTTAAGACCCTGGGCTTGATAGCCTGGTGTGGGGCTGGGACCTCTCGCTCCTCTGGGGGCACCTCCAGAGCTGAGATATCCCTTCTAATATTTAATGGTCACACATGAGTGTGGCCCTCTCAGTTTTTTCCCCTACTACCAGTATGTCCCTAGTTGAAGAACTTCTGTTAGGTTAGACTTTAGGAGATTACCAACGCTGGTTGTTCTGTAGTTTAGTTGTAATTTTGATATGGTCATGAGATAAGACAAACAAAGCTTTTACCCATTCCAGCACCTTGGTTGGAAATCCCAAGAAGAGGCCCTTTGAACCGACTTCTTCTCAGTGCTCAGCAGAACACTTGGGTATCTCCAAGTCCCTGAGGACTGGTGGCTTGGGTGTTGGAGAAACATGACTCACACAGCAGATATTCTTTTCCTTTAGGAGAAAAGTCATGAAAGTTACTTTGGAAGCTTCTGAAGTGGGAAGCGTGTTGGATGAAAACACCCTGCTAACTTCCTAACCCAGCTAAACGCAGGGAGCAAAGGCCTGATTGACACAAATGGAGGGTCTCAGCCTCTCTTAGAGGGCCTTCAAAGGCCCAGTCCAAACTTGTCATTTAATGCTCTCTGTGCACCTCATGGCCTTTCCTTCATATGGTCCCCACCCAGGATGGACTCAACAGCATAGAACCAATGTGACTCTCTCCAGGGGGCTGCTTCCACTTCCAATACTTTGATTTTTAGACCCATGAATAAACTGGAGATCTAGCACATTATGATTGTCATTGATTGAGGGTATATAATTCATCCTGTGAATTGTATAGCTTGATTTCCTATGTATTCTAATGCCTGTACTAAATATAATCATTGTCTTTGAAATGAAATGTATTCCCAAATCATCCATTAAGTAAAAAAAATTCTCCCATACTTCATGCTTCCTTTAGGCTCTGCTTTATCTGTGCCCTCCCTTTCTCTGACAAACTGTATGGGCAATTTATGTTTGCAACCTGTATTTCCCCACTTCAGCTGAATTATTTCTGTCCCTTCCCTTCAATTTAGAGGTAATAAATGGCGTGCCCCCCATGTTAACAAAGGCTTCCATGTCTCCAGAAAATGCCAAGGAATATTTTTTCAGTCCTTATGTGGGTAGTCTTTTCAACAGAACCAAAACCATTAACCACTCTGTTTTTCTCCACAAAAAACCTTTTTGCCTGCATGATACTGTGGACACCAAATGATCCTTGAAATCTCAGATTTTTCAAGGAAAGAACATCACAGAAGCTTCTGAAGTGGGAAGCATATTGGATGAAAACACCCTGCTGACTTCCTAACTCAGGAGACACCTTGTCACTTTTAAGTTTAACCAAATAAAGAATTTCTCCTTACTGTGCCCTACACAGACCCAACATTTTTCATTCTATTATCTTCTTCCCTTACTGTGCCCTACACAGACCCAACATTTTTCATTCTATTATCTTTGTGCCCCAGGGAAGCTGTGTTGTTTGGAGAGAGGGAAGTCAATAGAACAATTTATTTAATGAGGAGCTCTAATAATTCAACCCTTGAGATGATAGTAATATGTCTCTCTTGCCCATTTCCTATAATCCTTAATCCAAGCCAAGTGAAAACCCAAATGGACTTCCCTGGGACAGATCTCAGAGAACAGAGGTCAGTGCCAGCCATAAGAGAGAGTCATTGTATCTCAGTGAGTGCTGGCATAGTAAGGAGAAAAAGAAGGGAGAAAGTGGGTATTGGGCTTTTACCTCTAGAATAATGAGAGTGGGACAGTCTCATACTTAGTCTGTGAAGATGAAGTCCTGGTAATTTTGAAGTACTTTAGTTTCTCCTGAAACCAGTCTTTTTCAGCTCTTGTTCTGTTTCTCTCTTGCTCTTTTTAGAATCTAGAGCCTCTCTCTAATAAGAGTTATTTTCTGGAGAATCTCCACCTCTTCTTGACGCTTTCCCATAATTTTAGACTCTTCTTAGATATTCTGTGTGCAATTATTTATTACTTAACTACTCACTGGAGATCTATGCATGAGGTATTATCTGTTTTTTTCCCCTTTATGTGATTAGGTTTTTCTATTACATTTCCCAACTAATTTTGTAGTACAGTTGACTTACTCATAGACTTAATAGTTTTATATTGTTATTGTGGTGGTGGTTTAGTGTCCACAATATTATCTACAAATAATGTAATTATTTCAGACATTCAGTATTCAGGCTAATTTTCTTTTCTCATTTTAACAATCTCTTTAAATACTCAGGAGACTATCAAGTGATTGATGGTGGAGCAGACTACCTTGGCTTATTCATGAATTTAACTCAAACATTTTAGAGTTTTAGTGTAAAATATCCTGTTGGCTGAAGTTTTAAAATAAGAAATTCTTCTTAGTTTCCTTACTTAGTGAGAGGCTCTGTCCTGGTTGCTAATTACAGTAATGGCTGTTACATTTTCTCAATGCATTTTTTTTTGTGATTATGGTTATGATTCCTCTTTGATGAGTTATGTTAGCAAACATCCTAGTACTGAAATAGATTTTCATACCCAGAATAGGTACTACTTATTTATGATGTATTATTCTTTTAAAATAGATATAAATGCATTTTTATTTAACTTCACTATTCCATTTTGTGTCTATATTCAGGCATGCGATGCACTTCAAGATTTCTTTTTTGTGTTATGGTTGATGCCTTTGGTCTCAATCTTTATTATACATCGAACACTTTTATGTGTTGAGCACTAACTATGCTAGGCACTGTGTAAGTCCCTGAAAAGCATTAGTGAAGCAAAAGTGAGTCATGATGTCTGACCCACTAATAAATGTAAATTACCAACATGAGCAGCACTTGGAGGAGTAGTTCAGGATATTTCATATATGGGCCTCACAAACTCTGTCCTCCTGACCTCACCCTCTGTTCTTCATTTCAATGGCATCTCAAATCCCTTTCATTACCAAACTCACTGACTCACAGGGTAACTATGAATACTGTTCTCATCTCCCAAACTAGCCCTTTCCTTATTTACTCTAATTAACAATTGCCCATCCTTCCTCTCACAGTTCAAATAGTTGTATTTCAGAAAAGCCATTTCTACCCTCATCACTGGACTAAATTGGCCCTCAATGATTTTTCTCTCTCATCAATTAACTGCATTCTCTAGGAATTAATAACTATTTTTTATCTATCTGGAGAATAAAAATCCATTTTTATCTTAAATTTGACTTTTGATTTTTTAGTGATGATTTTATTTATAGAAGCTTTGAATATTTTAAATAAAATCTATTAATACATTTTTTTAGGGAGTTCCCTGGTGGTGTAGTGGCTAGGCTTAGGTGCTTTCAACAGTGTGGCCTGGGTTTGATTCCCAGCCAGGGAACTACCCATCAAAAACAAAAACAAAAGCAAAAACAAAACCCCAACATTTTTTTTAACAATTAACTGTGCCAATTTTTAATACAATATGTCTTTACTCAAGAACATGTACACAATGAGCACACACTCTCACACATACTTTGTATTTTACTTTAATGCTTTTATGATTTTTGTTTCCCCCTCTTGTCTATATAGTCCAGATGCTTTTTGGTCTCCTTGGAAGAATCCACCTGGCAAGTGGTATCTGAAAGAGGGGCCATAGGGATTTTCATTAATTAGAAGTGCTGCATAGTGGTCAAAAGAAGTAACAGACCTGTTGTGTTTATGATGGTCAGAATTCCATCTTTGATGGCTGCCATAGTTTAAGGGGCGTATTGATCAATGATGGTCATGCAAGACAGCATTTGTTGTCATGTTAAGAACAAGAGCTCACATTTATCAAGTGTTCACCATATGCCACAAGAACCACACTAGAAAATACATGCATCACCTCATTTAAATCACTCATTAGTGTTGCAATGTAGAAAATACTTATCCCTCCCATTGCAGAGGGGAGGTTATCTGCAGCTAAGAAAAATTAAAGAACTTTGTTAAGATTGTACAGGTAGTAAGTTGATGGACCAAAATTCTATTCTGAGAGTTCTCATTCAAAATCATGGGATCATTCATTTTTTGAATCACATCTCTATACTGCACTTTGGGAGAGTTATATATCAAAGATCATTGTACTAAAAGGAATAGATTAATAATAATATCTATAATTTACTGAGATCCTGGGCACAAAGACATTTTCAGTCTCTGCAAAGAGGGTAATAGCAGTAATAAAATAACCACATTTTAAAAAATAACATATAGCACTTGAAAGTTAACTGTCAAGTCAGTGGAAAGCATCAGGTCATAGAATTAAGGTTGTAAAATAAAATAAAAAAAGAATCGAGGTTGTTTGAGTTGAGAATACAGGAATTAATATCTATTATGGAGTTTTTTGAAGGAAGTATGGAGATTATGACAGAAAAGACATTTAATGTCTTCAATTATTTTGGAAGAAGAAATTGGTTTATGTCCGTAGTCTAAAATAGAATTAGAACCAGTGAATAGGCGACCCAAAGATAATTCTGATAAACTTAAAATGGACTAAATAATTATTTTAAAAATAAAAATAGCTACCATTTGTCTGAGTGAATCACTATCACTGGAAGGATGAATTGAGGGTGAAGGAAGTCCTGCAAAGGTGGGTTCTAAAGGTGATGACTAACTGAGGTGCCAGTTGCCAGTTCACTAAATATTGCTTTAGTTTCTCTCTTCAGCAGACACACCAGCTACATGGAGGCAGGAAATCACACAGAAGTACCAGAATTCCTCCTCCTGGGTCTCTCAGATGATCCTGAACTACAACCTCTCCTCTTTGGAGTGTTCCTGTCCATGTACTTGGGAACCTTATCATCCTGGCCATCAGCTCCGACTCTTCATCAGCACACCCTGATATACTTCTTCCTGTTTAACCTGTCCTTCGTTGACATCTGTTTCATCTCTACCACCATCTCGAAGATGCTGGTGAATATCCAGATACAGAACAAAAACATCTCCTACATTGGATGACTCATTCAGGTGTATTTTTAAATGATTTTTGTTGAACTGGATGGTTTCCTTCTGACTGTGATGGCCTATGACCAGTATGTGGCCATTTGTCACCCCCTGCACTACATGGTCATTATGAACCCATGCCTGTGTGTCCTTCTGCTTCTATTGTCTTGGATCATCATAGTCTGGGTCTCCCTGCTTCATATTATACTGATGAGGCAGCTGACCTTCTGTACAGGCTCTGAAATTCCACATTTCTTCTGTGAAATTACTCAGATTCTTAAGGCTGCCTGCTCTGACACCTTCATCAATCACATCTTTTTGTATGTTTCCATCGCCCTAATTGGTGTGTTTCCTCTTACTGGAATCCTCTTCTCATACTCTTATAGATTGTCTCCTCTTTAATGAGAATGTCTTCTGCAGGGGAAAATTTAAAGCATTTTCCACCTGTGAGTGTCACCTGCCTGTGGTCTCCTTATACCATGGGACAAACCTGGGGGTCTATCTTAGTTCTGCTGTGACCCACCCTTCCCTAAGAAACTCAGTTGCTTCATTCATGTACACTGTGGTCACCCCCATACTGAACTCCTTCATCTATATAGCCTAAGGAACAAGGATGAGAAGGGGGCCTTAGGAAGGCTCCTTAGCCAAGGAGTCCCTTGTCTGTGATGGGTCACTCATCTCAGAACTAAGTGGACATTGCAGCCTCCAAAGACCAATGTTGTGTATTTAAATGTGGTTCATGTTTCTTTCTTAAAATGTATGCTTCATTTGTTTTATTCTAAAAGTACCTATGACTTTGTTTGTATTTGTTTTTGTGTTAGTTTTTCCTCAATAAGATCCTTAGTAAGTTCTTTTTCTTCCCTATTTGCAGCCCATAAAGTTTTGTCTTTCTTACAGCTGCCCCTGAGATTTTCAACATTAGATTTGAAGCATTTATCTAAAGTGCTGACATGGTTTTCTCCCCCCCAAATTATCCTCTTAAATGTTGATATTCTTCACCTTAATTTGGTTGTATGTTTGTTTTTCTCTGGAAGAAATGGAATAAAAATTACACAGTAGTCATTAAAAAGTGTTTACCATATCAGGATTGTGCTTGTTGCTTCACATGTATAATTTTATGTAGTCCTGACATTTCCTTGGGGATATTTTCTCTAATTTTCTCCATTTTTCAGAGTAAGAGAGTGAGACTGAAATGGACTTTAACCTGAGACTGAACCCACCACACTCCTAAATGTGCTATCATACCTTTCCTGTAAATAGTTATATGATTTTTCAACTAGATTTGAAAGCTAGTTTGTTCAGGCGATTCATTTTATATTCCATAGGATAACTTACATATTGCTTCATTCTTTGTCTTTTTCCTTCCTCCCCCCTCCCTCTTTTGCTTCCTTTTTAATCCTTTCTTCCTTTCCTCTCCTTTATTTTTTGATAATAATGTTTTAATAATTTTTTTATTTTTAATTACAGTTGACATACAGTATTATATTAGTTTCAGGCATACAACATAGTGATTACACATTTATATAACTTATGAAATGATCACCCCAATAAATCTAGTACTCATCTGACATCATACATAGTTATTTTAATATTGACCATCTTCCTTATGCTATACTTTATATCCTCATGATGATTTTGTAACTACCAATTTGTACGAAAGTACAAATCCCTTCAGGTTTTTCACCCAACCCTCAGCTCCCCTCCAATATGGCAACCATTAAAATGTTCTCTCTCTCTCTCTCTCTCTCTCTCTCTCTCTCTCTTTCTCTCTCTCTCTCTCTCTCTCTCTCTCTCTCTATATATATATATATATATATATATATATATATACACACACACATATATATATATATATATATTTATTTATTTATTTATTTAGGGAGGGGGGAGGTGGTGGTGGTTCCCTGGCTGGGAATCAAACTCAGGCTGCAGTATTGAAAGCACTGAAGCCTAGCCACTACACCACCAGGGAACCCCCTATTTTTTTTGTTTATTTATCTATTTTGTTGTTTAGAATCCACATATAAGTGAAATCATATGATATTTGCTGTTCTCTGACTTATTTCACTTAGTGTAATACCCTCAGGACCATTCATGTTGTTGCAGATGGCAAGATTTCATTTTTTTCTATGGCTAAGTAATATTCCATTGTATATATGTACAACTTCTTCTTTATACATTCATCTATTGATGTACATTTTGGTTGCTTCCATATTGTGGCTATTGTAAATAATGTTACAATAAACATGCATGTGTGGATGTATATGTCTTTTTGAATTAGTGTTCTGCATTTCTTCGGATAAATACCCAGAGGTGGGATTGTTGGATTCTTGTCTCTTGTTATAGCCTTTGTTTTGAAGTCTATTTTGTCTGGTATAAATATTGCTAACCCAGCTTTTTAAAAATTTCCATTTTCATGAAACATCTTTTCTCTGTCCCTTTACTTTCAGTCTGTGTGTCTTGATCTGAAGTGAGTTTCTTGTAGGCAGAATATGTAAGGTCTTGTTTTCTTATCCATTCAACCACCTTATGAGTTTTGATGGGGGCATTTAATTTATTTACATTTAAAGTAACTGTCAACAGATATGTAGTTATTGCCATTTTACTATTTATATTTTTTTGTCTTTTTTCCGTTCTTCATAAAGAAGTCCCTTTAACATTACTGTAACATTGGTTTGGTGGTGATAAACTCCTTTAGCTTTTTCTTGTCCAGGAAGCTCTTTATTTGTTCTTTGATTTTAAATGATGGCTTTGCTAGGTAATCTTGGTTGTAGGTCCTTGCTTTTCATCGCTTGGAATATTTCATGCTGACCCCTTTGGTTTCTGTTGAGAATTCAGCTGACAGTCTTATAGGGCTCCCTTGAGGGTAACTAACTGCTATTCTCTTGCTGCTTTAAAGATTCTCTCTTTGTCTTTAATCTTTGTTATTTTAATTATGATGCATTTTGGTGTTGGCTTCTTTGGATTCATCTTGTTTGGGACTCTACACTTTTTGGGCTTGTATGTTTATTTCTTTCACCAAATTAAGGAAGTTTTCTATTGTTATTTCTTCAAATAGTTTTGAATTTCTTGCTTTCTCTCTTTTTCTTCTGGTACCCCAATAATGTGAATCTTGGTACACTTGATATTGTCTTAGAGGCCCCTTAAAGGTATCCTTATATTTTTGGCCTTTTTTTTTTTTTTTTCTGTTTTGATTGGGTGTTTTTGTTACCTGACCTTCTAAATAGCTGATTTGATTCTCTGCTTCATCTAATCTGTTGTTGATTCCCTTTAATATATTCTTTATTTCAGTTATTATACTTCATTTCTGATTGGTTCTTTTTTATGTTTTCTACCTTCATTTTTATGTTTCCTATCTCTTTGTTGAAGTTCTCTCTGAGATCACTGAGCATCCTTATAACCAGTGTTTGGGACTCTGCATCTGGTAGATTTCTTGTCTTTATTTTGTTTAGTTTTTACTTTGGAGATTTGTTGTTCTTTTATTTGGGACATGTTTCTTAGTCTTCCCATTTTGGCTGCCTCCCTGTGTTTGTTTCTATGCATGATGGTGGGCTGATAAATTTTGCCTCCATTGTAATATTTTTTTGTTACATTAGCCATATCTGGATATAACTGGTTCTGTTTAGTCATATGGTATCTCCTATCCATCATTCTTGACCTTGAACACACAGATGCTTACATTTTTCACCCAGTGCACATTAAAATGGAAGGGTGTTCAGACATTTGGTTCAAATAGTGGGCTGTTACTGATTTTTTTTTTTTTAATTAAATTTATTGGGTGACATTGGTTAGTAAATTATATAGGTTTCATGTATATAATTTTATAATACACCATCTATATATTGCATTGTGTTTCCCACCCAAAGTCAAACCTTCTCTATCACCATATATTTTACCCCCTTTATCCTCTCCTACTTCCCCACCTTTCCCTTGGAAACCACTAAACTTGTCTGTGTCTATAAGATTTTTGTTACTAAATTCTTTTTTTCTTTTTTTAAAAAAATTATTGGGGTGACATTGATTAGTAAAAATTACATAGGTCCCAGTTGTACAATTCTAATTACATCTTCTATGTGTTGTATTTTGTGTTCATCACTCAAAGTCAGTTCTCTTTGCATCTCCATATATTTGTGTCCCTGCCCCTTCTTGCCCACGCCTTCCCCCGCTTCCCCTGAGGTAACAACTTAATTATTGACTGTGTCCATTAGATTTTTTTCTTTGTTGCTTTTGATTCTATATTAACAAACTAATTTCTCCATTCCTTTCCTTTATTTTACTCACTCTCCCATCCCTCCCAGCTTAAAGAAGTCCCTCTAACTGGTTTGGTGGTGATGTATTTCTTTAACTTTTTCTTATCTGAGAAGCTCTTTATCTGTCCTTCAGTTTTGAATACTAGTCTTGCTGGATACATTATTCTTGGGTATATCCTTGGTTTTCATCAGGTTGAATATTTTCTGCCATTCCCTTCTGGTCTGTAAAGTTTCTGGTGAGAAATCATCTGAGAATTGAATGGGTGTCCCTCTATGTTACTACTTGCATTTCTCTTGCTGTTTTTAGAATTTTCTCTTTTTCTTTAACTTTTGCCATTTTAATTATGACGTCTTGATGGGTTCTTTTTTGGGATCATCTTGTTTGGGATTCTCTATGCATCCTGGACTTGTATGTCTATTTCCTTTACCAGGTTAGGAAATTTTTCAGCCATTATTTCTTCAAGTAGTTTCTTGATCCCTTGCTTTTCCTCTGTCCCTTTAAGAACATCTATGATTCTGATAGTCTTTTGCTTAAAACTGTCCCAGAGGAATCTCAAACCATCCTCATTTGTCTGGATTCTCATATCTATCTGTTTTAAATGGGTGTTTTCTGCTAGCTTTTCCTGCAAATCACTACTTTGCACTTCTATTGTATCTAGTTTGGTGACTTTTAAACCGTTCTTCATTTCAGTTATGTAGTCATTATCTCTCTCTGGTCCTTTATAATGGTTTGTAAGTCTTCTTGCTATCTCTCTGTTGATATTATCATTCAGTTCCTTAAGCATTTTTATAATTGTTGCTTTGAGCTCGGTTTCTCATGGGTCACCTGTCCCCATCTCTTTAATTCTCTGATTTTTCATTTTATGTAGGCTCTCTGGACCCTTCCAGCTGTAATTTCTTTGGTGTTTGCTTCTGGTACTGGGCGGGCAGAGGTCTATGGGGGAGGGGCATTTGCAGCTTTTCTTCCTGTGGCCCCGGGGGTCATGCAGGGAGTTTGGGCATGATTGCACCTTTCTGTTCTGGGTTTGCCCCATGTGCAGATTCTGCCCTGAGCCTTGGGGCCAGTCCTGTGTGCTGATCTTTCAGATCGTCCTTGTTGCGGGCTGAGAAATGCGTGTGAAGCCGCCTCTCTCATTCTTCTTCCTGGGCAGAGCGTTTGCACTGTGGATCCTCACTGCCCAGCAGCTCCCCCTCCTCTGGGAACTAGAGTGAAGTCTGGGTGCTGTGTTTTGCAGACCAGTCTGCACCTCCTGGGGCCAAAGTGAGGTGGGTGTGGTTATCTCACACCTCACCTGTGGGCCTCCTTTCCTCTGTCCCATGGACCAAGTGAGGCCCAGAGAGCTCTCCCACTGCCTTCTTCCTCTTCCCTCCCCCAGTGGTAGAGTTCAAGCGGAGACCTGCACAGCCGCATTCCTACTCTTCCCTTTATCTCTCCTTTGTTTAACCCACTGCCCACCTGAAGGTACCTTAATGCCATGAGTGGGTTTCTTAGCTGTGATTGTGCGATGTGTAGAGGCCCTTGGTTGAGGTGTAGGTGTTTTTTCAGTTGTAATCTCCAGAGTTTTCTGGGGGTCCCTCTCAAGCCACCATTTTGTTGTGTCTCCACCTTAAATTCTTAAGAGTGGAAAAATTTCCCCCGATTTTTTTTGAAGTTTTTGAAAAAGGTGAGGATTCCTTAAAGAAAATCATTACAAGTGATGAAACTTGGGTTCATCATTATAACCCTAAGAACAAAAGGCAGTGCAAGGAATTCTGCCATAAGGGATCTCCTTCCCAGCTGAGGCCTGAGTTCTGATTTTTTTTTTTTTTAACTAAGATGATCCCTTGAGCTGATTGGTTCTGAGGACTAGTCATGACTACAGTAGAGGAGCTGCTCTGCAGGGGCTGATGCCACAGAGCAGGCTTCACTTTAGCAGGGCTCTGGTGCCTGCCCAATTTGCCTTTTCAGTGTGTCATCCTTGGAGGCAGCTGATTGATGTTCCAACTCAGTCCAAAGTTGGCCACTAAGCATGTGAACTCTGGGACCTCCTGGGAGGGGCCCTGCCACAGGCCAAGATGAGCAGCAGCCTGTCCCCTGCCTAGAGTCACCTGGTATGAGTCGCAAAGCAATCTACAGATGGCTGCCACCTTTGCTGAGCTTGGAGGTGCCTTGAGAGGCCAAGCCACAAACCAAAGCTGACTCTTGCTAGTGCCGGGTTTAGGGCTGCTCAGTCAGAGGTATGGGACACGCAAAAGAAAGATGCTGCTTGAATGGGTTTTGTGAACCTTTAAAGATGTTAGGAAACTCTGCAGAATGAGCCAAGAAAGGCAGTTCATACTGCCTTTGGAAGTGGCTTGGGTGGGTCTGCAAGTTTGGTGGGGTGGGGTCTCAGTGAATCACCAGGGCAGGGCAAACAAATGGTGTTAGCCAGGTTGATGCAGACTTGGATATGGTGACCACCTGCAGGTGGGAGGAGGGAGGGCTCAAGAAAGAAACAATGGCTTCTGCCACTCCTCTGTCTATGAGAAATCTACCCCTCTAGCCTTGTCCTGAAGCCAAACAATTCAGTACCTCCTCATATGTCTCTGGCACCTTTAAAGGTTCTGCCCTAGCACTTGAGCTCAGAGTGAGTGTGTCCACCAGGGAGTAGGCAGTGCATGAGCCCTTTAAGAGGAATGCTTGGGACTGCAGCCATCCTCATTTCACTCAGCCACAATCTCTACTAGTTTTCCAGTCAGAAGTAATGGGGACTTCTCTCTCTCTGGCACTGGGAGAGCCTGATGTGGGGCTGGGACACCTCACTCCTTCCAGGGGACCTCCACAGCCATGATTAATGGAATTAGTGCCCTTATAAAGGAGACCCCAGAAAGCTCCCTTGCCCTTTCTGCCATGTGAGGACACAGCAAGAAACTGCCACCTATTAATCAGGAAGTGGGTCCTCATCAGACATCAAATCTGCTGGTGCCTTGAACTTGGTGTTCCCAGCTTCTGGAACTGTGAGAAATTTCTGTTGTTTATAAGCCACCAGATCTATGGTGTTTTTGTTACAGCAGCCCAACCCACCATATTAATACATTAGGTGAACTTCCTTGGTTGGCAACACTTCACATGTTATGTTATACATTGTTATCAGAAAAATTAAGCAGTGCCCATGTGGCTGCACTGGGACAGGACAACCGATGTCTTTTCCCTTTGCTGATTCTAACCTGTATCATTTTGTTGTAACAACTCATGACTGTTGGTTTAACGGTGTGAATCATAGTGAATCACTAACCATGAGGGTGGTCTTGAGTACCCCAACACAAATGGTTTATTGAATTCAGACATCTTTGAGCTCCTCCAGCAAAGCCAGGTAGCCTCAGCTGTCTTCCTTCATTCATTGTGCAAATATTTATAAAGGGCCTTCTCTTCGCTACACAATATATTAAGTACCAAGGAAAGAGCACTAAACTATACAGAAAATGCCCAAACCTTAGGTACATCACATTCTAGAGGACTAAGCAGATAATAAATTTTTTTATTTTTTTGTATTATATTAGTTGGTAGTTAAGTGCTATGGAAAATAGTAGATGAATGGGTAAGTAAGATTATCCCCTACCTCCCCCAACACACACACACATACACATATCCAAACATTTTTCTTTCTAAATTCAGGACTGCTCCTGGGAAATATAATGACAGAATAGTAAAACCCCATTTCAGAAAACTCTTAAAAACTGATATCTGGCTTGCCTAAAAAGTGATATTCAACTTTTGGCCCAAAACATTAAAATATGAATTCCATGGTTCACAAAATAAACTCAGAAAACATTTCAAATACTTGTCTACTTCAACAGGGTATCAACTTAGCAACACTCAAATAAGAGATCTGTCCCTCTCCCTTAGGTCATACCAGAGGGCATAGAATGTATGGAGTTAGTAGAGTACTAAATAAGACATTGTTCAAAGTTTATTATTTTTCTTAAAAACTCACCTCTTAGTAATTAATTGGTTCTACATTTTTGCCTGAATTTTTATTAAGTTTTGCCTTTATTTTTATTCCTTCCCTGTGCTTTCTTTAATGTTCATTTTGTTGATGGCTTTCAAATGTTGGGAAGTTATAGCTGAGTTCATTTTAAAAAAAATTCATTGAATGATTCATTTAAGTAAGTGCAGAATCACAACTGTACAGGGTATTATCATTAATTTCTATACCTCTTAAGTATTCATTATGCCTCATCTAAATAATTACTCTTTCCTCTTGAAGCACTATTCTGACTTCTAATTCTGCCTGTTTTTGAACTCATATAAATTAAATCATATGGTATGCATTAGTTTTGTGTCTAGCATCTTTTACTCAACAACCTAGGCCTATCTGTGCACTTTCTTGTAAAATCCAGTTTTGGTTAGCAGGAACCCTTCTATGTCGGTTTAATTAGGACCTTCAATATATGATGACTCTTGATATCTGATCAGGTTTCTCATTCTCCACTATCTCAGAGGTGATATCTGATTACCCTGATCTATCTTCAGTAAGAATCCCTTTAAGGTCAGTTTAGCCAGACCCCTAACCCCCACTCTGTTCCTTGGCTATAACTTCTCACTTGCCTATCCTGTGTCTGGAATTGAGCCCAATCTCTCTCCCACACTGTAAAATCCCATTGCAATGTTCCTCACACCTATCTTGATGGTCCTGAAAAAAGCCTGCCTTACCATCTTTAACAAGTTTCATTGAATGTTTTTATTTTTAATAAATAAAAAATAAAATTTAATAAATAATTCATTATTAGCATCTTGCCTAAATTCCCATAGTCATAGTAGCCATTGTCTAAAATATCCCCGAATGGTCAGATAGATACTCTTAACATAATGAATGAAAAATTAAAATGAAATTTTTAGCACTTACTAATAGAATTGATAAAATGTGACTCCATTGACCCTTCGCAGTTAAAATGGTTAATAAGGCCCAATGTAATCTAAAACAGAGCCCTCAAGGGTTAAAACTTACTATATAAAACCTAAATAATAAAAGGGTGATTATTCCCTTTATTATTTTTGATAATTAAATACATTTTAAATAATAAATTAATTTATTATTCAACAGCTCAATTTTGCCTTTTCTTCAACTTGGAAAAAATAAAAGGCACCTAATTGTGGATTAGTGTAATTTTCATATTGTGGTTCCATACATTATGGCCCCATACCCAAGATCTAGTATTATTAAAATTGCTGACTCCATTCAATCAACAGCCAGTAAATATTTTGCACTTAAAGATCTGACATATTCTGTTCACTGTCTATTTCAACACCTCAGAGCTGCAGTTTACCTCCACCTCTGAAGGGACATGATATACCTATTCTAAGCTACCAATGGGGTACCTCAACAGCTTTCCCACCACACACACTCTTTGCAGACAAGATGTTAACTGCACCCACCATTCTCCAGGAGCACAGGTATGACATTACATTGATGATATCCTCTTCCACAGGGATTCATCTGACACACTTATTAAAGACACCTAAGTCCAACTTTCTTTAGTCCTTTTGTGGGTTCTAGTGTCAATTTATGCCTTATTTACAAATTTTACTTTCAAATTAAAAACAGGCATTCCTGTTAGTATCTTCAGATACTCTTTAACTGTAAAGGCTTTGGCAACCTTTTCTCATGTATCCTGGAATCTGTGGACCACCTATGATGACCATTAGTTGCTCAAGTGCTTCTGATGCAAGAAACTACCCCTTCTGGCCTTGTGCTATACTTCATAAAATGGTAATTGTTGTCTACATATTGGGCTCTCCTGGAAAGAGGTTCTCACAGACCTTGATTGAGCCTGTGACCCTCCATACCTAGTTGCACTGAATCATGGAAACAATATCCCACAAACTAAGACAGGATGTAATCAAACCTAGACCTTTTGATATATCCCACCTATGGGAGGGGATCTCATTTGTCTTTAGTCTCTTGCCAGGTGCCATGGTGCTGGAGGATGTCACCCCTCCCCAGACCTTTGACTATCTAGGAAGCCCCTTGGGATTAACTAAGAGACCAGCAATTAGAATTTGTGAATTATATAAACAGCACTGCTAAACATCATGTGGAGACTGATGGGATGTTACTGCTTTCCATCCCTTAGCCATGATGTCCCTAATAAAGGATGGGACTCAAGAAACATACTTAGCTAAACTTTAGAAGTCATGTTAGCATTGGATGCCCTGACCAACAAATGGTCCCATCTTCACGTTTATTATAACCTATTGGGCTATTACCTAAAAGCTGTTTCCTTTAGAGCATAGAACTCTGGCAATCTCTGCCTCATATATACCCAAAATAAATACCACAATCACATGTCTCTACATATAACTAAGACCACAATGCAAGGCCTTGCTAGGATGCTCCTTATTCTGTTTTGGAGTTACAGACATTACTGATAGATGAGACACATTATCTCGCTGCTTAAAATACACAATGTCAGGCTCTTGCAAAAGGCATTTGACAGAGCTTTTAATATCCTCCAATGGGATCCAGATAACTGGTTTGAGATATATAATGGTTGCTTGAACAACTCCCTTTCGGATTCCAGTCCAACAAATAACCCCTAAAGTTCTCCATTTTGCCCCAGGCCTTTATCTGTAAGTCTTTTTATCTTGCCCCCATAAGGGCTAGAGATCTGATTGAGAGGACATGCTCTCCTGAAACCTATTGACCTCAGATTGCCCTAAAGACCAGGCAGCTGGGACCCATTTGAAATTCCATAAAAAACAAAAGCCCTGTCAAATACAGTCGCATGATGTTGTTTCCCCAATGATCACCCCAAAGTTTCCCTACTATGATGTCAAAATATCAGAGTACTAATTATATTATATATACGCACACAGAGATTTTTTTCTGTGGTTTGACATCTGAAAAAAAACCTTTCTGGCTGGGGAGACTGTCCCCAGGATAGCCAATTCCTAGAGATAGGACAAAATTTCAAACAGAAGCATAACTCTCATATGCAAACTAATCCCAAGCCATACCATCTCCACATGATGAATACACCCTAGGAGGCAATATTCCTCTGCCTTAATCATCCCACGTCCTGATAGCAGGCAACTAGAGCTCAAAGCCCACTCAAATTACTCAAACCAGCCAATCCTGATTATTCCCTGTTCTGCCCTGCCTTTCCTGTGGAAATTCCTATAAAAGCCATGGCTAAAACCTTTCCATCCTGTTGCCTCTTGACCACTCTGTAGTTTTCCCATGACCCTGCATGGTAAGCCTTGCCTCCTGTCTCTAGGAGCTGTGAATATAATAAACTGTTTTTTCTTTTTCCCCTGCACCTCTCCTCTATCTCCTCTTGTGGCAACAGCTGACTGACCATTTCATAAAAGAATCCGTAACAGTTACACTGCTTTCTTGTTCATTGAGAAACTTTGTCCTCTAACATCAGATGGTATTGAAAACTGGCTGTTTGAAATTTTATCAGTAAGACAGAAACATCCTAATTTTGCCGAAGGATCTATATCATTATTTTGATATTTGACACCAAGGAGGAGACTTGATTTAAAACCCAGATGCTGAGCTTCAAATAAAGGGTTTCTGGGAACACTTCACATCTACCTTAATTTTGTTTCTGAGAGAACAGGGTCCTGGGTGGTTTGTAGTCTACAGACCTGGTGTTGACTCCTTTACACAGTCCTGCTTTGCTTTGAGACTATCAAAATACTACTTCACTTAAACTTCACCTAACAGCCACCCTTTCTCAGAATCCACTAAACACCCATTTTGGTTTGTTTGGTTGAGAAACCCGTGGTTCTTCTGATGTGCTATCTCCCCCAATGGAGTAAAAAGCATCTGATTTTGTCCAACTACAGGTCTGTCCCTAGTGTTCTAGGGTGCTTTGGCTAGGATAATTGGAAGCAACACACATTCTATCCATAGGAGACTGGCTGTATAAACTATGATACATGCATTAATTAAGGGCTCTGTAGCCAGAAAAAGGATAGGGAAGATCACTATGAACTAATACTGACTGATTCCCAGTATACAGCATTAAATGGGAAAAAAAAAATACATGCATGTGAAGATAACATGAAAAAAACATATAGTGGTTATTTCTAAGAAGCACTGAAAGATTACACCAGAAAATAACAAAATGGAAAAAGTTAGCTACTGGTGGTGATTGGAGACTTCTGAATATAACTTTTCATGTAGTTTTGACTTTGAACTATGACAAGGCTTTATAAATTAAAAAAAGTTAACTCAAAAAGGAAGCAAACCTTAAAATTAAATGTAAACAGACAAGAACATAATGGTGTATGAAACTGATAACATAACCATGCAGAGAAAAGACCGAGTTCACACAAATATTTGAGCATAGTACTCTGAACTTTATATTCTTAAGATATGAGGTGTGATAAAAAAAATACAATGAATGTTTAAATAAAAAAATTATTACAGTAAAAGACACATTGCCACTAATCCCCCTCAAAATATTCCCTCTTGCTTCTAACATGTGTCCCATTGTTCTTGCCACTTCTGGAAGTCCTCTTTCATGAGTGTCTTTAGTTGTGGTGTTGTGGCTGCCTCGATGTCCTGAATTAATTCAAACCATTTACCTCTCATGGCCATTTTGACTTTGGAGAAGAACCAGAAGTTGAATGGTGCCAGATCTGGTGAATAAGGTAGATGAGGACACACCATAATGTTTATTTGACAGAAATTGCTGTACCAGAAGTGATGTGTGATGTGGAGTGTTGTCATGATGAAAGATGAAACCATCTGTCCATTTCTCAAGACATTTTCTATGGACATTGTTTCTTAAATGCTCTAATAAGCCCTTATAATATTCAGAGTTCACTGTAGTAACCCTAGGTACAAACTCAGCTCACACAATTCCATCAAGGTAAAAAAATACCTTAATGTAGGACCTTGACTGATGCTTCTTTCCCACAAGAACTGGGGAATTTCCATCGAGAACTCTGAACCTAGGTCTCAGGATCATAACCATGGACCTAAGTTTCAATCTCCTATGATGACATTTCTTAAAAAGTTGGAATCTGAAGCAGCATGATTGTGCAACTCCAATGAAACTGATTGGACAAACGATTTTGCTTTTGTTCAACAGTCAAAACGCAGTATGGAACAAATTTCGAATGCACTTACCTCATGTTCAAATCTGTTATTAAAATGTTTTGAACAAAACCGTAAGAGATATACAGATCCTCAGAAATTTCCCTCATAGTCAATCGCTTGTTTGATCAAATCTTTTGCTTACTCTGTCAACATTCTCTTGGGTTTTTGATGTTGAAGGACATCCCAATCTCCCTTCATCTTGAACTGATTCACAATCATTACGAAATTGCTCGAACCACTTGTAAACCGTCTTCATGGTCACTGCAGCATCGCCATATGCTAAATTTAACATTTTGTGTGTTTCTTTTGCACTTTTTTGAAGTTTGAAACAGAATTTCACATTAATACGTTGTTCGTGCTCCATGATTTACAGCACACTTTAAAACACACCTTCTCTCAATGGTAGCTCACAAGTGACTGGCTGCACCAAACAAATTGAAACTTGTTACACACTGTTACTAAGGTTTGATGCACAGCTTCCTGTATCAAAGATCCCTGCCTTTCCGTTGGATGGCACTTGGCAGCAGCATTCACGGTATTTTTTTTTTTTTTTAAATCACACCTCATAAATCTACAAGAACAAAAGAAATACAAAAAGTTCAATATTTCATTGAGTAACTCTACAGCTCATAGTAATATTGGTATAATTTTCTAAATTGTTGTACACATGCTGTAGGATAAAAAAATATTAATGCTACTAGAAACAAAAGTTTTTATTATGAGAAAAGAGATATAAGTATAAAATAGAAAAAAGTATATAATATTAAATTTGCACTGGGAATATGAATATGAACTTATTATATAAGAAAATACATATTTTAGATATCCACTGAAAGGCCTAGGCCTAATTTACATTTATGTCTAACATTGAGCCCATCTATCACATGGACCTTGGTATCTAATACAAACAAGCTTTTTGGAAGTGATTCCTGGTTTGTAAAAGAAAAGTAAAAGTGAACTGGGGATTTAGTTTGCACTCAAAGACTAACAGGGTTGTGTCAAAGGGACACAGGAGCCAAATTAAAAGGACTACCCCTGGTCAAGCTTGGGACAGTTTGAGCAACAAAATGAATGATAGCAATTGACTATAATATAGAAAATAAAAGAAAAATCCAAGAATATGTTGTGGTACTACAAAAAGAAAAAAGTATAGATGGCAGGAGAGGTGGGGAAGGTTAAGCTCCTCTTCATAGAAGACTGCCAGTCAAAGACTGGAGAAGGAATGACAATTAAAACAAAACAAAACACCATACTATTTTGTATCTCCCAATGGAAAAACAGTTCTAGGTAAAATCAACAAGAGATGCTAAAACCATTGGATGAATGGCTGCTGGGGAAAACATTACTCCCCTGCTGCCAAAGTATTACCCATAGATTACTACAAAAAAAAAAAAAAAGTGGCTTAGCATTTTAAATGCTAAGGACAACCTGCATTAAAGTGGCTGCTCCCTGACAGGATACAATATGAAGTACACATCACAGAGGAAATTTTGAGTTTCTAAACCTGTGCAACGTAACTGGGTAGCCACTAGCTGGCTCTTGGTAATGTGAATGTGAAATGTGACTAATGCAACCGAGGAACTGAGTTCTGAATTTTATTTACTTTTAATTAATTTAAGTTTAAAAATCAAATTGATTCAGTTACTAAAAAACATTTCAGTATGTTTGGAACATCTGGGTTTGTGAATCTACTTTTTTCAACAAGTAAATTTTATAAAATCTATATACATACCATGATAATTTAGCATTTACATTGAGATGTGCATAAAGGTAACATACACACCAGATTCCAACAAGTTAGTAGAAAAGAAATGTAGAAGTTCTATTAATAATTTTATATTGACTAAATTAGTCATTAATTTCACTAATAAAAATAAACTGGCTATGTTGGGTTAAATAAACTACACTATTAAAAATAAATTCACATGTATTTAAAATTTTTCTGACTTGGCTGGTAAAAATTTTGAACATTACATCTGTACTTTAGATTATATAATACTGGCGAAGACTGAACTTCCACTTCACAAGAAATATAAGAGTTAATTAAACAAAAATCATGGGAAAACAACATTGTATCAGAATGCCAACATTTTACAATATAACTCTTCTGGAATCTTCAAGAACCAAAACTAAATTAAAAAAAAAATGCAGGCAAATGTTTTAGGTATAACTGATTAAAGAGACTGAAAAAAAAATGCATGTACAAATCTTGTTTGGACTTAGCTCCAAACCTGACAACTGAAATAGATACTTTTGGAAAACTGTAGAAATTTGATTTTCTTAGGTGGAATTTTAGTAGAAGACAGCTTTCATTCTTAGAAAATGCGTGTTTAAGATTACGGTGAGGTGAAGTGAATTTCTGCAATTTACTATTAAATGGTCCATCACAATATTAAGAGACAAGTGAGAGAAAAAACTTAGTGAATTTAGATGTTTAGATAAGAATTTAAAAATGAGTATCTGGGAGAAAAACCCATCTGTCCAAATTTATTAAACTTAGGGTAAATTCAATTCCAACTTCTGCTATTAGCAGAAATCAGCCTGCACCTTCCCTGACGCTACTCCATTTTGAAGCTTTGGTCGCAGGGCTCTGGAATAAACAGACTTGAGATCACAGCTAGGAGCCCGCTTTTCCTCGTGGTCAATGCAGTATTTATAGGCATTCACTCACGCATTTATTTATATCGGACACACGTGCTCCACAATAACCAGGAAAGGTTTTTCTTTCCATCGGAATGCAACTTACCAAACTTCAATAACCGACAGCCACTATCGGAAAAATTACAGAGTATTCACTGGGACCCACGGCACTGCCAGGCTGGTGGGGACAAGGGGAACGCTGAGGCCGGAATAACTGTGACGCGAACGACGGATATGGATTTCCTTTTGGAGAAAGGGCACAAAGGCTGGAGACTTCTGAAAAGGGAGGAAGCCGGACGGAGGCGGCCTCCTCCCGGGTCTGCTGCCCAGGCCTAGCGGGCCAGGTTCTCGGGGAGGATAAGTCGCCAGGCAGCGCCTGCCAGAGGTCTGAGCGCCCGGATCAGCGCGTGACGCAAGTGCCTAGAGACCCCGTGTCTACCCTTTCGGCTCTTCCGGAGCCGCGTGGACCCTCAGAGAGCAAACACCAAAAGGGGAAAACCTACTGGACACAAACGGGAGCGCGCAGTTAAGATGGCCGTCACCACGCGCAGGCGCAAACGCGGAGGCGCAAACGCGGAGGCGCAAACGCGCAGGCGCAAACGCGCAGGCGCAAACGCGCAGGCGCACTTTGGGACTCTGCGAACAGCGAAAGAGGCGGGGCCTGGGAAGTTTGGACAAACAAGGGAGGGTACCGCTCTTTGGCGCGCTGGGGTCGAGCTGGAGTCGGTTGGGAAGGTGGAGATGGTCCGAGTCCCTGAGCGGTGTTTTATTTTCTTCCCTAACGCGTGCCTCTTACACGTTTTACATAAAAAGCAATTGCTTTGGTTCACTGAAAAATAATATCCACTAGATGTTTTGTCACCAAAAAGGATTTATTTGGGAAAAAGATAGGGTGGCAACCCAGTGCATACTCTGGCCTGCATGTCAAGAGGGGTATTTATAGAAGGGAAAAGGAAGTTAAGGAAAGGGGAAGTTAGAACCATAGAGCTTTATTATTATAAATTAATATAAACACAGAGTTCTTCCTGTACGGTTGTCACAATGACAGAGTGCAAGAACTTCTATAAGCTCTAGCTTTCCCCATAGTCTCTCCTGGTTGATTATGTTTTCTTAAAAATTTCAGTCTTTATCATTACCCAACGTGATCAAGATCTTTCTCTGAAAGCACCACAGTCAGATCTTCCTACTTCAGCAGACTTTTTGTCCCTTGGTGTTAGGAAGGACCATTTTTGGGTGCCCTCTTTCATATCAAAGAGAAAGTACATGGATGGGGAACAGCTTGTGTCCAGGGCTAACAGGCAACAGGTGCAGAGCTTAATAACAAGAATTCAAAACATAATTACAACAACATACCTTAGTCTATATGATGAATTTAAAGCAGGAGCTCAAAACCTGTAAATGATGGAACAGAGACCATTATTATCTAGGATAAATAAAGTTCTTTTTTTTTTTTTTTATAAATAAAGTTCTTGATGACCGATTTAATAACCAAAAAAGTTCCTCCCTTTTAAGAATAGATTAGGAAATGTAAACAAGGGCATTCTCCTTCCAAGGAAAAGAGAAAAATAAAGTAAGAATTAATAGTAAGAAAAGTGTTGTACAGGCCCAATCCAGTCATTTGGAAAGCTGTTTCCTTCCGAAGTCACTTGCTTTAATTTTTTGACAGCTTTAGTTTCAGGTCATCAGATGGTATGCAGTTCCAATCAGGGTTTGGTGTCTTCTTTAGGTGTGTTACATGCATCCAAGACTATTCCCCGGTGTTTAGCAGCACAGAGAGTAGTCAATAGTACCTGACAGGGGCCCTTCCAATAAAGCTGGAGGGAGCCCTTTTTTGAGGTGTCCTTTCCAGTAAACAAAATCTCCAGGGTGTAGAGTATGGATTTTGAGTTTTTCATTTCCTTGCAGTGCCTGTGAAAAGATTATACTACCAAATCATGCCTAATTTTAATAGAAGCAATTAAACCTTTACAAATTGAGGTGTATCTCCTTTTACTTACTGTGGCTCTAAAGAAGCAGAAGCCAAATACATGAGTGTACTGTAATTACATCAAAAAGCAAAAGCTTATGAGTCCCCAAATGAGAAGATCTGAGATTTAAAAGAACTAGCAGCAGTACTTTTGGCCAAGGTATTTGAACAGTTTCTATAAATTTTGCCAGTTGAATCTTAATAATGCCATTAGTACATTCAATTAAATGTAAAGATTGGGAGTGGTAAGCATAGTGAAAATGTTATAGAATGGGCCAGATAGCAGACTTGTTGTAGCACCTGACCAGTAAAATGGGTTTCTCCATCATTGTGGAGTTCGAAAGGAGTTCCCCATTTAGAAATAATCTTCTCTAACAGACTTACGCCACTGTAGAGGTATTAGCTTGTCTACAAGGGAGCACTTCAGTCTATTGAGAACACGTATGTATCATGTCTAAAACATATGAGGGCTGTACAGAAAAAAAATCCAGCCATAAATGCCTCTATTTTTCACATTAGTGGCTGGATACTTTCCAGACAGCCCTCGTATTTATATCCATGAGATGAGGAAAGCTGTATAAAATCTATTTGTCAAACCTCAAATGGTATGTTATTTTAACTGTCCAGGAGCAGTGCAAACAGGCTCCCCTCAGTTGTACTTTGGACAGGTAGAACACTTAAGGTAGGTGCTTTTTGCAGCCTTGTTAACATCTCCCCACCAACATTGATTCATAAATGTTAGCATTCTTTTCAGTGGGCCACTGGTTTAATGTATGAATGTACAGTAATCAGGAGTGGAAATTTTAGTTTCTGGTATAACTGGGTTGTTATTTGGCCCAAACCAGAGCTTTCTCTTCTTATCAAACAAGAAATTGTTAAATTTCTAATCTGGTGTTTCTTTATCTTAAGCCAATTATTGGGGTTCTCTAGCCCAACTCTGGAAATATTCCTGCAGACAGTGACAGAGTTTTGACTGCAACTGATGCCTTTAAGGGCAGCATTCTTAGCAGAAATGTCAGCAAGGTGATTTCCTTTATCTTCCTTAATAATAGCTAAGGCATCAGGTAAAAGTATAGCATCCAATAATTCCTGAACATATGGATTATTTTTAATTTTATCTTCATTGAGGTAAGGAAACCACATTGCTTCCATAACATTCCAAAGTCCAGAGACATATCTACTGTTAGGATAAATGTTGACAGTTCTACCCTTTGGCTAAAAGCAAGCTTGCGTGAGGGCACGTAATTCAGCCTGCTGGGCTAAAGTAGTCAAAGGCAAAGATGCTGTCTTGATCAATGACTCCAAAAGGAGTTACTGTAGCACAATCAGGCCCTTGGGAAGGCTGGTTGGAAAAGGCTGAGAGCATCTGAAGTGTTTAAATTTATGGTAATCCCTTTTCCAGTGTCCTGGCTCTTTGCAACAACGGCAGAAGTTTGGGGTAGTTTTTGAGCAAGTTCTCTATCTTCTTCCCAAAAATTGGAGGTTTGCTTTTCTAAGTCCTTTTTGGGATGCTTCCATCTGGTAATTCTCATCCAATGTTGAGCCTGGCCTTTACCAACTAACATAAGAATTAGCTGATTTAAATTAGAAAACCAAGGCTGATAGGCCTGAATAATATCAAATACCTCAGCAAACTTGTTAGGTCCTCAGTTACCTTTGGGAGTTCCTTTACAATGCCTCATAACTCAGCTTTAGTCCAGGGGCACATATAAAATTCAGGGTCTGTTAAGATACACAGAGGGTTTAATTTTAAATGGACAAGTGCTGGTAAGTTCAGGGGAAGAAAAAGCAGGAGAGGATTCCAGAAAAATGGCACCAGAAGCAGAACTGAAGGTAAGGAAGGTAGCAGTGGAAGGCAAGATGGCCTTGAAGGTGGAGCGTGAGGTGAAGGAGTTGGGGAAGCACTTGTGCAGCTTGGAGAAGAAGCCTGAGGCAAGGTCTCCACAGGACAGGAGGACCAAAGAGGAACCTGAGACAATGGAGTCCAGGGGGAAGGGTGACACAGTGCTGAAGAGGAAGAACGTGTGACTTTCAAAGCCATTTTCTATCTCTTAAAATTTCCAGTAGCCTCTCTTAATTTTAAGGCTTTATTTTGCAAAGAAGCAACTCTACAGATTCTTGGTCTTATTCAGAAGCCTCAAAATACTATTCAAAATAGGTCTTTCACTCACTTTTTCCAATTTTAGTACTATTATTGTCCAATTCAGCTTTTAAAAAATTAAGTTTGAGAATCTCAGAAGTTCCTGAGTGGCCATTGATTTTCTGATTTATTTTTAGTCAGATCTGTCCATTTAAATATGTGGATGAAAGTTGCCCATGGCTTTTAACCATGTGTTCAGCTGGGGTCCCTGTCAAAGGAGAAGTGGTATTAAAATATTTAGATAGCTGAGATTCCATTTTTTCAGATACCTTTTTCTAGAGCAAAGGGCCCAAGACAGTTTACAGCAGCTTGAGCAACCTACAGCTCACATACCAGCCAGCTTCACTCTGGAACAGTCTGATCACAGAGGACCAAGCCAAAATCTAAAAACCAGTTCTAGGAAAATAACCGACTCTTGGAGAGTCCAGTTATAGGCTAAGCTGAGTGCTGAGTGGCACTCCTCTCAATGAGGGCTGCTGGGCCAAACTGACTAATTTTAATAGAAATAACCTTTGTTCCCAAAGGGATCTTCAGGTGAATGCTACCCTTTTCTCAAACAACCTATTCCTGAAGAAATCAGGCTGATCTGCCAATCTGAGTACTCAGACAACAGACAGACAAGGAAGTGTGGCAAGAAGATACATACACCATGAAAGGCTCCTGGTGGTTAACTGGGTTCAAATTTTAAAACAGCCTAGCAGCCATTTCTAAATAAGGGTCTCTCAAGCTGCACTTTAGGGAGAAGCTTGCACTAAGTTGCCTGCCTCCCACACCTACTGGCCTCCTTACTCTGTGTTCTTGCCATTTGAGCTTACCTTTATAAAGGAGTTCTTAGAATTATATTCCAAACAGTAGGAATTGCCAAGGTTTCCAAGGCAGGGTAGGTTTTGGCAGTGGTACACCCAGTTGAAAAAACACGCACGGAGCCTACATAGGGGGACCATAAACACACCAGCAAGCAAACTACTTTATTGCGCACCTGGGACTATATACACCTATTCAAACAAAAGTGGCATCTTGCTGCATTTGCCCAGTAGTAGTTGTTTGGGTTTTCATGGTTACATAAGGCGGTACATGCGCAGTAACTGTCAGCCCCAGGAATTCCTCAACCGCAGACATGGACTGATTATACCAAGGTCAAGCCTGGGCGGTGGGCCTGGCTTTAACCCTTTACAGTGGGCCTGGCTGTAATTCTTTACAAGCGGCTTGGCTTTAACCCTTTGGAGACTGACAGACTGAGGCTGTCCCTGTCCAATCAGAGCTGCACAGCTATATTCTCCAACCAATCAGGGAGACACTACTATGACCAATCAGGACAGTGCTTTTTGGACCAATTACACTGTGAGCATTTGGAGCCCTCATTTGCATGAGGATGAACCAATCAAGGACCAGGGGCAGAGAATTTTTCTCTATATAAGTCAGTTTCCCTCTGGTTCCTGGAGTATATTTTACCTTTCCACGGATGACGGTATCTCCTGGGCTGGAATTGAAACACCAAAGATGTCATGCTAGACCAGAGCAGAGTGGAACAGACTGAACCAGACTGGACTGGAGCAGTACAGAGTAGAACTGTCTACCCAGAGAGAGGCCTCATTCTAGACTGCTTCATTCCAGGGCATCTCACAGCTATGCTGTTCACAGCCATGTTACTCACAGTCATGCTGCTTCATAATTGAGCTGTAACACTAATGAGCTGTTCCACAGCTGTGCTGTTTCACAATTGAGCTGCTTGCACTGAGTGAAGTTGACATTGGTTGACACAAGCAAGGCCTTTTTAATAACAACAAAAGACCCTCTAAACAATTCCTGAATAAAGCTGGGAGAGCTTCAAATCACAAAAAGTGGCAGCTCAATTCTGGAAGATTTACCCTAAGCTTCCAAATTGGAAGGCAAGCAGGGATCCAAAGTGGCTTTATGTGAGATGGCACCACCTGGTTCTCACCTGTCCTGAAGCTGTCAGTGTTGTTCTTCCCTGGAATCCTGGACGAGCCCCCAACATTGACTGATAAATAATATCGATTAGGCATTTCATAATAAAAAAAAATTTTATTTTGGGAAAAAAAGTTGCAACCCAGTGCATGCAGACCTAGCAAGCCATTTGCACACTCTGGCCTGTGTGCCAAGAGGGAGGCATATTTACGAAAGGGAAAAGAAAGTTAATGGAAGGGGAAATTAGAACTATAGAGCTTTATTATAAATATAAGATTTTTCCTGTAGGGTTGTTTCGATGACACAGAATGCAAGAACTTCCATAACCCTAGATCTTCCCATAGACCCTCTTGACTGATTATATTTTCTTAAAGTTTCAGTTAGTCTTTATCCAGCCAGCCTTTATCATTTTCAAATTTTGTTGCATATGTAAATGCGTCCTATTCTTTGCACCATTATTGCTGCACTTTCCCCACAGAGATGAATATAGTTACTCCATAGCTACACCTGACTTTTACATATGACAATATTAATTCACTGTTTGTGATTTAATTTTCTTTTTTCGTTTTTTTTTTTTTTTTTTTTTTTTTTTTTTGCTATTTAGTATGTGGGTAGCTCCCTGACTGGGAATCGAACCCAGGCCGTAGTGCTGACAGAGCCGGCACTGAAGCCTTAAGCCACTACACCATCAGGGAACTCCCTGTGATTTAATTTTCAATGTAGTTTAGCTTCCCGTCTGTGAGTCCCCTCACCTGGGAAGAGAGCTACAAACTGCTGTTAAGGCAAAAGGGAGCATCTCAGACTGGGCTTTCTTATACTACACTGGAGGTGAAGAGGTGACCTTATGTTTAAATCTGGAATGGTTTCTGCTAACTGTGCTGAGGCTACTGTCTGATGCAAGGGGTAAATTCTTCGTTACTGAGTCACAAGAACAAATATAATGCCCAATGGTTCTCTGATTTCCATTATGTTTGTGAGTTAAACGTACAAGAACATGATTATTCATTTCAGATACTAACAGAAAAACAAAACAGCTTATCATAATTTGGGAGAATGCTTGATAGTAGCCTTGAATTGGAAGAAGGCTAACTCTGCAGTGACCGCCCATGGCAGAGATTTGGGGTGTCAAGTCATGTCATAGAAGGAGGAGGATAATTACTTAAGTTGGCAATGCAGTTTACAATAAGTCTCAGGAATCCTCTAGGTTGTCTTTTTGTAAAAAGGGAGGGAATTTTGAATGGCTGTAATTCTCTGAGGGACTTGCTTCCCAAGATTATGTCATGGACTAGATAGTGAACCTGCAGGGTCTGATCAAATTGTAATTTATCTTCAGAACCTTTATGTCTTTATATAGCCCAGGTTTTCCAGAGAGTAAGAGATTCCTCTGGAGAAGCAGTTAGATCAAGTGGACATAAAAGCCAGTCATCTACATCTAGACTTAAGGTAGAAGAAGGGGGAGGTTGTAAGTCTGAGAGGTCATGGGAAAGAAACATGAGAGACTTTTAGTGAAGACTTGTGACAGTGTTTTGCCACTCTTAAGTGAAAAGGTATTGGGAATCTGGATGTGAAGGAATACTAGAAAAGGCTGAACAGAGATCTACTGTGAAGTGTGTTAATTTAAGAGGTAAAGCCAGAATAGTATCTGGGTTGGGGGCCCATAGGAAATGTGGGCACACAATACAATTTACAGACCTTAAGGTTTTTACAAAACAATACCCATTCCTATTATTTTTTTAAAGGAGGATAGGAGAGTTGCAGAAGCTGGTACAAGAAGTAAGTAAACTCTTGGCTATGAAATCTGAAACGATATGTCATAGCACCTCTAGTGCTTTGAGTTTTGATACTGACACAATTTGTCTTTAGTGTCTTCAAAATTGATGTTTGATGGTCATTTATTAATACAGTTATTTCACCTTGTTCATCCAAGGGTTATTGGTAATGTAAGTAATAAATTGTTTTATTCTCTTTTGGTGTGTATGTAGTATCATTAGTCTTGACATGCAAGCAAAATTTGGGGTGAGGATTCATTCAGTGTCTGCAGGGTGTTTTAACTGCTTTAACTACTGTCCATTACTGTTTTTTTCCTTTAACAGGGTGTCACTTGGACAGAGTTGCATGAGAAGGGAAGTTGCTCACAGCAGGAGACTACTCAGAGGCTTATTACAAAAGGGCCACCAATCAGAAAATGAGGAGGAGGACAAGGGAACCCCTATGGGAGAGGAGAATCTGGGAGGGGGCATGCATGTCTAGGTGATGTTGCTCAGGAGCCTAGGAGGGGAATCCCTGTGTCAGAGAGCTCTGAGGGGCCACAGCAGCTTGGGGTCTTATAACCACAAGGCACTATTTAATCAATCTTTTAACAGATGAAGTTTCACAGGGCATACAAAGCAGGCAGACTCTAAATGGCTAAACATATGCTTTTAGGGGCTATTTAAAAAAATAACTGGATGTGTAAAAATTTGAGTTTGGTGCCAGCAGGCTTTTGAGCTAATGGGTCTCAACCTGCAGTGAGGAAATAAACAACCTAGGTGCCAATACAGAGTCCATCTGTGGCTTATTAACATCACAGACCTTTACCTCACAGTACATATCAAAATGTTCCTGGAGAAGTAAAGATTGAAAAGTTTTAAGAATAATAAAATTTGGAAGAGAATTAGGAAAATGTTTTTATATTCTACAGTTTGGGATGACTTTTAAAAGCAAGCTATGAAACCTAGAAACCATATTTTTTAAAAAGTATAGACTCATTGGGCTATATGAAATTAAAGAATCTATCTATACAGATATTGATAGAAAGTTAAAAGAACAAAGTTACATTACCAATTCAAGAGATGCAGAAACATTTGATAACATCGATCAAAAATTGGTAAAATATCTTCATAAAACAGATTTTAAAGGGGAGTTCTTTAACTTAATAAAGGCCACAGCCTACAGCCAATAGCTTGATAATCATTACTGACCAAGTCAAGAATGCTTAATTTCTTCCTGACTTCATAACATAGTTTAAGACCCTGCACAAATAATAAAAAAAATAGAAATGTCAATATTAGAACAAGAAAAAAATATGTGCATAAAAATTTATTTATATTTTTAGGTCCAAAATAATGAACAGACAACTATTAGAGGTCAGCAAGGTTTCCAGGTAAATGGACCTACATAAATAATTATCAATAGCCTTCTCCTACGTGAGCAGCTATCAATAAAACAATGAAAGGGTAAACTTAAGGTCTAATGAAAGGACAGAATAAATGCAAGGGCGATTTCATGGATTGGTATAGGCTTAAGTTTTGTGTCCTGTGTATAGCAACGTGGAGACGGGTAGACGAAGTCGAGGAGCATCCTGTTCTGTGGCTCTTGAGAGCCTCGGTAGGAGACCCTAGTCCTCGTCAACGTTAGCTCCCTAGGAATTTTCAATCAAGTCCCGCCCTTCGACCTGGCCCCACCTTAAGCCCCGCCTTCCTGAATATTCAACTAATCCCGCCCCACAGGACCAGTTAACCAAGCCCCGCCACTGACCGGGTCCCGCCCAGCTCCATCCCACCCAGCTCCTACGCTAATCCGGCCCCAGGACCCAACCGCGTCTCTCCCGGGAGGAAACGCTATTCTTCCCTCGTGGTTGGAAGCGGGCTCCGCCCTGTCCCTCTGCCTCTCGTTCACCCTATTTCCCAGCTCCCGATTTAGGGTGTGCGCGGCGCAGAAACCGGAAGCACAAGTGCGCTTCTGTGCGTGCGCGATCCCTTGGCCTCATCTCTTCGCGCCCTCACTAGCTTCTGAGGTCAGTTTTCACCTTGGTCCGCCTACTACTCGGCTTCGGCCTGGCTCGCTCCAGGTCCCGTACGCCGGAGGCGAAGAGCTCGGCTTTGGGGTCGGCGGTCAAAGGGCCGCCGGGACCCCGCCCCCAAGGGCCCCCCCTCCGCCTACGTCGTCGCGGCCCGTCTCAAACTGACTGAATTGGGAACTCTAAGCTGGGTCCAGCAGTCGGAGTGAGAACACACTGGAGTTGGAGAACCACCCTCGTATTTAATCGGCCTCCAAAAAGCATCCTTTGCTCTCTGCAAAAAGGAAAAGCATCCCTGCCATTTGGGTCACGGGGACAAGAGCCTCACTTCGTCTCTACACTGATCTGTGGATTTGGGTGTGTTAGGTGAGCAAGGGGTGACATTTGCCTCAACTCCGTCCCTACCTCTCCCCTCCTGGTGCAAGAGATACCATTTAACCTGAGTTTTACCATGCCTGTGGGGTCAGTCGTTTGCTACATTGTATTCGGGTGCATGAAAGTGAAATTATTTAATAACTTTGTAACCCTCCTCTCCGAAAGCAGCTGTAAATTTTCTATAGAGTTTTTTGAATATCACACCTCAATTGTGATCATTTACTAGTTTCAGCATTTTCTTTTTTTATTCCTTGTACCAGTGTTTCTTTTTATTTCTTTAGTGTACTTGCCAGAACCTCCAGTTCAGTGTAGCATAGCATATTGGTAGAATTTGCACCCTTGCCTTGTTCTTCAACCCAGAGGGAATGCTACCATTTCACTATTAAATAAGATGGTTACTGTAGGTGTTTGTAGATTTTTTCCCTAGTTAAACCAGTATCCTTCTAGTTGTAGTGGGTTAAATTATTATCACCAATGGACATTAATATAGTTCAGTCACTGTTTTGTATCTAAGGTGATGGATGAGTCATATGATCTTCTATTAATGTGCTGAATTATATTAATTGATTCCATTTTTCAACCACCTTTCATTCCTAGGATGAAATGAACTTGTTTTGTGATTGTTATCTTTATTCATTTCTTGACTATGCTAATATTGTATTATTTTGCACTAATGTTTATGAATGTTTTTTTTCTTTAGTTGTACTTTCCTGGTCTTGGAAATAGGAAAACCGTCTTTTCCTCCCCTACAATGGAATTTTTGAATCCCTTACTTATTTGGTCAGCCTGCCCATAAAACATTTTGTAACTTCTGTTTCTTTTATGAGTATGTGTTAAAACAATTGATTTTTTTCTTTAATGACTAGATCATTGCTGGAAAGGTGTGTTTCTCTCTTGAAATTCATTCATTACATGTACATTTTCATATGTATTACCTTTATTTTTTGGTTATAGCCTCCCTGCAGCATCTGTAATTATGACTCACTCAAAATTTTTTTTGTGTGTGTGTTCTTAAAATTGCTAAGGGTGTTTCATCTTTATTGGTTTTCAAAGGACACTGCTAGATTCTATTTATTAGTTTTTTCAAGGATCATTACTTGTGCTTTGTTTTCACTTTTTGTTCTAACCCTTTATGCTGTCCTTTTTTGAACCCTGTAAGTCAGTGGTTAGCCCAGTGATGCTGATGGTTTTTTCTTCTCTTGGAATTAATGATATTTATAAGTATATATAAAAGTTGTCCGAAAAGTATCCAGCCATATAATATGAAAAAATAGAGGCATTTATGGCTCGATGTTTCCAGAACAGCCTTCATATATACCACACCAGTTGTGGATTTCCAATGTTACCTGAAACATTTTAATTTTCTGCTTCTATCCTGTCATGTGAGTAGTCCTAACTCTCTAAAGATAAATGTATGTGCATCTCCTTATCCTTATAATGTGCTGTATTTTTATATATCATATAGAGAGCCTTTACCATCACCTGATAGTATTTTGTTAATTAATTGTCCTCCCTCAAAAAGATTATGAAGTCCATGTGCTTCAGGATTTTTCTAATTTGTTCAGTGTTGTATCCCCTGTGACTTCATGTAGTAGAATCAGGGGAAATATTACCTAAATAATTATGAAATGAAGGAGCAGAAGGTAGGGACCTTAAGGGAAGCATAGTGCTTGAGATACAGGGCTTAGTCAAGAGAAGGAGCTCAAAGATAAAACATTTGAGTAGAATACTACATTGTCTACTCTGCATAGTGTGCTCAACACGGTCCTCGGCCAGGTGCTGGTAATGTTAGGGAATAAGGGCCTCACTAACAACTAAGTTGCAAGGTATATGTGTTCAGTATATACTCTTTGTGGATTTAGGCTTTCAGAATAAATAGACCTGCATACACATCTGGACTGAGCAGCATTCTAACTGGGTAACATTGAGTGCGTGGTTAATCGACTCTTTCTAAGATTCCTTGACTATAAACTAGTTGTAATAGCATCTGATTTGCAGTATTTCTATGAAAAATAAATAATTTCTTTGCAGAGGTATGAGGCATCTCTTTGTAAAGTCATTCTCATCGTGGTTGCTTAAATGGAACGTGTTATTAATATGGTAAAGAATATTGTTTTTGTATTGGCTTTAAAATACATTATTGGATCCACTGCAGTGGAAGAAAATGGTTATGTTTTCATTATTTGAAATTTGTGCAACAGCAGTATAGATATCAGTATCAGAGATGACACATTGCTAACTTCACTGCAAGTATTCTTGTTCTGTCGCTTCTCTGCAGGTAAAATTTAGCATGGGAATCACAGTGTGACTGTCTTCTCTGTCTCCTGTATGTGGAATTTAGTCAGTTGATGCTCTTTCTCAACAAACCAGGTTTCAGGGCCCCTGCAGCCCATGTGGGGAGGATTCAATGATCAGGGGCTGATCAGGGGCTGATCAGGGGCTGATCAGGGGCTGATCAGGGGCTGATCAGGGGCTGATCAGGGGCTGAGTAGCAATGCCTTTTATCTTGCCAAGGGCTGCAGAAGTCAGAAATATTGGGAATGGAGCTCCCAGACGTCTGGTATATAAGTCAGTGCTTTCCTGGATTTGAGATGGAGTGTGTATTCTTAGTATAATTTTAAGGTTGAAGACATTGCTTGATACTTTTTATGCTTTTCATTATAATGAGCAAACTCACAGCTAAACTTTTAGACTTCGCTTAACTTCCTTGCAAAATGGAACTCAACCATTTTTTTTTCTTTAATAACAAGAACCAGAGTACAGTTTTTTAGCTCCAGAGGAGGTAAGGTTGCTTCACCTTTTACAAGATCAGTGTGTGTTTGCTTGGGTGTGCATGTGTGGATTGAGTGTGTGTGCACGTGCGTGTGCATGTTCTGAGGAGTGGTCACTTGTAAAGGATGTGCTGCAGCATCCAGGCTCATGAATGTGGAAATTGTGGGGAGACTGGGATTCTTATATCTCCTTTCTCTTGCCTAACTTCCTAATATTCTACATTTTTTCATGAAGGGAACATGGATGAAGAAAAAACAGCTGCTGAGTTACAGAAAAATATGACATGGGTAGGTAAGACCTAATAATTCTTCAAAGGAATATTTTTATCCCACCAGGCCATTGATCTAATTGTTTAGAGCAGGGGTCAGCAACCTGTTTTTTTATGGGGCCACATAGTGTGTTAGGATTTGAAGACCAGTTTCTCTTGGAACTCAGCTCTGCCATTTTAGTGTGAAAGCAGCCATAGACAGTATATAAACGTGTTTTACTGTTTTCTGATAAAACTTTACTTAAGCAGACAAATAGTAGGCTGAAATTAATCTGTGTGCTGTAGTTTGCTAACTACTGGCCTAGCCTAGAGTATAAGAAAATATGGCCAGCTGTGGGCCTGGTTTGACATTGTGCTTCTGCAGGCTTCTGGGCCTTTCAGATTTATGGAAAAAACAAAACAAAACAACAAGGTTGCTGCCCCTCACTGTGTTTTTATTCATTAAAAACCTCATCTAGATTTGGCCTTGTATTTCATGTTGTGCTGATAGCTATGGTGGGGGGAGAGGAAGCAGGTGAAATTGTTTCTGTAACAAGGAATTGCTGGTGTCTGTGCACATTACAGTAAGTCCTCATTTGACATTGTTAATAGGTTCTGTGTCTTTAAACATAATGACAGATAATGAAACCAATTTCACCATAGACTAACTGACATAAAAGTTAAGTTCCCATGGCATGTCATCAGCATGATAACAAAATGAAGTTATTCATGGACCTGCTGTATTTCATTTCTAGAGCATTTCTCTCATTTTTGCTATATGCTCTGGACTGTTCTGGATCATTATAAAACTGGAATTGTTCACCATCAAACTGTGGAGAGATAAATTTAATGTTTTGTAAGTATTAAGTCTGTGTGCCAGGATTTGATCAAGTTGGGAAAGACATGTGGGGAGAAAGAAAGCAATCTGATGGCTGAGGCCCAGGATCGGTGTTGGGAGACCATAAAATCTTCAGAAAGTCCATTCCTGTGAATGCATGCTCAATTCCCCAGTTTGGCCAGCATCATTCACCCTCCTGAACACAGAGGGAGAGTTGGTACCTTATGAAAGAATCTGTGTGATGTTTCAGGACTCAGTGGTCTTTGAGGATGTGGCTGTGGACTTCAGCCAGGAGGAGTGGGCTTTGCTGGATCTTGCTCAGAGGAATCTCTACAGAGATGTGATGCTGGAGAACTTCCAGAACCTGGCCTCACTAGGTAAGAATGGCAACATTCCTTCATTTAGTTGTTTAGAAAACAAATTTATCTGACTAATCAACCTTATTCTAGGATTTGGGCTGAGCAGTTGGAATACATTAGTGAATAAGACAGACATGGTCACTGACCCCAAGGAACGTATAGTCTAATGGCTCCAATAAACATTTGTGTATTAAACTGAATTTTTCTTGTGGTTAAAAGCCTCAAGGCTTACTAAGTATTGAAAGTGCAGGCATAGACTTCCGGGGTCACTTAGGGGCACAGGGAGGCTTGTGGTTTGGGACCTTTTGAGAATTTTATTGATGTCAATCCCCTTTACCCAAAGACCACTAGGAATGTACTTAAACAAGGTAGGTTTATTACCCTGTGCTATGAGGGAGAACACATGGCATGGGAAGTCATGGGCTGTCTCAGTAAGAGGGTATTAGATAGTACATATTTGGGATTTAAATTTTGGTTGAGTGATTTGGGGATGGGTCTATGGGGTCTATGGAAGCAGGTTGTGTTACTTTCCTAGGCCTTTTGTAACAAAGTACCACAAACTGGGTGACTAGATAGGTAGGAGTTATTCTTTCCAGAATCAAAGTGTCAGCAGGGACATGCTTCTTGTGCAGGCTTTGTGGAAAAAATCCCTTCTCTCCCTTCCTGGCTTCTGGTGGTGGCTGGCAATCCTTGGTGTTCTTGCCTTGCAGCTGCATTGCTCTAAACTCTGCCTCCTTTCACATAGAATTCTGCTGTCTCTAAGTCTCTGCCTCTTTATAAGGACACTAGTCATTGGATTTACGGCCTACCCTAACTTCATTTTAATTTGATTACATCTGCAAAGTCTCTATTTCCAAGCAAGGCAACACTCTGAGATTCTGAGTGGACATGGAGTATTTTTAAAATACATTTATTTATTACAGAGCAGTTTTAGGTTCAGAGCAAAAATTGAACAGAAGGTACGGAGATTTTTCAGATACCAACCACTCTGCCCCCACACATGCACAGCCTCCCTCACTATCAACATCACCCACCAGAATAACGCATTTGTTACTGTTGATGAACCTACATTGACACATCATCACCTAGAGTCCATTGTTTCCATTAGGCTTCACTCTTGGTGTTTTACATTCTTTGGTTTGAACAAATATATAATGACACATACCCACTATTATAATATCATACAGAGTAGTTTCACTGCCTTAGAAATCCTATTTGCCCTGCCAAACCATTCCTCCTTCTCTTCTAACGCTTGGCAATTACTGATTTTTTTTACTGTCTCCATAGTTTTCTCTTTTCCAGAATGTCATGTAGTTAGAATCACACAGCATGTAGCCTTTTCAGATTGGCTTCTTTCGTTTAGTAACATACATTTAAAGTTCTTTCATGTCTTTTCATGGCTTGGTAGCTCATTTCTTTTTAACACTGAATAATATTTCATTGTCTGGATGTCCTACAGTCTATTTATCTATTCGCTCACAGAAGGACATCTTTACTGCTTCCAAGTTTTGGCAATTATGAATAAAGCTGCTATAAATGTGTATACAAGTTTTGTGTGGACATGTTTTCAACTCCTTTGGTTAAATTCTAAACAGCATGATTGTCTGATCATATGGGAAAGATAGGTTTAGAAAAGATATGTCTGATCATAAGAGAAAAAACTGCCAGCCTGTCTTCTAGTGTGGCTGAACCATTTTGTATTCCCACCAGCGGTGAGTGAGAGTTCCTGTGCTCCACATCCTAATCAGCATTTGGTGTCAGTGTTCTAGATTTTGGCCATTCTCATAGATGTGTAGTTGTGTCTCATTGTTTGAATTTGCATTTCTCATTTTTTTTAGTTGTTAAATTTATTGGGGTGACATTGGTTTGTAAAAATTACATAAGTTCCAGGTGTACAATTCAACATCATCTATGTGTTGTGTTATATGTTCATCACCCTTAATTTGCATTTTTCTGATGACATATGATATGGAGCTTCTTTTCATATACTTATTTGCCATCCGTATATCTTCTTTACTTAGGTGTCTGTTAAGGTCTTTACCCCATTTTTTAATTGGTTGTTTTCTTATTTTGAGTTTTAAGAGTTCTTTGTATATTTTAGGTGACAGTTCTTTATCAGATATAACTTTTGCAAATATTTCCTCCCAATCTGTGGCTTGTCTTTTTATTCTCTTGACATTGTCTTTTGCAGAGCAAAAAACTTTAATTTTAATAAAAAGTCCAGCTTATCAATTCTTTCTTTTATAGATCATGCCTTGGTGTTGTATCTAGCAAGTCATTGCCAAACCCTAGTTCACCTAAATTTTTCTCCTATTTTAAGAGTTATATAGTTTTGCATTTTAAATAGAGATGTGTAATCATTTTTTTGTGAGGAGTGTAAGGTCTGTATCTAGATTCATTTTTTGGATGTCAATGTCTAGTTCCAGTCTTCGTTGAAAGGACTATTTTTTTCTCCATTGTATTGCCTTTGCTTTTTTTTTGTCAAAGAGCAGTTGGCTATTTATGTGGATCTAATTCTGGACTATGTCTGTTCTATGGATCTATTTGGACATGCATTTTTGAGGGACATTGTTCCAACCCAGTTGGATTGAACCCAGTTGGATAGATTGATGCTAACAGAAAGTGAGGGAAATTCTGTTATTGGATATTTTGTGGTTGGCACAGTGACTTTTTTTTGCCTGTCCTTAGACTAAATTATTAAGTGGCCTTGTTTTGTTTCATTTTTTCATGGTCTTACAGGACCCAGGTTTATGATTTAGTATTCTGTGAGATTATTTATGTTCAACAGAAGAACAGAATGTACTGGCTGCACATATCAGACTTGCTTCTAATAATATTGAAGATTAGATACGAATGTCAGATCTTTTGTAGACATCAAAGGCTGTGCTACAGCAACCTCTGCCCAAATAAAAATTTTTTTGACAAACATTTTGTTGTGATTAAATTCACAAAACTTGCTTGTCTTTAGATTATCAGAAGACTGAAGTTTTGGCCTTTTGTTGTGGAAGTGTTTATGGTTCCTCATTGTTTTCCTTCATGTAATAAGCCTTTCTCTATTAACAGGGCATCCACTACACACACGGTGTCTGATCGTCCAGTGGAAACAAGAAGAGGTCCTGGAGCTAGCAAAGAGAGGACCTATCCAGGGAGAGCACCAGGAAGGTAAGAATTCTGAGAGTAACTGTCCTGGTTGGGGGAATGTTACAATTGGAAAAATCAAATAAAAGCAAAGCAAAACTTTGTTTTGTCTAAAAGGCTGATTTTTCACAAATACTGTTGATTACTATTTTGACTTTTTATTAGTCTTCTCATTCTTTTTTGGGGGAAAGACCTTTCATATTTCCTCTTTGTAAGTTAGTATTTGGTCATGTACATTTTATCCAGTTTATCCTGATAATATCCTGTTCATGTTACCACCAGTTTTAATCTTCATGGGATTATTTCTTACTTGCTTACCATTTTAACCATTATGTTTAATACTGAAATCCTGAAATAGCCCCCCTGCCAAAAGTTTTTTTCTCATAGGTGCCCTTTATTTTTCTTTCAGGTTTTGAGATTCAACTTAAAAGTAATGAAGCAGTCACTTTGCAAGATATTTATGGAGAAAAAATATCCAATGAACAAAAAATATTAAGATTCAAAAGGAATGATTTCTGGTCATGCATTTTATGCAAAAATTGGGAATACCATGATATTGATTATAAGAACAAAAACTATGAGAGACATTTGAGGTGAGTGCCATTCATATAAAAGAAAGTAGTAAGTAGTGCCTCAGTAGAGAATCTGAAAATGTCACAAAATTTAAAAAACATGTATATAAAACTTGGTAAAAAATTGTGATTTCATAAAGAATTTTCACAAGATTTTTTTTTCCCACAAATGAGACTGAGATTTTCAATGTTTGACACATAATTTGGTTGTAAGCAATTATTAGAAGCATCTCATAAGTCAAAAACTGAATGATGATATTGGCTAATGTGAAGCCCTCTCTGAGAACTTTCAGCTTATAACGTGACAGGGCAGAAAACCCCACAAACAAACAAATAAACAAAAACAAAACAAACCATACATAGACACTGAAAATGGTAAAAAATTAATTACTAATAATGTGCTTTTTATTTTTAAAAGAAGTCATGTGGTGGAGAACATCCATGAATGTAATGAAGAAAATCAGTGTGGACAAAGCATTGGCCAAATTTCAAATCTTAACATACTCAAGAGAACTACTGAAGTAAAATCCTATGAATGCCATGAGTGTAAAAAGGTCTTCTTGGATCATTTATCCCTTAAGAATCACATCAGCTCTCACACTGGAAACAAACCCTATCAGTGTAAGGAATGTGGGAAAGCTTTCCATTTTCTTGCTTGTTTTAAGAAGCATATGAAAACTCCTACTGAAGAGAAACCCTATGAATGTAGGGAATGTACCAAAGCCTTTGGTTGTTCTTCATTTTTTAGGGCACATATGAAGATTCATACCGGAAAGACAAACTATGAATGTAAGGAATGTGGAAAAACCTTTAGCTGTTCTTCATCCCTCACGGAACACAAAAGAATTCATAGTGGAGATAAGCCTTATGAATGTAAGGAATGTGGGAAGGCCTTTAGTTGTTCCTCCTCACTCTCCAAACACAAAAGAATTCATAGTGGAGATAAGCCATATGAATGTAAGGAATGTGGGAAGGCCTTTAGTAGTTCTTCTCACCTTATAATACATATAAGAATTCATACTGGAGAGAAGCCTTATGAATGTAAAGAGTGTGGAAAGGCCTTCAGTGAGTCCTCAAAACTCACAGTACATGTCAGAACACATACAGGAGAGAAACCCTATAAATGTAAGGAATGTGGGAAGGCCTACAATTGTCCCTCTTCCTTAAGCATCCATATGAGAAAACATACTGGAGAGAAACCCTATGAATGTCTGGAATGTGGAAAAGCCTTTTATCTTCTCACTTCCCTTAATACACATGTGAAAAATCAAAGTAGAGAAAAACCCTATGTATGTAAGGAATGTGGAAAAGCCTTTAGTTGTCCTTCGTCCTTTAGAGCACATGTGAGAGATCACACTGGAAAGGTACAATATGAATGTAAGGAATGTGGGAAGGCGTTTAGTCGTTCCTCATCCCTCACTGAACACTTGAGAACTCACAGTGGAGAGAAGCCTTATGAATGTAAGGAATGTGGGAAAGCCTTTATTAGTTCCTCCCACCTTACAGTACATGTAAGAACTCACACTGGAGAAAAACCTTATGAATGTAAGAAATGTGGAAAAGCCTTTATTTATCCTTCAGCTCTTAGGATCCACATGAGAACGCACACTGGGGAGAAGCCCTATGAATGTAAGGAATGTGGGAAAGCCTTTCGTCATTCTTCATACCTTACTGTACATGCCAGAATGCACACTGGAGAGAAACCATTTGAGTGTCTGGAGTGTGGGAAAGCCTTCAGTTGTCCCTCATCCTTTCGAAGACATGTAAGAAGCCATACTGGAGAGAAACCATATGAATGTAAGGAGTGTGGGAAAGCCTTTGTTTGTCCTGCCTACTTTCGAAGACATGTGAAAACTCACACTAGAGAAAACATATAAATGTCGGGAATATGGGAATGTCTGCAGTGCTTTTTAAGTCTTAGGCAGCATGTGAGATCTCACACTGTGGAGACATCTTGAAGACTCTTGAGAACTCACAACTGAGAGGAACCCTGTGTATGTAAACCATGTGGTAATGCCTTTATGAATATCACTTATGAGTCAAAATTTATGAGAAATCCACACTAGAAGCAAGAATCAGTGCCTAACTCTTAAAGTGGATTGTTGACTAACTGATTTTCAGTTTTTATTTTCTGATAAGAACATTTAAAGTGATAAATTTTCCTCTAGTACCTTTCAGCTCTAATAAGTTTTATTCTGAGGTACTTTTATTTTGGTTCAGATGCAAATGTTATTTCCATTACTAAGACTTAGACCAATGGGTGACTTGTGTATTTTTTCATATGCAAGCAATAGTGGTCCTTTTTAAAAAAGTTTCTGATTAATTGTCATTGCTCTCTACATGTACAGTCATAATGTTATGGACACTTTAGTATTTGTAATTTATTTATAAGTTTCCTTTGTAATTGCTAATTTCACTTTGATCTAGTATGACTGATAACTGGAAATTTCCTACCCAATATTTTTTCCCTTTTTTACTAAGAGGAACTACAGTTTTTGAAGTTATCACTCAAAGCTTTCTCTGACTAATAAGTAATTTCAGCAGGAATTACTAAGTGTGAAGGTCCTGAAAATAGTGTTTCATCTGATATATTGTTTTGGTATTTTGTTCTTTGTCCTTGCTCTTGACTGGGAATTGAACTCTATGTTTTGAGATTAAAAAGAGACCTTGTGATTGCTTCTCAGCCTTTTGGATAAGATCAAGTATAAAAAGAGACCTTTAACAAAAAAGCTAAAAGTGGAGTTGGTTGGACTGGCTTGTGTGTGTTAATTTGGGCACATCTGGGACTCTATTTTCCAGAATCACTTCCTTATGCAGTTCCAGGGTAGAGTTGTCTAAAATAAAGAGTTTGCATGAGAATTGGAAAGCAGAGGATAGGACTCATTTTTAGTTTAGTGGGGCCATGGGACAGGGAGATGCATAGGTGCCTAATGGGCTCTAGTTTCCAGCTCATTTTCCTGATATTGGCCCCACCAGTTAATACTGGCTCAAAATGGAACATTAAGTTCTTAAGTTACCTCAGAAGCAGTAGATCCCTACACATCTCCCTAAGTTCCTCCATCCTGGCCAGGCACAGCTTCTTAGATTTTCTGGATAGTTCTAGCATTGTCATTTTGCTGATACTAGAGTCCCACTGGCAAATCAACTGATTATACAGAGTTGACCCCAGTTTAGAGCAGGATTGCTGTCATCTACACAATAGCCCCATTATTATCACTCTGCTCCAAGGGAAAGATACATCTATGCAAGTCCACTGTTGGTCTCAAAACAAGAAGAGCTGTGGACAGGGAAGATTGGGTATAATTGAGATGAGCATCAGATAGGGTGTGATCCCATTTTAGTGGATAAAGATTTGTATTTGACACCTTCAAACAGGGAAGATTTTACTGCTTTCTTATCTGAAAAGATGGAAGTTATTTGATTTGTGCTTTAGGTACAATTAACCACACTTTTCCTTCCATTATATTTTCCCCTTATCTCTAAAAGTATAGTCCTGTGCCACATAATGACATTTTGGTCAACAATGGACCACATATATGATGGTGGTCCCATAAGATTATAATGGAAATGAAAAATTCCTATCACCTGTATACCCTCTTAATGATATTTGCACAATGATGAAATTGCCTAGCGATGCATTTCTCAGAATATCCTAGTTGTTAAGTGGCACATCGCTCTATACCTATACCACTTTCCCTTAATCGATTTTTATTGTTTTATTAGGGCATACATACACTAAGATGCATGAAGTGTGCTAATCTTAAGTATACCGCTTGATGAAATTTTCACATATGTATACATCCTGATAAACAACATTTCCAGGACTCCAGAAAGTACATTCATCTGCCTTCTCAATAAGTGCTCCACAGAGGCAACCACAATTTTGACTTTTGTTAACAATTTATGTTTGCTTGTTCTTAATCTTTATGTAAATGTTAAAATATGTACAGTTATGTGTTTGACTTCTTTTGTCAGCATAATGTCTGTTTGCCTTTTAATTGCTCTTTTGGCAGGCTTAAACTTCTTCCTCTGGGTGAATGTTTTGTATGAGGTTGGACAACTAATTTTGCAAACTTGTCCTAGAAAAAGTGCTACATACCTCACTGCTGAATATCACTACGGTCACCTTCTAATTACTCCCCCTGGGAAGCTATGCACCAATGCCAACACCCAGTCCACCCTTCAAAGCAGTTTTTGAACTCTTTTTCTGGAATGGTTGGCCATCAGAGCTGTCGTCATACCCAAAATCTGTCAATTAAGTTTGCAAACTTGTCACTGTTTGCTTACATTGGTAGCACTGTACAAACAACTTGTCGCACAAGTTGTTGGACCTTGTATGTAGGAGTGAGCTTAGTGAATCAAAGGACAGGCTTTATTTATTTAGTTTTGATAGGTATTCCAGTTTTTCAAAAAGGTTGATTTTACCTATAATCCTGAAAGCAGTGCATGGAAAATTCTAGTTGTTTCACAAACCTGGCCAATGTTTTCTAATGTTAGCCATTCTGCAGAAGATGTACCACTATCTTGTTATGGTTTTAATTTGCATTTACTTCACATATAATGATGTTGAATATTTTTTTCTGTACTTGTTGGCTATTTGGATATCTTTTTTTATGAGGGCACCTGAAGTATATCACACATTTTTTTTTTTATTTGAAGAGTTATTTTCTTTTATTGTATGTATGTGTGTCTCTATAGTTACACACATACACACACACACAAATATATATACTGTGTATCATATATATGTTGTAATATGTATATTATATATACGTATATTGCAGATAACTTTTCTCAGTCTCTGGCTTGTCTTTTTACTTTTCACATTTATTAACTATAAAGGGAATTTATTGGTTTGATTAATGGAAAGTTCTTGGGTATAACTAGCATCAGGCATGGCTGGATACTGGGGCTAAAAATAGTATTTGGATGAATTCTGTTTCATTGTCTTGGCTGTGCATCTTCCTGCATTAGCTATTCTTCTTGGCAGGCTCTCTTCATAGTGGGCCCCAGAAGATTCAAGCTGCTTTCTTTCCAGGTTGAATTCTCAGGGAGAAGAGAGTGATGGTCTTTTAGACAATTCCAATATGACTATTGCAGTTAAATCTGATTGGTTCACTTGCCCACTGTTATCCATAAGAATGTAGTAACCTGATTTGTTTAGTACTGACTCCCATTCTCATTCAGAAGGCAGAGTAGAGTCTGCACCAAATGAGTCATAGGAGTAGTGGCAATTGTGATATATATGGGGAGAAGAGGAGTTAGCAGTGGTGAGGTGGGACCTAGAAATAGAGATGATAATGTCAGCACATGGTACTTAGTGTGGTCTTTGCATTGGGAGGGAACTATGAAGTCTGGGAACTCTGCCAGGACTAAGTAGTTCTAGAAGTCCTTTCTGAAAGGTTAGATGCCATCTATTAACATGTCTTTAGGTTACAAAAGATAGCTTCTCAATCTTTATGTTGCCTTGTAGTATTTTTTGAAATTTGGTAGTGAGAGCCTTTTAACTTTTTTTTCTTCAACATTGTCTTGCTTTCTCTTTCACCATTTGTTTCTATATTAATTTTAGAATCTCTATCAGTTTTCACAAATAAATCTGGGACTACAATTGCATTGACTTTATAGAATAACCTGAATAAAATTGACATCTTTACAATATTGAGTCTTCCAATTGGTGAACATAATATAATTGCCTATTTACCTAGGTCATCTTTAATTTCTCTTAACAATATTTTGTTAAGTTTTAATTGTAGAGGTCTTGAATAACTTTGTTTAATTTATTTGTAGGTACATGTTATGTTTTGCTTTGTAAATTTTTAAATTTATTTCCTTTCTTAATTTTTGGGGCTACTACATGGAATTGCAATTTCTTTTTTGTACATTCATCTTTTATTCAGTGACATTTATAAATTCAATTATTTATTTAAATATTTATGGATTTTTTGTGTGTATACAATTTTGTCAGTACCAATAAAAGGACCTCCTTTAATTCTGAACTTTATCTTTTATTTTTCTTGCCTCATTACTTTATAGCGATGAGTAGAAATGATGAAAATGAACATCTTTGCCTTATTTCTGACCTTAGGGGAAAGTGTTCCATATTTCACCATTAAGTATAATAATAGCTGTAAGTTTTTCATAGTTAATGACATCTTTTAGGCAAGCCTATATATATATATTCAATCATTGCATCATACGGGCTCCCTATGTTACAGAAGGAGTGTTTAAAAAAGAAGAGAATCCAGTCAGTATGAGAGACCAAGATCACTGTTATCTTCGGGTGAAAACATATGGCACATTGTTACTATTATATAAATATTGATAGTTTGATTTGTCCTAAATAGCTAAGGTTTGCTAAGTAATTACTTTGCGACAGGCACTATTTGAAGCATTTTATAGCTATAATGCATTTACTTTGAGATAGATGCTGTCATTATCCACCTTTTATAGATGGGGAAAAAGAGGCAGAGAAACAGGTTGCCCAAGGTCACACAGCTTGTAAGTAGCTAAATTTGTCTGGTTTCAGAATTCACACTTTTAACCCCCACATGTTACTATTAAAAAGAGTAATTTGTGGAAATAGTATCTGTTGCACAGCAGCAAATGCTGACATTCTTTAGCTCCAATATCTAACTCAAAGTACACTTCTGAATAGTAATTTGTAATAGTTAATAATTGTTAAACACCATGTGCCACATACTCACAAATCCTCTTTTTATTATGTACTTTTCTTTATACAAAACTTAAACTTTAAAAACTTAATTGCAAATTTTAATTTTATGATTGCTTCTGATTTCAAGATGAATGTCTTCCTACAGTAAGCCTCTCATTTTGTTCTATCTTGTTTTCCCTTATTTTTTTTTTTTTTTACTGTGGCAACAAAAACCCATATGGAATTCACCCTCCCCAAAATGTCCAAGTGTACAGTACAGTGTCAGTCCCATGCACATTGTTGTAAAGCAAAGCCTACCCTTCACCCTATCCTTGATGACTGAAACTATACTCACGCAATGACAACTCACTATCCTCTCCCCTTAACCTCTGGTACTATCATTCTACTTTCTGTTTCTATGAGTTCAACTACTTTAAATACCTAAGTGGTGGAATCATACAATATTTGCCTTTTTCTGACTTGTTTATTTCACTTACCATAATGTTCTGAAGGTTCATTCATGTTGTATATGATAGCATTTTCTTTTAAGGCTAAATAACATTCCATTGCATGTACACATTTTTTAAATTTAAAATTTTTATTTTTTAATTGCAGTTGACATTCAGTATTATTTTAGTTTCAGGTGTATAGCATAGTGGTTAGACTTTTATATAATTTATGAAGTGATTCCCCTCTATAAGTTTAGTACTCACATGACACCATATGTAGTTATTACAGTATTGTTGACTATATTCCCTATTCTGTATTATACATCCCTGTGACTTTTTGTAACTTCTTAATCCCTTCAACTTTTTCACCCAGCCCACCAACCTCCTTCCATCTGGCAGCTATCAGTTTGTCCTCTATATGAGACTTGTTTTTGTTTTTGTTTTGTTTTTTTTTTCATTTATTTTGTTCTTTAAATTCCACATATAAGTAAATTCATATGGTTTGTCTGCTTTATATAATCTGTTGATTCCCTTTAATGTAGTCTTCATATCAATTAGAGTATTCTTTATCTCTTTTTTTAATGGTTTCTATGTATTTTTTTTTTTTTGATGTTTACTATCCCTTTGTTGAAGTTCTCATTTAGTTGATCTATTCTCCCCTTAAGTTCATTGAACATCCTTATAACCAGTGTTTTGAACTTGGTATCTGGTAGGTTGCTCATCTCCATTTCCTTTAGTTCTTTTTCTGTTTTTTTTTTTTTCTTTTTTTCCCCCTGTTCTTTCATTTGGGATATATTTTGTTGTCTTCTTATTTTGGCTGCCTCTCTATGTTTATTTCTTTGTATTATGTAGACTACCACATATCCCATTCTTGGCAGGGTGGCCTCATGTTGTAGGTAGCCTGTAGGCTCAGTGGTGCAGTCTTTCTGGTTACCTGAACTGGGTGCTCTAGGAGTGTTCCATATGTGGGTTGTGTGTACTCTCCTGTTGTAGTTGGGTCTTGATTGCTGTTTGTATGACAGTGGGTAGGACTGACCCTCAGGTTGATGTGTTGTGGTGATTCTCCATCACCACAGCATATGAAGTGTTGTACAGTGGCTGACTCCACAGAATGTGATTCATCCCATCAGGCTCTGGTATCTGCCAAGACCACCCTTTGGGTCTGCTGCTTGTGGGTCTAATTGGGTGGTACTCTGTTGCTGTCTGAAGCCAGCCATTGGGTATGTTGGTTCTGGGGAGTCTTGAGAGGAGTTCAGCTGCTGCCTATGACCAGATCATGGCTAGTTGGTAGGAGCTATAAAGCAATCTGCAGCTGATAGCTGCCTGTGCTGAATTTGGAGGCACATTGAAGAGGCCATATTGCAAACTATGCCTCCTGCCACTGGTACCAGGCCTTGGGTAGCTCAGCAAAAGGCTCAGGGTACCCTAAAGCTTGGTGCCACTGGCTGGTTGTCAATAGTTTTCAGCTTCTGAAAGAGCTTCTGATAGTTCATGAGTTGGGTAATACGGGGTCTTAGGTAGTCACTAGGGTGGGGTGAGTCATGTTCACCAGGTTAATGCAGATTCAGATTTGGTGTCAGTGCTGATATTGGGGCCATTCAGCAAAAGTGCACACTGAAGCCAGCTGTCACCTTCCTGGGGCATGTGGACCTTTGAGAGTTTTTAAAGAAAGACTGCAGTATAGGTCAAGGCTGACTACCTGCTGCCGAAAGAGCCTCTGACAGTTTGCAAGTTGGGTGGGGTGGGGTCTCAGGGAGTCATCAGGGTGGAGTGAGCAGAGTTCACCAGGCCAATGCAGATTCAGATTTAGCTGTATGGGGGGAGAGCTCAACACAAGAAACATGGCAGCTGCCTGCCAGGGACAATGACAGATGTCCCTTTAGCCCTTGCCCTTAAACCATATAACTCAGTCTCTCCCTGTATGTTTCTGGCCACCATCCCAATGCCAGAGCCCAGGGTGAGTGCCTGGGAGAGAGAGTGTCTGAGTGCAGGCCTTTTAAGAGGATGCCTGAATTTTCATTGGCTTTCTTTCTCACCTGGACAGCAATCCACACTGATTTTTCCCAGCTAAATGTTGTGAGGGCTCCTCTTCCTGTCACTAGTGCTCCAGGATGGGGAGCCCCCAGGGGGTCTGGGATTCTTCATTCCTCAGGGGGTACTTCTGCAGCTGAGATATCTCTCCCAAATCTTAACTGCCACACTTGAATGTGGGACCAGCTCTTTCATGTCTCCACCCTTCCTACTAGTCTTGACTTGGCTTCTTCTTTATATACTGAGTTATAGGACTTCTGTTCAGCTAGTCTTCAGATGGTTCTCTAGGTTGATGGTTGCATGATTTAGTGGTAATATTGATGTGGTCAGGGGAGGAGCTGAGCACAGTGTTCACCTACTCTGCCATCTTGACCTGTACTTTCTGCTCAATGTCTTAAAGGTTAGCTCAGCCCAATGTGTGACTCTTCTTAAGACTGAGGTGGGTGGTAGGTATCAAAATCTAGAATGTCTTTGTTGGATTAGCCCTGGTAGCATTTAATGATTAGAAGACAATGCTCAGGTGGTAAAATCTCAGCCCCACATTTTCTTTATTCATTTATCTGTCAATGGATACTTTAGTGGCTTCCACCTCTTGACTGAATAATGCTGTAGTAAATATGGGTATGCAAATATCTTTATTCTCTGAGCCTTAGATTTCTAACAGCATATTGAGATTATGTGCACTTACTTCCCAAACAAAGCTGCCAGATTTAGCAGGAAAAAAACCCCTACAAAACAAAACATGCCCAAATTGGAATTTCAGACAACACATTTGGGACATACTTATACTAAACACTTCTTTGTTGTATCTGAAATTCAATTTTAAATGGACATCCTGTATGTTATCTGGCAACTCTACTTCCAAGGTCATTAGGAAGATTAGACATAATGTGATAAAACCTATTAGTCATGTGGCAAGTTTACATCAAATGTGGGAGCCATTATTGAAACTTCTATATATTTTCATTTAAAATAAGAATCCTAGGAATTCAAAACTAACTTGATATTGCTATCTTTATAATCCTGGACAAGTTCAAGCTGTGATCCAGGGCACTGCACCTAACTTCTAAGTGTCTTACAAACTTATCTGTGGCTAAAATCCAGGTTGCCAACTGCTTTCATAAATAAAATTTTGTTGGGATACAGCCTTGCTCATTGTGTACATGTTGTCTATGGCTACTTTTGTGCTATGATGACAGAGTTGAGTAGTTATAACAAAGACCATATGGCTTAAACAGCCTAAAATATTACTCTCTGGCTCTTTACAGGAAGATTTTCTGACCCTTTCTTGACATTATAGATAATTATTTACTTTATGGGGTTACTGTAAGGAGGAAACTAAATATACTTAAAGTGCTTAGGAAAGTGTAAAGTGTCAATAAGTGGAAGTTGTGGTTATCATATTAAGAAGCCAAAGGAAAAAAATACATACAAAATTTCTAGAGATTTTAAAATGGCATTTGGTAAATTATATCTCATTCCAGATTAGAAATCTTATCAGGAATATGAAGAACAAAATATGCGTACTAACCAACACATAGCATAAAGTTTAATGTTGGAATCATTTTTATCATAATGAGCAAAGATACAAGTCCATTCTATCACTATTATGTTTCTAAAAGAGGTAGCCTATGCATTTGAACAGAAACACAAGAAAGGGGAAAAAAACCTCCACAATGATGAATAATTTTAGATAATTCTACTCAAGAAAAACACCTAGAAACACTCTTAGAGTAAGGAAGTGTTCAAGATAATGGAAATACCTACAAGGAAGCTCCCATAAGATTATCAAGTGATTTTTCAACAGAAACTTTGTGGACCAGAAGGATTAGCAGAAAATTTTCAAAGTGATGAAAAACAAGGACCTACAACCAAGATTACCCAGCAAAGCCTATCATTTAGAATGAAAGGACAGATAAAGCGCTTCCCAAATAAGGAAAAGCTAAAGGAGTTCGTTACCACCAAACCGGTATTACAAGGTATCTTAGAGGGACTTCTTTAAGACTAAAAGAAAAGAAAAAAAGATAAAAAATATGAATAATAAAATGGCAAGAAGTATATATATCTATCAACAATTGCTTTAAATGTAAAGATTAAATCAATGGTATTCAACCCTTTGGCTTTCCTGGGCTACCTTAGAATAAGAATTGTCTTGGAAGGCAAACTTCTATAACCATTGTGGAAAACAGTATGGAGGTTCCTCAAAAAAACTAAGAATAGAATTCCCATATGACCTGGGAATCCCTCTTCTGGGGATATGTGTACCCCAAAGTTCATCACGGCACTATTCACAGTGGCCAAGTCATGGAAACAACAAAAGGTCCTTTGACAGATGACTGGATGAAGAAGTTTTAGTACATTTACATAATGGAATACTACTCAGCTATAAGAAAAGTTGAGATAGGGCCATTTAAGACAACATGGATGGATCTGGAGATCATCATGCTAAGTGAAATAAGCCAGACAGAAAAAAACTAAGAACTACATGATTCCACTCGTATGTGGAACATAAAGTTGAAAGCAACAAAGAAACAAAACTCATGGACATAGTCAATAATTTAGTAAAACCCTGTGGGTGAGGCGGGAGGGACGTGGGGGAGAAGGGACAGGGACACAAATATATGGTGAAGGAAAGAGAACCAACGCTGGGTGATGAACACATAATACATAGATGTATTGTAGAGTTGTATACCTGGAATCTATGTAATTTTTACTAATCAATATCACCCCAATACATTTAACAATAATAAAAAAAATTATCTTGGGCCACATGTAAAGTACATTAACACTAACAATAGCTGATGAGCTAAAAAAAAAAAGGGTTGCAAAAAAATCTCGTTATGTTTTAGAATTTGTGTTGGGCCACATTCAAAGCTGTCCTGGGCTGTAGGTTGGACACACCTGGGTTAACCGATCTAATCAAAAGATAGGGTGACTGAATGGATAAAAAAACCAAACCCTTACATCTGCTGCTTATAAGACACTCACTTCAGATAGAAAGGCACACAGACTGAAAGTAAGGGGATGGGGAAAAGATATTTCATAAAAATGAAAACGAAACAAAACAAAAGCCAAGGTGGCAATTCTTGTATCAGACAAAATAGATTTTAAAACAAAGGCTGTAACAGGAGACAAAGAAGGACCCAGTAATCCAACTTTATCCAAAAAAACCCAAAATGCTACTTTGAGGGTACAAATGCATCCATATGTTCATTGCAGCATTGTTTGTAATGGCCAAAATTTGGAGGCAGCCTGGGTGTCTATCAATGTATGAATGGATAAAGAGTAGGGGGTACATATACATAATGGAATATTGCTCATCCATGGATGGGGATTGGTTCTTGCCTCTGTGGCAGCATGGGTGAACCTAGAGGGTACTGTGCTGAGTGGAGTATGTCAGACGGAGAAAGACAGATGCATGTGATTTTGCTTATATGTGGAATCTAAAGAATAAAACAAACAAGCAAATAAACAGAAACTCATCAGTACAGAGAATATTTTGATGGTTCCCAGATGGGAAGGGGGCTGGGGGTGAGTGACAAAGGGGAAGGGGTTAAGAAGTACAAATTGATTGTTAGAGAGTAGTCATGGGGATGTAGGGTACAGCATAAGGATTATAGTAAATAATATTGTCATAACTATGTGGGGTCAGATGATTACTAAATTTATCAGGGTGATAGATGGGAGGGGGTTGGGGACCAGGGTGAAAAAGGTGAAGGGATTAAGAAGTACAAATTGGCAGTTACAAAAGAGTCATGAGGATGCAAAGCATAGGGAATGTAGTCAATGATAAGGTGATAACTACGCATGGTGCCAGGTGGGTTCTAGACTACTCAGGGGAATCACTTCTCAAATTATATATAAATATCTAACCACTATGCTATATACTTGAAATTGAGATAAAATAATACTGAATGTCAAAATAAAGTGTAAGAAAGAATACTTTACATAAAATTACTATATACACTTTAGATATCTTATGATTTTATTTGTGAACTATACCTCAATAAAGCTGAAACTAAAATAAAAACAAAAAGAGATGCTGATACTTCTGATATTATTTCATTAATGTCATTTTAGTAAATCAAAATTGCAAGTGAAATTTTTAAGTGAAAATAATTCATCTTTACAGGGAAAGCTTTCCTTTTGGATATGTGACCAATGGCGGCCAAGTGAACTTCCCCCTGTGAAGGGGTAGGGCTTAGAAGTAATTGAGCTGGACCAAGGACACTGACTTTTTCCTCCCATGGTTCCCTAAGGAGTCTTCAGGGAATAGAGTTCACAAACCAATTTTGCTAATTATGAGCTCTGTGCATTGAGCTCTCAAGGCCATACTATCATAAATAATCAGCCTGTGTCTCTAGCCTTTCAGGCTGCCAGTCCCTATTGAGTAGGCTTCACACTGTGTCTCTTTCAGAGTAGTAATCTCCATCAGGAGGCCTGGCCTGAGCCTGTCTTTCTGTCAGTCCTGGGGACAGAGCCTCGGCCATCATTGCTCACCGGGCGGGAGCGGTGCAGAAGCCTGGCCCTCCTGGGTCATGTGCCAGCAGAGTTGCAGCCCCGTTCAGTGAGTTTCATGGGAGACAGTGGAGGGAGAAGGGACTGGGGAGCATTGTTGTCTTATTGTCAGGACAAGCAGGACATTTGGGGTAGACAGATGGTAGGGCACCAAAATGCAGTTTCTACTCCAAATACTATAGAGTTTATGTTCTTAGTTCTGGTGGGAGTCCAAGAACTTTCATTCAGAATTCTGCTTTTCTAGCTTCCTGTGATGGCAGGAGACAGGTCTCTAAACTGTCCCCTAAGTGTTCCAAAATCCTGAAGTGATGATGATGAGAATGACGATGAATACAGTAAGCAAGCTGTCTTGAATTCACGTTTGAATCCCAGCATTCAGACTCCAGACCTCTAGGACATCTAGCCTGGGTTCTCCCCTGCTAACTCAACCTGTCATTTCACTTGCCAGATCATTCCAGACAGAGACCCATTGTTCACCATCCTTTTCCCTTTGGGGGTTCCCAGTAGGCCTCACTGGAGAGTAGCGATGCTCCTTGCTGCACTGACTATAGGAAGGATAGCTGAGATCAGGTGGGGGGTCATACTGTGGAAGGCTCAGCAAGTTATAACTTAGGGCAGAGCTCTCTCTTGTCCCTGTGCCTCCATTTTCCTTAAACTGTCTTCTTCCTCCTTCATTCCTGTAACTTAACCCTTCTCAGTCTCCAAAAGAGACACAAATTCAGGGAGTTGGATTCCGTTCTTAGGAAACTAAGATCAGTTAAAAGGTGTACTTTTGGTAAAGATCTCTGGACTTTTGTGTTAAACTTTCTGAAGTGTAGGGAAACAGAGTGAAGAAGTTTAGCATACGGGCAGTAGAGACTGACAGTTTAATTTTGTCTGCTCTATTTATTATCTTGTATAATATAGGCCAAGTTCTTGGTGTCTCTGAACTTCAACATTGTCATCTGAGTTGATCCCTAGTTGGTGTAGGTGCATCATTGCGAGAATTAAACAGTTTAGTGGAAACTACATGTGTGATAATATATGTGATGAATGTACATAGAAAGGAAAAATAAATTTCAGATATTATTATTAATATTAACAGGCTAACTTCATACACTTTGGTTAAAATGTCCTTTGATCTGAAGGTGTGAGTTTCCTTGGATCTTCCATAGGCCGTTTTTATTTTTTTGTCCCTATATAAGTAGGTACTGTATGTATGAAAGGAAATGACTAAGTATCCTGAATTTCTGATTCCTCAGAGTCTGTACTGTCTTTGGCACAGAGCAGGCAACAAAACCAAACATCTCTGTTAAACATTACATATAGACCCTTAGTTCACACAAACACAGAGTAGGCAATAAGGCTTCCCTATGTTCACTGTCATTTTCCCTTTGGGGGTTCCCAGTAGACCTCAACGGAGAGTAACGATGCCCCTTGCTGCACTGCCTATAGGAAGGATAGCTGAGATCAAGGTGGGGATCATAGAAGGATCAGCAGATTATCATTTAGGGCAGAGCTTTTCTGACCCTGTTTTCATCCCTTTCAACAATATTTCACTGGACTAGAGACAAGATGCAATAGAGCTTATGTATTTTGATGGCATGGACTTCCTATGAGCCAATTATTTTCCTTTTATAAGACACGTGTCATTCAATTAATCAAAAAATTGTGACAATTTTAAATGATGGAAAATTTAAAGGGTTGAGAAGGAGAATGGGAGGATAAACCTTGCTTCATGGACTGAGACACTTTTAAGATTTCACATTTAGGATATCAAGTCATTTCATGCTCAATTTCCCTGGGACAAGAAATGCTTTCACCTCTCTGTCATGTAATTAAATAACAGTCATGAAATATTTCTTGAGATTAAATTTATCAATAACCTGTTACTGTAATAATAATTTAGTTTTATTTAAAATATGATAACTGAATATTAACTGCCGAACTCTGGGGATATTATTCTACCTGTTTCTAAGTAAAAAAAAAAAAAAAAAAAAGGAAGAAATGCCATTAGAAAAAGGTTGAGATATTTATAAACACTCCAAATTTAGTGTGTGATGTGGGACTCAAACTTTTATCTTCTGACTTCTCTAGTGGAAGGTTTCTGCCCCTTCCACTAGAGCTTAATGAATACATTGTTTTCCAAGCCTGTTTATCCCAGATGGGGAAATAGAGGTAGAACCATTGATTTCTCCTCATGAGACTCAGTGAGGTTATCTGTGAATAAGAGAATGGACCATGTGGTTCATAGGGGCCTCTCTAGAATGAATATAATGGTTTATAAAGGGTTTTCTACAAATAGCAATGTTTTTCCCATCTCACTTTGGAAATCTGAGATATGCAAGCATTATTTTCTCTACAAGTCGAGAATATCATGAGTGATCATGGAATGACTACAACTAGGCAGGTATCAGGGATATCCTAATACTATTTGTATATCTCAACACAAGGAGTAGTTAGTTGATTGTATCTGATTTTCAGCAACTAATAGTAAAACAGTGTGCACTGATTTTTACAATGCAAACAACTATACTTCATTTATGTCTTATAGATATTATCACTTGTGTGATATGGAGCGGTAAAAGAATTTGCACAGGTTTATCATTACAATGAATTGAAAAATAAAACAAATTTATTTCTGTGGCAATCTTACACTTAGCTTAAATGTTTAAACTAGATGCAAATACTTCACAGGAAGACATAGAATTTGAGTGACAACATTTCAGGGATAACATATATAGTATGATACTTTTCAGGAAGTAAATTTTCAGAAAGGCTGTTTATGGGCACAAAATCATTCCTAACACCACGGAAACATTGGCAGGAAAATATACCCACCAAATTCACGGGCAGTGGTTAACTTTGTGGGACAGGTATCCAGAGGAATGGGATCATGTAAAGGGATAGTAAGAAAACTGACATTTTATTGATAATATTTCAAATCTCTATAAAATATAAGTCCTGAAGCAAATATTATTGAATGTTCACATTTTTAATATGGTGAGTTGGTATTAATGATAATAATAGATAACATCAATGGAGCATTTACTAAGTGCCTGTTAATATTCAAGGCAATGATTCTCAACTCTGGGCGTACATTAGAATCACCATCAGATTCACATGTAGAGATTCTGATTTAACCGCGTCTAGGCTGTAGCCAGGGCATCAGTATATTTTCAAACAAGCATGTCCAACCTGCAGCCCAGGATGTCTTTGAATGCAGCCCAACACAAATTCTTAAAACATTATAAGATTTTTTTGTGTGACTTTTTTTTCTTTT
>PVJL010002445.1:0-197931 GCA_004026885.1 Lyroderma lyra
TCTCTCTTTTGCCACCACCATTTGCTTCTCTCTTCCTCTTTTCTATTACACCCACACTTATCATTTAGTGTTGGAAGCAGCTATGCCATGCTAGTGTTTTCAGATGCCTCTCCCTTCTCTTCTCTGAGATAAGTTATCATCATCATGTCACTATTTCCTTTTAGAAATCTTGACACTTGAGTTTTCCTTTCCTGTTAGGGTTTTTTAGTCTAGGTTCAAGCAGCGAACACCATTTCTTACGTTTACTACTGAATCCTCAGAGTTTATCTACTTCCTGGAACACAGTAGGTTCTAAGTAAACATTTGTTTAATGAAAAAGTAAACATTTTCTATAATTCCTTAATTTTGACTTCCTAAAGCTTAGGGCATAAACCTAACTATGTGTTTGTACTTTTCCTCATGTTATTAAAGATGGTAGAAACTTGCTTTTAGTGCTACCATTAATTCTTCCTTACCAACCACATCTTTACTTTTGTTTTTGTTTTTTTTTAATAAGTCAAAGTTATATCTTATATACCAGTACTTGATTCAGCTTTCATCATCTTCATTGATGAACAGTAAAGAAGATCCATGGGTATAAATAAACATATTAAAATGGCATTAATATTTATTACATATATCATATATATTAATTGGTAAGCCAGCACCAGTTATTAGAATATACCGTTTTATAGAAATTCTCCTTTGAATTCAGTATTCGGGATTTTTGGCTTATTACTAAGAATGCATGCAGAAGTATCTGAAGTACCTTGCCCTGATAGAAATGTTTTGAAAAGAAAACATTATAAAAGTAGAGTGGGGCTAATTAACTTTTTTCATACTCATCTATGATCTGATACTAGAGATGTCTAACCAGTATCAGAGGAATGTCTGACATGCATGAAAGGGTTATATGAAAAATGTGACCCAGATATTTACCTTTGTTGCTATGAGAACTCAAGTTGCTTTATAATTTACTCCAACCGTGGGTGTCTACACATATATTGTCCTAAAACAAATTTTGAAGAACCAACTAACAGAAAATAAAATTGACAAATCACAGATTCTGAAAGAAAATCAGTCAATTCTTGTCTGGATTTGAGGGAGGACTGACACATGCCCTTTTTAAGGGACTGTGAGAGCTGGAATGTTAACAATCATCATTGTTAAGGAACTTCCTAAAATTTCGCCTGAGCGCCTCATGCATCACCTTAAGCTCATTTCCTGTCATTGCGCAGAAGCAGGACAGCTGGCCTTCGGTCTGCACTGGCCTCAGCTTCCCTGTGTTACAGAACACCCTTGTGAAATGGGAGGAGGCTGCCAGTTTAAAAAAGAAGGAAAAACCAATCTTGAGGGAAATATCATTTAAAAACTTAACTCTGAATGGGGCTACAGACTAGGTTAATGAATGGGCCAAAATACTGAAGTGCTGTCCCCAGAATAATTCTAACTAATACTCAAAGAGTATTATCGGGTCATGAAAGACCCAGCCTGGAAATTAAAGATGTTTATTCCTCATCAGAAAGTCTTTGAATGTGACTCTCTGGCACACTGCCAACAAGGGCAGCTCTTTGGGGGGAAACCCTATGCCAAAGGCCAAAGAGGCAGCTGTGTTATTCAGCTTCTGAGAGTCTCCAGCTCAACACCCACACAAGCTCAATTATGAACAAATTAAAGGGATCCAGACTGAACACAGTAATTCTGGTAATTTAAATAAATAGAGGAAAGTCCACAATTAGTAGGAAAAGATTGATTTTCTGGAAAACCCAGAAAATGACACCCTAACCCCTTTGAATAAGCATAGTTACAGCCAATTATTTAAAAATAAATTTCCTTTTATTCATCATTTGAATTATCCCTGATCTGACTTAAATGTGGTCACATGCATGCCAGCAAAAATATCCACAAAATATTGAGGCAGAATAGCCTAAACAAAATCTATAATGGATCTCTAGGAATTAACGGCAGTGAGTAAAATTATAATCAGAGTTTTATACCCACGTTTTAAAGCACACAGATATTATTACTCATTTCCACCTTTGTTAAGTATAGAGAAAAATTTAGTGTCATTCAGAAAGAATCAAAGATTGAATATTGGGGAATCTATTACTATAAATCACTATATCAATAGAATAAAGACCGAAATGCATGTAATCATTCTGTACAGATCATTATAAACACTTAATAAAATTCAACATCCATTCCTGATTAAACAAAATGAGGAAATAAAAAACTTTAAGAAGCTAGGAATGCAAAGAAACTTATTTAACTTGATGAAAACATTTCTATCAGGAAGCATTTCTGTCAGCTAACATCATGGTGGACACACACGTTGTGTGCGTACGCATATACGGTAGAAGCATTTCTGTTTAAATTTTAGATTCATTTTGATTAACTGATCTAAAGTTTCTGTGGGAGAATAAATGCATATGAAGACTCAAAGTAATTTTACAAAAAAAGAAAAATCAGAGGAAAATCATCCTACAAGTTATCAAAATGCAATATAATAACATGATCACTTAAAAAGGGCAATGCTGGCATAAGACAGACTAATATATCAGTAAAATAGCATGTCTAGAAACCAACACATGTATGGAAGGAAATTTAATATTCAATGTGATTACTTTCTGAATTAATGGGGAAAGTATGCAAAAGTCAAGAAATGTTATTAATAATTTGCCTTTTTTTACATGTAGAAAAATTTCCTCAGCTCATAAGCCATGAGTAAAAACATATTATAGATTGCCAAACATTTAAAAAAAAGCCTTTAAAAGTACTAGAAGAAAATAAATGGGATAAGTATAAACCCCAAAAGCATGAAGGAAAAGATGGAAATATTTGACTATAAGAGAAAATCTTTTTTATAGTAAAGAATATTATGCTCAAACTAAAAAGACAAATAATAGGTTGCAAGAAATTATTTGCAATATGTATAATATTTTCAAGATAAAGGAGAAAAAGAATTAACAAATGGAAACATTGGCCAAGAATATATTATAATAAGCAAATCATAGAATAAGAAACACAAATGGACACCCAAAATCTCCACAAAACAAAAAACCCCTAAAACTGTCAATTAAGCCAAAATTCAATCAAAAGGGGACAAGTAAATTTTAAGTCAAGGTTCATTCATATAACACAATTCAACCATTATAAAGAAACACAACATGCAATACAGACTTTCGTACATAGATGGGGCAGCAAATAGGTAGAGTGCTTTTTAGAAGGATTTACAAATGTTTTTAAATTATGATTGTGTTTGGGGAAGAAGGTGAGGATGAGAAGGCTGTATTTTTTCATACTATGAACTATCTGTCTTTGGAAATCTAAATGAAAATAAGTAAATGGAACCCACTCACATTTAAAATAATTTGAACATATAATAATGACTCATTAGTGTGCAAGTTAAAATGCTAGCTTAGATTTAGCAGCAAAAATAAAACAAAGAAAAACAAAGAAGGTTCTGATGGGGCCTGTTAGCCTTTGCAGATTTCTACAAACTTTATAAAGGATGAATATCGAACATAAATTAATTACACAATGAACGGGGGTTTTACTTCTTTACTTTTTGAAAAATGGATCTTGACCCTGCTATTATTCCTATAAGCAAAGTCATCATGGTTTTTTGGCAAATTCCTTACATTGGCCTCCTGCTATAGACACAGAAAAGTAAATTACTTACAATATTCTTTTCGCCTAATCAAATAGGAAAGACACTGCCAATGTTTGCCATTCTGGTGTCATCTGAGTTTATTCACTGAGAAAAATCAACACATTTATTGAGTTCACTCAATTGTCTTGGAGACAGGGTTTCAGAATGGTCCTAGAATACTGACCCTCAGAGACCCCTGCAAGACTGTTAGCTTTAAATTGACACTTTCTGGAAGGGACCAAACTTTGATGGTTACTTTAAAAATGTTTTTATGGCATATTTTACTGCTTTTGCTGTTCAGTACATTTTAGCCAACGCTTTTAGTTTGGCACGTCTATTCTGAAGAAAACAACTCATGACCTCTGCCTAATTATGTCAGCTGAACATTATTACTATTATTGCCATTTATGGTAGAAGCACAATAAAATGCACTGGCTGACTGCTAACCATGTGTATTTTTCCAAGGGCTATTTCAATGGGAAAGACAAACTTCTCAAAAACCAAGGTTTCAGTAACAAAAAATACAAAAAGAAATACTGTTTCTGGACCTGACTCAGATTTTATTTTTATAGATTTGATGTCTTTCTCCCTTAAGTTAAAATGAATGCTATTGTTTTCTTTTTTAGAACCATACTGCTGGCCACTATTTTTTTTAATTACATGAAGAAAACAGTAATAATTTTTTTTCCCTAAAATTAAGAGTTTTTTTTTATCCATTCATCTTTTTCAGAAATTGGGAAGATAGGACAGGAAATGTTTATGAAGCATTCTATGAAAACAAATTGCCCCTTAAATTAGTCGTAACCTATGTCACTGTCACATATTATTCCTTTGCTCTGCTGAAGACTCATACTCGAGACAATACCCCTTTCTGATCAGCGCTTCTGACAGCTTCCTTGTTGAGGCTTTCTAGCTGTCTTTCACCACAGGTGGTTACAGCAAATGTGTCCCAGTTTAATTTATAGAAAATAAAATCAATTTCTCTTGTTTCATCATGATTGAACATTTTTCTGAACTCTTTGTAAATGAGTTACAGATAAGCACTATTTATCAGATTGTTGTGTGGAACATGCAGTTCTGATTATTCTATTTTCTTGTTGCTACTAATGAAATATGTAATATGCCTCAAGTAAAAACATTTGCAAAGCTCAGCCTCTGAGCATTCGGGAAGCAGTGAATGTTTTCCTGAGAGTTTGTTTTGCATTCACACTCTGCTCTAATAGTTCCCTCTCTCGAAGAGCCCCTGGGAGGGCAGCAATGTCCTTGGGTGTCTGAAATGTCTTTTGGAGTTCCACGTCCCAGGGCCTGAACAACAGAGTTTGATAGGCCTTTGCCGTGCCCTGGAAGCCAAAGTCACCCAGAAATTCCCTGTGGGGCTCGGAATCTCAATGATGTTGCTCAGGCACAGACTTAAGGTACCTTGACACCCTCGATCTGGCAAACCTAGTGTCATAGGATTTTGAGATGGGCATATAAAGAGAAGAGTCCTTTGTGCCATCCCTAGCCATTGCACACAGAGATGGAAAGCCCCGTAGAAGACAATTCATTTAACCTCATTATCTTCCTAGGCCCCTGCAACAGGTGTACGAGGGCTGTTTGGAAAAAATCCAGCCATAAGTGCCTCTAGGTTTCATAGTACCTGGCTGGATACTTTCCGGACAGCTCTCATATACCTAAGAAATGGAAAGACACTGGTAGAAGTGAGAGCATAGACAAAAGGGCAGGTGCGTTAAGGATACTTATGGTGTTCAGATCCTCCGGAAAAAATAATCACATTTTTCTGACCTATATGGACCACTTTATAAAAATAAGTCATTTGTCTCTTTTAAAATGGGATAATTACAATTAGGTGTGTGAGAGGAGACAGGGAGATAGGATGACCCTTACCCTCTCCTGCAGGCTTCCGCAGGCCTTGTCCACAAGGCTGGAGTTGAAGAAACAAAGGCGGGACATTTGGAAAGATAGATGGGCTGAGGCCAGAGAGCTGACCTGGATGTCACCTCTCCCTCACTTACCGAGGTCCATGCTCTTTGAGGCTTTCAGAGTCATTGACTCAGGCTGCCTGGCTGGGGTCACAGATCTGAAGTTGATGTGCTGATCTGGGAAATATACTGCCGAATCCACCCCGGAGCTGCGGGAAGAAGCCATATGCTGTATTTCGGTTTAGAATAAAATCTCTCTTTTCTAAAAGGAGCTGTTCTCATTTTGAACAGAACCTCTGCCCACTCTCTTTGCAACTCACAGCTATGCATTTTAAACCCATTCTTGAATCTCAGGTTTCATTTTTGAGATGTAGCAACCCTATGTTCACATAGTTTCTCACATTCTACAATTTAAATAAAATATTCTTTGGCTAATACTGTGTTTTCCTCTTCACTGATTTCCGCTAATTGGGATCCCACTATACAATATGTAATTTTACATGTAAAAGGCGATTCTGGAATACACTGGCATGTCAAAGGATGTCACCAGATAGTAGCCTAAAAGCGGGTCATGAGATTTCTGTGGATTAAGCATGCCCTTCCCTCAGAAACAAGTGAGAGGGTGCATCCTTTAGAGAGAACTTGAATGACTGATGGCTGCAGCAGTTGGTTTTCTACTTCTTCAAGGTCAATTTTTAAAACTAATGTTAATGCTGAGCAAATAGTCTGCTCATCAATAATACCGAAAGGGAGTAACAGGAAAAGCACAGTTGACAATTTAGACACAAGATACATCAAATGTCCATTATAGGCTTCCTACTAAGTGTAGTCAATCTCAAAGGATTCTATTTCTGCTGAATACTGGAGATATTTTGCTTGAGAATGGAAGGGATTATATAAGGGAGTTACAGACGATGCCTTATTTCTTGTTCTGAAAATAAAATTATATTTTTACATTTTTAATAAATTAAAGTATAGCCGCCTTCTCTCTTGGTACCCTTGTATGTTTAGAAAGTAAATATGGTAGCTCATTTGTACATAACTTTATCCTAATCTTAAATACAGTGAAAACTCAAATCAAGTATCCTTGGTAAATCTGAAAGTACTGATGCTGAGTTTTTCAAACAGTTGGCATTTGACACTGTAAATAATACGACAACCACCCAAAAATAAACAATTATGAATGAGAGCCCTTCTAAAATGCATAGGGGATCTCAGTTTCTTAACCAAATACACTGAAATAAGTTTAATCTTTTCTTGAAACTCATTAGTCATCCATATTTAATATTACCTTGCAGCAATATTTAAAAAAACCACTATAATAATATTGCTGGATGAATGAATGAACCTCTATTACTGTAGTACAGTAGGAAGATTAAAGAAGTACCTGTGACAGGCTGCACAACCATTCAAGAGCACAGACACCAGAGCAGGTCTGAGCAGTTCTAAATCCTGGCTCTGCTACTCACTAGCTGTGGGGCTTAGGCACACTATAGAACCTCCATGTGCTTTGATTTCCTTATATATAAAATGGGTCTAATTACACGCCCTACCTCATAGGGTTGTTAAGAGATAAAATGAGTTAAGGTTTATAAAGTAAGGAGAATAGTGCCTGGCACAAGGTAAGTTCTGTAGAAGCATTTAAGAAACAAGTAGATCTCCTTTTGCTCCCCAAAGGATCCCAAGTTTCAGCTTTTTCAGTTTGCTAGGCTTTTAACAGTTTCTTTGCCTTTCTCTGGCTCTCCAGCCTCTCAGCAGGCCTGTGACTTAGAGCCTTCCTCTTTCCTACTTAGAAGGGTAACCGTGTGATGGTTGGAACCCTGGGCTTGACCATGAGATGCCAGGATCTACAGCAATAAAGTTTGGTTTATAAAGCTGTTCAAAGAACTAAATAAATTAATATGTGTTAAATGCTGACAATAGTGCCTAGCACACAAGAGCTCACTAAGTGAGTTACTAATCCTTTTCTTTATTAATGTAGGTTAGAGTGGTCTTTGAATAAGGGCCTGAGGCACCCACTCTCCAGCGAAAAAATTACACGAGTCTTCATGAAAATTTCTCAAGAAGTTTAAATACACTGTTTAGAATTATGAAGAGTTTGTGGGTGGAGTCGGGGACTTCTTTCTTGCTGTCTAGATAAAGCCACTGACATATGAGTTAAAGTAGACTAGATGTGGTATCTAGTGATGGCAAAATATGCCAACTGTGAAGGCCAACTGAAGAAAAATCCATCACCCCTAGAGCTACGGACACCAGACTGACACAACAGCAATATCCTAAACGTTTCAGTCCATTTTAAAGAATTCTGAGATTCTACTGTGACCATGAGCTTCCTCCTGAGCCTTGATGTTTGGAAGTACCTGCCTTTAAATGTGTTATCTGACCTTTATTTGCACTTATTTTTCATCCTTTGATCTCTTATGATGATGTGGTTTTAGTGTCAGAAAGACTCAAGGGCCTTCATAGAAACAGAGACTTTAATAAGAGCCAGAAGGCATTAGAGGTCACCTCATCTAGCTTTTCATCTTGTAGATAAAACACTGGGGTCTGATAAGGAGGCTGATGTTCCAAGGTCACACACACAGCTGGCCAATGGCAAAGCCAGGACCAGAATTATGGTTTCTTGAACTTTGCCCAGAGCCCTGAGAACTTGGGCTAAAATGGTAACCAGCCTGGGGCACAAGTTACTGCCGATCCTGAATGCACAGAAATAAAAACTTTCCCTATTAGCGTAGCTTTGCTAATTTTCTCATGCTGCTTACATTTTATGTTAGCTTTTGTTTCAGTAGAGTGGTGCATGTCATGAAATAAAGGAAAACCAAAGAGTTAATCCAAACAGATGCCATGTTATAATGAAAGACGTTAGGGAGGAACTTTAGGACCGACATGAATATTCCTCATTAAAGCTTAGGTCACATTGCATTTCAAGTCTTCTGCTCAAGGGTGACTGTGAGAACCTACCCAACTGAGTAACGTGCTGGTTAACCCCCTTCACTGTCTTAGATTACTTTATTAAATGATGTATTAATTGACAAATTAAGAATAAAAACTGAAGTTTCCTCAGGCTTTTGGGAAACAATTACCTCAAACTCCATTAAAAACAACAAAAAACAAACAAAAAAAAACCAAGGTGGCAATACCACTTGATACAATAATATCAAGTAAGAATCTGTCTCAATAAAGTGAGTATTTTTGTAGAGATGTTGAGATACAATCAAGGATGATCAAAGAAATAAAAAGCTGCTTTGTATATATATATATATATGTAATAATATTCATATGTCTGGATAAGTATTATCTAATACACACACACACACACACACACACATACACACACCTCTGGATATCTCCATTAAATTAATCATAAATTAAATATATATATATTTAATTTCTGCTACCATTGTTTTGAACGTGACCAAGGGTACACTTTGAAAACCTTCAACAGAAGGATCCCTCTTGCAATGGAACAAAATGGAACTAAGGCAAAAAAAAAAAAAAAAAAAAAAAAAAAAAAAAAAAAAAGGCTGTTATCAGATTGACAAATATTTAAGAAGGGCAGTAAGTATAATATGAGACATTATGGGATTAAAGCCAACGTGAGCATATTGTACACTTAAATAATGAGGGTAGTATTGAATTAGTTAATGTGAAAACATTTGAGACGTGTGTTAGACTAGTATAACACTTTGCAATTTTATGCTATATATTGAAAGTTTTTGAAATGAGAGCATGACACAGTGATTAACTATAAAAACTGACATATTTGAATTTTGAAGAGTGTTAGCATGTGCTCATGGCTGAGTGGACTGTAGTGGGTACTGTGGGAAGCTGGAAGCTGACAGCAGGCCAAAGGCATCTTAGATAAAGGCATTGTTTGCAGCTTGAACAACCAGGGAATCTATCAAATAGAAATGATACTCAATGTCAAATTATGCTGCATAATGAATAAATAAGGGTAGCATGAAACATATGCCAGTGTCCTAAATGTGGTGACAAATCAGGAATGTAAAAGACATAGAAGACCCAGCCATGAATGTTCAAGGAGAACTGTATGAAATAAGAGCAGGGGAAAAGGATTTTGAGGGTCATGACAAAAAAATTATGTCTGAAGTCTCAGGTGTCCATAAATAGGCTTCAACAATTGGCTACTATGAGTGAGAGTAGATACAGGTCGTGTGTGCGTGTGTGTGCACATGCGCGCGAGAGACAGAAATAAGAGAGAACTAAGGGTAATAGGAACATGTAGAAAATAACCAAATATTGTCAGCTGTTAATAAAATTCAATAATATTCTGCCTGCTGTTAATTCGCCTTAAACTGATTCTGAGAAATCACAGTAGAAAACAGATTTCCTTTATATTTATTTATTTTTTTTATTTAGACACATACTAATGTGGTCCTAAATGTGGTGACTTTTACCTAATAAACTTTTATCTAATACTTATTGACATAATAGTACAAATAAGTTCAGCAAATTCCTGATTTCGTTTTGGTTCAAAGTACAGGAATTGAGTTTGATGAAATTTGTTTTTCATTCCTTATGCAATATAGTTTTCTGCTTCCCAGATTGTCTCCACCTTTAAATCACCACTTTTCCTTTTTAGAGGGCTTTTAACTTTTCTTTTTAAAAAAAAAACAAAACAGAAGAGCCTCCCAGCCTCCTTTACTCAGCCATCTTGGATCCCTTCCAATCCTTCCTCCACCCCAAGTTTCACACATCAAACCCCACTGCTGCTGGTCACCTAGGCAACGCAGCGGCTTGCAGGATGGAGCAGGTCATGGCATCTCAGGAGGGAGAAGAGTTTCAAAGCTTTAGATTTGTTCCTTCCATTCCAAAAATGCCGGTGGCTCTGTCTTTTCCTCTCCAACCATGCAGCTCGTCCCTTGGTTCAAGCCCTTCCCTTCTCTTGCCAGCCCCCAGACTAGCATCCTTGTCTCGGGCTTCCTCTGTCCACGCATCCTCCACGACTGAACTCACTCAGCTTGACTCTGTCTGTCGCCCAGGCGTGCAACCCTTCAGGGCTTCCCACGGCTTTCTGGAGAAGCACGCACTCACAGAGCATGCCAGACGATGCCCTTCCCATTGATTCTTCCCCCAGATACCGTATGCTTCAGCCACACTGAATGCACAGCATCTCCCTCGCCCATCACTTGGTTTTCCTAAATGTAAGGCCCTTTCTATCACTTCTCTGCCTAGTTAGCTCCTTTCTATTTGCCAAGGAACCATTTAAACACCCTTCTCCTGTAGAACCCACCACCATACCTGCGGGCAGAGGTGGTGGCCTATTCCTCTGGGCTCCAACAGCATTTTGTACCTAAGGCTTAGCAGGCTGCTTCCTAATTAGCTGTGTGTCTGTCTCTTCAAGAGGAGACTGCATTCCTCGTGGGCAGGGATGCTTTCCAATTCATTCGAGTACCATAATTAGCTGTGTATAATGTGCACCCATGTTTTTGGCCCAAATTTTCAGGGAAAACAATCTTTTGTTTTACTTTATTAATTCACATTTTTATTTGTTTATATTTAGGCATTTTTTTTGTATTATAAAGGCATTTTAGCATTTATTTTTTAATGTAAGTCATATATGAAGTATAAAACTGACAGCAACAAAGAAACAAAAATTCATGGACACAGTCAATAGTTTAGTGGTTACCTGAAGGTAAGGGGGGTAGGGGAAAAGTGAGGAGGAGTCAAATTTATGGTGATGGAAAGAGAACTGACTCTGGGCGGTGCACACATATTGCAACACATAGACAATGTACCATAGAATTGTACATTTGGAACATATGTAATTTTGACTAATCAATGTCACCCTAATAAATTTAACAATAAAAAAACCAAAACCTATTATCATATTCCAGGGTATTATTTTGTATATGGACATCATTATTGATTTCTAGAGTTATACTTTTAAATCACAAGCATAAATAAAAGAATTAAGAATATTTATATAGATATGGAATTAGTACTACCATGTATAATTATTTTTCCCTTATAAATCTGGGCAAAAAAGTGCATTATACATGGCAAAATATGGTACCTTCTGCATGCCTAGCTCAGACTTCCATAAATACTTCTGATGGATGAGTGAGTGAATGAATGACTTAATAATTAAGTACTGTGGAGCAGAAAAGAAGACTGAAGTCTCAGAAAATGACGTACTTTTGATTAAAATGAGAGTACTGTTGATGTTAAGAGTGCAGTTTCAGTAAAATGGTAAGAAAAGAAACCTAAACACGGGGTAGTAGAGAGAAGGGGGGAGAGGAAATGGAATTCCTGTTTCGAACCATGTAATGAAGATTTACAGCGGTGAGGGCCCACATAGAACTGTTCTTCCAGCTCAGGGAGGAGAAGGGGAAAAACAACCCGTGGAGACAACGCAACAGCCAAAAAGGCAGCTGCTAATTCGCAGTAATTCCAGCTCCGTGCCATCTCTGAGCTACCTCTCTCACCTGGAGGCCTTGCCTCTGAGAGCCTGTCCCCATCCTCAGCACCTCTCACTGGAGGGTCTCAGAAGGGATCCGGAGAGTCTTTGGCTTCCAGTGAATGTTAACCCTCCCCCATTTACCTAATCCACGTGACACACACCTGAAACCTGGGTCATATCATGCTACCGTCTGCTGAAACCCTACAAGATTTTGCTATGTGGGTGACTAGCAAAATCTGTCTTCCTTATCCCGGCACTCTGGGCTTTGCCATCTGGCCAATCAGCCATGGTGCGAATTGCACAAGTCAACTCACTTTCCCACCTTTATGCTGGTCCTTCCACCCTTCCTTCTCTTTGAAATTCCCCTTCTTCCTGGGCTCATCTCATTTCCATCTCCTACTCAGATTTTAAGGTTCAGCTCAAATGCCTCTTTTTCCATAATGTTTTCCCTGCTGCTCCATCTGGAGCACTCTCCTCTGCCTTAGATGTCCAGAGCGTTTTATCTACACCATCTGGGAAGTATTATAATACTTTGTACTTTGTGTTCTAGTTGTCACTTTCTCCGACTACCTTACTGTCTACGCGAGGGGAGGGTTTACATCTGACTCATCTTTGCACTACTGCAATAGTTTTGCACATAGGATGCCTGACCGGAAAGTATCCAGCCATATACTATGAAAGACAGAGGTATTTATGGCTGAATTTTTTTTTCAAACAGTCCTAGTATACACAGGATAAATACCAAAGCAGAATATATAAAATTATTTTTAAATGGCCTTTTAAATGCTACCAATCAGTCATTTTTAATTCAGAATTGAGGCAGGCAATGTTCAGATTTTCTTTCAAGAAACTCCAGGAGGTGCTGATCTAGAACATATTGTGATTATCAGTCTAGTTTGTGAAACTGTCTTTGAACAAGATAGCTGACTTCAAAAATGTAGGAATCAGAGATAGCTAACTATAAGTAAGCTTCCAGCTAATAGAGTTAGCTATACTCTTGTGTTGCTTTATTTTTAGCCAATTGTAATAAAAAGTAGACTAGGAATCACACCAGCATTGCTGCAAGAAAAATGAAAAAATTTCACGGGATTATCATGGGACATAGAATGGAATAAAATACACAGTTTTTAACAGCCATAATAAATACAGAAAATAGCAAAGGGGCAATTTAATGATTTTTAAAAGTCATCAGAAAAACACAATCTATGAATTTCACTAGTCAAATAGTACGTATGCTTACTAAATCTTTCTCTCTCATGCTTGTGTGATTCTAAAAAAATATTGATTTTTTTTGGTTTCTATTATAGAATGCATATAACATTGGACATTCTTTCCAATATTTTAGATTATATATTATGTTGCTTTAATTTTTAGATTCCATTAACTTTCTTGGAACAGCTATTTTTAAAATACCTTGAGGGTTTGCCAATTACAAATGAAGGAAAAACTTAAAAATCTAAGCTTTATGTCTTCTTAGCTTTGTTTTACACCTTCCCATATGACTCTTCTTCCAGTTCCACTGTTCTAGGTTTTAACATGGCAAAAGAAAATCCAACTATTTTCTTAAATATTTTATGATATATAATGAAGCTTAACAAATTCCAGGAAGCAAAATATAAACACCCTTAGTTATTAGCTCACTGGGAAGGATTATAGATACTATGAGATTTCCATTCTGGAAACAACCAGAGTTAAAATAAGATTGCTAGGTTTTCCCAGAAAACCTAACAAGGAACATTTATGATGTATCATTTTATCGATACCTGTGGCTGTAATCTTCAATGCCCATTTCCAGAACGGGATGTGGTGGGGGGGAGGGAGGCACTTCGTTCTCACCCCATCCATCTTTGGGAGGCAAGGGTTCTGTAAACAAGGAGCAAATGAAGCTGTAGTGAACAGGGGGCGGAATCGCTCAGAGCCTGGCTTTGTTCAGTCCATCCCTCAGAAACAATTTTCATCCAACACATAAGCAAACCTTGGAATAAGTTAAGTCCTCACACAGAACTGAAGGATTCGTAGGAGAGCAAATGCAGCCTGTACGAGGAAACCGAAGCCTGCTAATACGTTTTCACGCTGGTGACCTGCTGGCCACCCCTGGTGAGTCCACGCATCGTGACTACCCTTTCCAGCCCAGGCAAGGCTGACATATATTCATTACCTGGGATTGGTGGAAAATTAACAGAGCTTTTTCTTTTATGACAACCTTCTTTGTAAACAAGACTTTATAATGAATGCTCTGGATTACATGGTGATTTAAACACTGGCCTTAGTGACAAAAGGTATTTAAAAAAAAAATCATGAGATACAGTATGTGTACTCATCATTTAGACACAGTAGAGGGGAAAATACTCTTCTTTGCTTCTGTTTCATAATGGAAGCCCTTGGGTTTGGGGCCTTGGGACCTAAAGGCTGGGTCTGAATCCTCGTTTTTCTACCCATTAAAAATGTATACACTTTCAAGCTATTCCATATGAAAAATACAGACATATATCCCGAATATCACAACTTATAACAAATAATGCTTGTTGAGAACTTGTTGTGTGTCACACGTTGTGCTAAGCATTATGTATGTTACGTCATTCAATGCTCATCATTAATGATGATGTTAACTAATATGTAAAAAGCATAAGAGAGTAGCCTGGTTAAGAGTATGGTTTCGGAGAAAGTCGGCATGTTTTCAGTCATGGCTCCCAGTGCTGTGAAAACTTGGGCAAACTGCTCAATTCTGTACGCCTTGGGTTTTAACTCTATAAAGTGGGGACAGGAATACCTTTATTGGAGGAGTATAAAAATTATATAAGATGGTGCATATTCAAGAGTGACTTATAACTGCAAAATGCTAATCAGTAAGTATATAATTATTATTCTATACAACATAAAGTCTACGGTCTATCTATTATAATGACATATTTGACAAAAAGTGTTGTCCCTGATTTCCAGAACAAGAAAAAAGTCTATCTGTCCTTGAAAAAAGCTGTTGGTAATAGAGCCTGCCTACCCCACTGCCAGGTTTGAAGGATAACTTGTATGTGTCAACTTGGCTGGGGCAGCGGGTAACCAGATATTTGGCCACACATTATTTTGGGTGTTTCTGTGAGATTTGGGGGAGAGAATGAAATGAACATTTAAACCAGTAGACAGTAAAGCAGATTGCCCTCATGGATGTGGGTGGGCCTCATCTAATCAGCTGAAAGACTGACTGGAACAAAGGGCTGACCTTTCTCTGAGTAGAAGAGAATTCCTCCTGCCTGAATGCCTTCGAACTGGGATGTCAGCTTTTTCCTGCCCTTGAACTCAAATTTAAATATCAGCTCTTTCTGGGTCTTGAGACTAGAATGATAACATTGACTCTCCTGAGACTGCAGCTTGCCATGTCACCCCACCTTGGTTCTGTTTTCTCTGGAGAACCTTGATGAATACACCAGCAGAAAACTTGATTCAAGCTCTGCCCCAGGGACTAGTATACAATGGAGGTAGTTCTCTAACAGTGCTGACATGTCCCTGGGAATGAGGCTTGAAGCAGGAATCTGATAAGACGACCAGGGTAAAGAAGCATGAAGAGTAAAGACAGCCAGTACTGTCCCCCTGCACTTACCCTGTCAGGCAGCCAAAGACTTGCTGAGAGAAACAGCAGAAGGATAGCAATGAAAACTGGGGACCAGGGACATATTGGGACATCTTTTTTGCTGGCTCTAATTTCTCTACCCTCAACTTCTCAGTCCATCTTCCACACTGGGTGGCAATCATAGCTGTGATTGTGTAACTTGCCTGCCCCCTCAGAGACATTTCATTTGCACACAATTACCTGCAGAATAAAGGTCTGTGCCTCGGGTAGCCAACTTCATCTCCTGTTGTACATTAGCTATCCAAGACTACTTACTGTTCCCCAGTCTCAAGCCTGCGTGTTCCTGCCTCAGTGACTTTGCTTATACAATTGCAAAGCCCACTTCCACTCATTAAAGTCCCACCCTTCTCCCAATGCCCAGAGACTTGGTAATATAGTATCACCTTCTCTTTTATTTATTTATTTATTTTTTAATTTAATTTTTTTTATTTTTGGTATGTGGGTAGCTCCCTGGCTGGGAATCGAACTCAGGCCGCAGCGCTGACAGCGCCAGCACCGAAGCCTTAAGCCACTACACCACCAGGGAACTCCCCTAGTATCACCTTCTCTATGAAACCTTTACCATTGTTGGGGATCTGTCAGTATTTATAACACTGGCAGAGAATACTGATTTTCACCCTATTTGATCTCTTCCTATCTTGCTGGGCACACAGCTGTGAGTATATCTGCAGCCCCATTTCCCAGCCCTCTTTGGACCTAGACGAGATCTTGCCATAGAACGTGAGTTACTATGGTGAATGTGATCCCTAGTCTCAGGGGTTCAGAAAGGATGTACCTTCTCCACCTTCTCCCCATTTCTAATCAGTTACTGGCAGCGGGGAGGAGGCTCTAGAAGGTGGCCTACGGAAGGAGCCCAAGTCCTCAGTCATTAATGGAGCACAGCTCCCTTCCTCCTCCTGCAAGCCACACTGGGCTGTGACAGCAGTAGGAGATATACTTTCACTGTCTCTACTGATATTTTGGGTTTATTTATTAGTATTATAGAATACTGGATAGCATTTATTACACGCTGCTTTTGCAATGAGTTACCTATTGATCTATCACCTATGTTTATTTCTTTTCCTGGACTGCAGATAACTTCCTTCTTGTCTTCCTCTTTCTCCTCTCCCTCCTCTTCTTTAGCATCTTCACTGGCAACTTCAAGTTTTAGTGCAACCATTTACTTTAGTTTTTATTTCATTCACATGAACAATCTATGTGTTTTTAAAGTAGTTATAGAAACAAAGTATCTTCTTTGTTGACTCTTTATCCTTGGTACATTTTAAAATAATATATTCAGATGCTGTAAGGAATATATATATATATATATACACACACACACATGTATGTCTATAGGTACATATATATACATACATAGATGTGTGTGTATATACACACACACATACATACATCCATAGAATGGACTCTCAGTTAGCTAGCACCCATGGGGACTGGTAGACGCTGGATAAATGTAAGTAGACTCTCCCTTAATTGGAACTCAAGCAAACAGCACTCTTAAGCAACAGCAAAAAAATTTTGCAGTTGCTTGAGTTTCGGTTAACGGAGAGTCTACTGTATATTTTTTTCTCTTACTCCAAATACCTTTATGAAGGGCTTTATCACTGTGAGCATCTGGAATTCCTATCTTATAAATAATATGTCTGACTTCCGTTGAGTGTATGTCCCGATGGTCGTTCTATATGCTATATGCCTATGAATGAGAAGAGGGCACCAGGGCTCTAGTCACTCGCTATCATTGACGACAAAACGACCTTTACTTTTAGCAACACCTTCTATTTTTGTTACTTGCTTTACAGAATCCTTCCTGGCAGGGCCAGATCTGGTAAATAAATAAATAACTAAAAGGAGGGTGTGTGTGAAGAGATTGTGACTTTAGACAAGGGCTCGGCAAGCAATGGCCTTGGTCCCAAGCTGGCCTATCATGTGGATTTTTCCCTAAAGTTCCATTGAGCGCTCATTCATCTATGTACTGACCTTGCACCAGACTGGCAGAGTTGAGGAGTAACAACAGAGATCCTATGGCCTACAAAATCTAAAGTATTTACTGTCTGGCCCCTCACAGGCCGTGTTTGCTGCCCCCTGCCTTAGACTGTTCTCGAGGACACTTCCAGCACTGTGCTCATCTTGGCATCCCTGACTGTGTGTTCTGCACGATGGAGGTATCCAGTAAACATCAGTCAAATTGAAAAGTATAACTGAATTTCTGATCACCGCTGTGGAGGTAGTGCCTTGCATGCTCTGGAGGGGTGGAGATATGCTTGTTCCCAGGAGGAGACACATTAGGAATAATTATACTATTAAGTGTCCCTCAAAGGACCCCATGGAACACGGATCCAGTGGGACAGGACACAGAACCAAAACATTTGATTTGGGGTAGGGATGAAAAACATAAAGATCTCAGTGGGTGATCCTGGGCAGACTTCCGGGGCAATGGGTGACTGAGGCAGGGGCCGGAGTGCCATTGAGCTAGAAGGGAGGGGCTCGGGATAGGGCAGAGAAGGGGAGATGGGAGCCCCGAAAGAAAGAAGATGTAATAACAAACCAGAGGCAGACCGCGCTTAGGCTGTTAGTGGGCCTGGAGTGAGATCTGCCAGCAAGATTCTTCAGCAAACACAGTGCTGGTGGACTTGATTACCATTCACATGCTTAATAGGATTTTGCAGTTAACCCTGGGGACACAGCCTCCCTCTGTACTACCATCTTGGAGCGCCCCTCATTCCACTGCGGGCAGTGCTAGCAATTCTACAACAAAAAATGTGAATTTCATGGTGTTACAATTTCTACAAATGTTAGGTCTAAAAATGTCTTTTCTATGTAACAGCTTGACAGGAATATGTATGCATAAAAAAAAAATAACCGTGGAACTGTGGGTGGTATGTACTATTACTACAAAAATAGATGGAACACAGCATATCAACATTGGATATTTAAATATACAAAGGAAAAGAAAAAGGGAAGAAAAAAAGTGAATGTTTTGGCTGTAACAGCTCCTCTCCTCACTAGACATTACATTTTTGTCAAGTCAATTTTGTTTTTCTAAAGGAGCTCCTTAAAAACTGCGGCGGTGGTGAATCAACACTCACTCAGGTTTCATGAGTTTTAGTGGCTGGTTGCAACCTCACAGGTATCTGGGACTCAGGAACACTCAGTGGTTCTCAAAATTTTAAGTGCTGCTAATATTAAAACGAGGTGATGCTCATGATATCCTTCTACAGCATTATGTTTATAAATTCTGTTATTTATATACATATTTATCCTCAGTCAATAAGCTTGCATAAAAAGTAAGAGAATTTTATCTACAGGCCTCTTACAATTAAAATTTAATGTGTCAGTGCTTTGCTAGGCCTCATTCTTGTGACTGGGCATTTTATCACATCCACAAGGAAATAATAATAGATTTTCCTGTGTTTTTAAGAGATGAAGTTTACTGAAGTCAGTTCCTAGAAGAACTGGGTCTTCTTATGTTTACCTTAGAAAGCTGAGGTCAGGAGAGGGAGTGTAGTAGGAATATTGTAGGGAGCTGCTGGCCTGTCTTTTTCATTGGTGTAAAAGTTGTTCTACCTGTCTATGTGTGTCTCGGGAGGAAGAGGACAGACGGAATCTCCCAGTGGTAGTCTGTGCTCACTCGTGCCTAAAATACTGTAACTGTTCAGTGCCAATACAAACTCTGAACAATTCTACTGAAGTTCCAAAGCGGTGTGCTACATTTTGTTTTTAGCATGTGTTTTGAGTGGACTTTATTATTTAAAAAATTTTTTCTGGGTCTAGTCTTATACTTTATACAGTTCTATAGTTTCAGTATTTTAGCCTTGGTTATCCTTCCTAGAAATATTATCAAGTTCCTTGATTATCTCAATGTCCTGTAAAAATACGCTATGTAATTATCAGTTCAGCATCAATATTTTATAGGTAAAGAAAATGAAAAGAGATAGGAGGTAACGTGCCCAATGTTCCTTTTGATGTCACTGGTGTAATCAGGAATGAAACCCTGAACTTGGATTGTCACCAGACCACATGTCACTTGAGAATGAAATGCCAATCAAATTATATAAAGGCTAGCTATTTTAATACAGATGCCACTGTTTTGATCATTATATGGGCACGGTAGAGAGATGGCTGTTTAGTCTGAGGAAAACTTGCTGTTTTCACCCTTGATTCCCCTGCTACTAAGATTTAAGGTCTCAGAAGAAATCTTGCTTTACTAAGAAAATTTTTATTTTTTTTTTAGAAGAAAAGAAGAGGCATAGTGAGTATTCCTTTATCTGATAAGTAAGTAAAGTCAACTTCTAGTGGACATTCTTATTATCAAGTGAAAGGACTTCAATAGTTTCAAGGGACCCAAGCAAGGAGCTGAATCCAGTCTCTGCATGGATCAAGCACGTGGACTTTGGTCAATTATTTACTCTCTCTGACTTTCTACTTCTTCATCTGTAAAATGAGAATAGTCTTGCCCACTGCGAGTGTGCGTGTAACTTGCTTATTAGCACAGTATCTCACAGTGGACACCTAATAAGCGGCCACAGCTGTTGCTAATGCGCTCACTAAAACGGAGGAATTCAGAGGGAAAAACCGACATCCCATTCTGAGGAGACAATTTAATCTAGAAGAACCTCAGATTTTCAACTTTCTTTTCATGGAGTAATCTGAGAGAGGAGAAATTGATCCCACATAGTTAAATTTTAGTACTATCTTAAGTGTAAATAAGGGATTGACTACATGAACTCTATCTCCCCCTCAATAGACCACACTGGTGCTGTAGAATATTCAGTGACATAGTAAGATGTACATAATGTGTTATTAATTTCAAAAGTAATTTCCTAAACATTATATATAGTATATTTTATTTTCATATCCCTTTTATATACATACATGCATGAAAGAAAGACTTGAAATATATACATAAAAATGTTACTGATTAAACTCTTTGATAGAAATATGGGCAATATTAAATTTTCTTTTTATTGCTTCTAATTTTTTTGTAATGAATATGTTTTGCTTTTACAATATAAACAAAGTTATTAAAGAAAGGAGATCTGGCAAATATGAGAATTTTATTGGTGACCTGAAATATAATTTTTGAAGAACAAAAAAGAAATTTCAAATTTTATACATCTAGAGCTCTACTAGAAATGTGATCACCATGCAGCAGATAAGGGAAAGATATAACAAGAACATTCCAACTGTCAAACAGTGGTCTCAGTTCAGGGTATTAGCCACATTCATCTTAGATCAAGCCTAAGTCTGTGAATCATGTTATGACCATTTTAGGATTTAATACTAGTCCACACATTTCTTTTTTAACTTCAGTCGTTATTTATACTTCTTAATTTCCAATATTAAAAGGTTGTTAGAAAAAATAACAGTTTGCCATTTTGTTTCTCCAGGCATGGTTTGTTTTATATATAACCCTTCATGTTTAGGGCACTGAGCACAGAACTGTCACTTACACTGGCGGCAATGCCAGGAATTCACGTCACAACTCGTGAGGCCGTGCTCCCGCCCACTTCTCAGTGTTCATGACTCAGAATAATGAAGTCTGTACTTGGTTTAATTAACTCCCCGTTGTTCCTTTTTTAAATTTAAAAATTTTTTTTTATAAAAACACGCTTATGTTTTCCCATACCATTTGCAGTGCATGACAATGCATAGAACCTTACCTCTCTGTTTGTCCTGGGCACTGTAAGTGCCAAACGGATGCGAGGTACTGTTTTCATTTCTCCTGGAGGTGGCTACAGTGTTTTGACAGTTCTCAAAGCATGGCTTAGAAAATGCCCCACACTCTGCAGGCTCCTAAAAGATGACAATAAAAATTGTATTTGCTTTTTTAATAAGTTCCAACTTGGTCGCTGGAAGCAAGGCAAAAGGAAGATCAATTTATGAATAATCTTTCAAGAGTCTATTGTACATAAATCCTCAATTGAGGAAAATCAAAATGGTCCTATCAGTTAAAACGTCTTTGAATAGGAAAGAAAGAATCGTGACAACGTGGTGCTAAGGATTAGGAGTGCTGATGGCCAACACCAAGGAGGATTAGCTTTATTATTCCTTCCCCCTTACAACTGGCTTCCGTCACATTTCCTTCCATTTGGGAGTACAGCTTGTGGCATTGTAAACACAAGAATACAGTTCATGCCAAGGGTGTTTCTCTGCCAACCAGCTGGTCCCTCCCTCTCTCCCTCGGCAACTATGTACATGTGCTCTAGGCCAAGTCAGAACCCAAGCTGGCTCGCCATTGAAATGCCAGGAGTATGTGCCACTGCAGCCACCAGGTCTCTTTAGCCAGGAGGAAAACAAACTGCTGTGGCAATGCCAGACAGTGGTTCTCCTGAGAGTCTGTCCCCCACCCCCATACTCCCCCTCCTGGTCTGATTTTGACAGTCTGTAAACAAATTCACGGTGTCCTCACAACTGCTGTACCCAGAGTCACACTCCCACAGCCAGAGTCCCCAGGTGCAGGGGAGGTCGTAGGAGGGGACCGACTGTAGGGAGCTATGTGTTCAGGAGGAATGGGGCACAGATAAGTGGGTTTTGCTATTGATCACATTACGTGTCTTCCTACCAGACTGCAAGGAAGTCATTTGGATGCCATCTCATGGCTGTGCCCTTGACCCTTCGTAAGAGCAACTTGCCACAAACAGAAACACAGATCACCCCCAAAGCTCGTTCCTTCTTAGAAAAGCATTTGGCTCAAAGGATGTACTTGATTTATACTTTCCTCTTTGGTTACACAAACTCCGTATCCTGCTAGTTAAACAAAGCATTTAAGACATTCCATTTACGCATGCTTAGTAATTAAAATGTTTTCAGCTGCTGAAGGCCCCTTAGCTTTTTGTCAAGGCTTCTAACACTTTCTCCACACCCAGGGTTTCCACACCCTTTGCCTCCGTGCTGCTGGTACTCAGGCAAACTGTTTTTAAATTGCAGCTGGGGCCCTGGCAGCAGGAGAGGCAGAGCTTACCTTGCATAGCCTTGTGCTCTGACTTAACAGCAGCAAGAACAAAACATTTTCCCCCTGCTTTCCCAGCTCTTTGATAAATGACACAATCAATATCCCAACAACTGATCAGTAAGCAGCCTAATTAAAATATCCAGCCTGCAAAATGGAGCTGTCGTGGAGCCCTCTGTTAGTGTCCCAGCCAATAAAAAATATAATGGATTTTAAAACACGTTCTGCTTCCACTGAGATGAGCTTGCTGCAGGAAAGGGAATGTTTTGGGGAAGGGGAAAAGGAAAAAAAAAACAGGTCATAACCCATTTTTCAATAACAACTCTCCAGGCTCAAATAGAATTACAATTGAACCTCAAGCTCATCCTTTGAAAAACATGTTTCTGTTTAAAATGATTTTGATTCCATCAAGGGCTCATTAGGTATTCTTCAGAAGGTCCTCCTCAAAACTGTGTGTATAGCTGGCCCGTCTGGGGAATGTGGGAAAATACCCCAACAACTGTGTATTTTGACTTTACTTAAGTAGCTTCTTCCATTTTTTTACATCAATATGAGCTTCAAGTAAGCATTCTGGTATTCTTGCCAAGTCGTAACTAATTGATCTGCCTGAATGCATGAGCACTGGTGAGACCGTTTTCTAGGTTACGGGGGCTTTTTCATGGTCTCTGAGGGTAGCTGCTGCTCCACAGGAGAATATACCAAAAAATGTGGGCACACGACCAGTGCTCTCACAGATCTGGGAGAGTAAATAGCGGCAGATTTTTTCTTTTTCAATTTAATAAAAATTAGCTATCCACCGGGCTATCTTGATAAGAAAAAAGTGCTCTTTAATCTTGATGGGTACCACCGAGATTCTCAATAGCTGAGAGTCAAATGCCTGCTCATCCCCCATGGAAAGCATGTAAATATTAAGAAAACTAAAAATGATCTCATTACACATCCTCATAAACATTCCTTTTTGTCCCATTTCTTATTTCCAATTGATTCCCTACTGAACTATATTAACAACACATTTCTGAGGATGGGCAACAAACCGAAAGTTTAGTACTTTCTTCTGATGGTGTAACTGTCAACTCACCCCAGACTGTGAGAATTAAAATGAAAACACCTGCAATAAAGGAGCAAGAAAATGATAAAGCGTCTGAACTAGATGAGCCCAAATACAGAACATTTATCCGCAAAGCATCTCTATGTTGTAGAGAGAGACATGAAATTAGGGAAGATGAGAGGTGGAGGGATAACTAACTCTTAACAACCCCATTCTTTTTTTTTTTTTTTTTTGCTTACTAAACAGGCATGGGACTCTACAGCATTGTCCTCCAGACTTTTCTATCAGTTGCGGCTTCTTGGCTCCAATAAATATAAGTGATGTCGAATACACAGTTCACAGACAGGCAGACAGGCCATCCTTCTCACCCGTCTCCAACAACTGAGTCCCATGAAGTCCTAGGGCTCCAGAGTAAGAATCAAATTAAACTGGGGAGGAGCCAATTCTCTCAGGGATGGAAGCAATAAATAAGGGTTTCATAACTATGTACATAAGTAAAAGCCATTAAATATGCATGGAAGCCTCTCTGTCACTTCGGCAGACACAAATGTTTAAAGAGAGTTGGCTCATTATATATAGTCTCCAGTAATTGGCCAATTTACATTTATTTAACATTTATAAGGTTATGTATAGAAGAGTGAAAAGGTACAGTTACTCCTTTCCAATAGCTGATAACATAACAAAGTAAGATGCAGTTTGTGTTTTCTATGTCAGCCTAGCCTCTCAGACACAACTTAACTTCCATTCATTTGACAGTATTTATTAAGTGTCTATGATGTACTGGGAAATGAGGATACATTAAGGAATAAAACAAACAGTATCTGTCATGTGTAAGTACCCCACACTCAACTATGTATGTCTCTACATAGTCAAAAAAAGGCCAGCCTGGGATTTTAACTCAAGTAATCCAAAACTCCAGAGCCCCAACTTTTAACCACTATAAACCCCAATTACCTTCTTTCTACCTTTATTTATTTTTAATTAAATTTATTGGGGTGACATGGGTTAGTAAAATTGCATAGGATTCAAGTGGACATTTCTATAATACATCATCTATATGCTGCATCGTGTGTTCACCACTCGGAGTCAGATCTCCCTCTGTTTCCACAGGTTTGGTCCCTCCTTTACCACGCTCCCTCCTGCTTCCCCTCCAGTAACCACTACACTGTTGTCTGTGTCCATGAGTTGTTGTTTGTCTTACTGTTGCTTCTACTCTTGATAATTTGAAAATCCTTACATTCTTTTTATTTTTCAGTTGAACTTATTAAAACTAATATGTTATATTAGTGTCTTTAATAGCATTCTATTTTAACTTTGCATATTATTCTTTTACACAAATATTATTTGTCCTTAGAGAATATATGTATGATTTGTTGATGTTTTTCTCAACTCTTAACTACTACCAAATTGTTTCTTTTTGTCTTTTTCTAAAATAATTTTTAGGACCATTTAACCATTCTTCATATATATAAGAAACTAATGGTAATGTAACTTTATAATGTAATATATAACTGTATAGTATAACAATGCAATCATATAATTATAATAATATAAGTAAAATGTCTGGGGATATTAGCATTCAAGAATAGTTTATGGTTATACTTCATATGTAAGTAAAAATATTCCTTACATTAAAAATATCCATAAAGAACTAATGATAAAATATTTCAAGAATATTGATTTAATTACAAACATGTATTATGTAATAACATGAAGCAAGCAGCTTGCTTAACAGACCAAATTTTAAATTAGTTAAGTCCTAGTTCTATACTAGCCATGTGCACATTATAGGAGGAACATAGACAATTGATTGCATTATAATCATCCTCACATTGAGCACTGTACATATCTGATTAAGAACTTTCTAGGGTATGAACACTGTTAGCACATCAATCAAAAAGTATATAAAGATGTTACATTCTTTAATAATTTGTTATTTGAATAAAGCCTTATTCATAAAGTCCAGAGCTTTAGGAATTTGGGGGGAGAAAAACTAGAAAATATGGACCTGTTATGTTTGATAAATTACTTACTTTATATGCACATTTTTACACCTTCTAGTTATGCCTAAAATACACAACCACCTGTTCACCACATAAATCCATCAGAGCCCTTCTGGGACATATTTTTCCAATTTTAGAATCAGTATGAGTCCAGCTACCATGCTAGTGGTGGAAGTCTGCATATTCAGGAGGCTAGTAGGCAATCTGCTGAGGGACATAAAGGTTTGCATCACCTCCATCGGCCTCTCTGGCCTCCTCAGAATCACCAATTGGATCATCCCTCGTATGTTTCCTTCCATGGACATCGATCGCCTAAGTGTTTCCATAGCTTCGTGGTTAGACTTTCCCAGTAGAGATTCCCCGTTAACTGCAATCAGCTGGTCATTCACCCGCAGACGACCATCCTAGGGCAGAGGAAAGAAAAACAGTATTTGGTGAAGGAAAGTATGATGATGACAGCTGGCTGTTCTAGGGAAAAAATCAAGTTTAAATATGAAAAAAAATATTCAGCTATTAGAAATGATTTACTTTCTATGGCAGAGAAAGGTTCTGCAGCTTATCAAATAGTCACAAAAATGAACAATAATGAATCATGTGAAGATTTTTTTAGAAATCATGAGTCCTGAGATGCAATAATTTAGACATTTGTATAATGTCTCTTACTTAAATCTTTGGCAAGTATGCTAACCTAGTCTGATCCTGCCATTTGCTCTGACAGGGACCATGCTGTTGACTCAAGGGAAAAGGGTTTGGAAACAAAAGGAAGTGGTCACAGTGCCTGAAACAAGGGTTTGCATTTTCAGGCACACAAGAGACATCATCCTCAAAACACGTGTGCCTGACAGTAGTAATATATCTTCTGATACTGTTGCTATGTCTACTGAATAATGCTGAAGAAAAAATTCTACTGTTATTTTTTCTAATACAGTCAAAAAGTTGGTAGTCTGCTAGTCTGCAAAAAAACACAGGGGCGTGTAGTGAAGGAACATTTGCTATGATGTCTTCCGGCAGAAAAGCTTGAGAAAGGGGATGGTAGCTTTTTGCGAGGAGGTTCTGAGTGACGCGTATTTTCGCCTAGTATCTGCAGGAAGGAGCAGAACCTCAGGATGTAGACAGGCAGCCCAGATGCTTTTTGCGAGGAGGTTCTGAGTGACACGTATTTTCGCCTAGCATCTGCAGGAAGGAGCAGAACCTCAGGATGTAGACAGGCAGCCCAGATGCTAGCCTAGGGGTGTCCAACCTTGTGGCTTCCCTGGGCCACACTGGAAGAATTGTCTTGGGCCACACATAAAATACATTAACACTAATGATAGCTGATGAGCTCAAAATAAGGTCCATGCATAATTTTCATAATGTTTTAAGGAAGTTTATGAATTTTTGTTGGGCCGCATTCAAAGCCGTCCTGGGCCACATGTGGCCCATGGGCCACAGGCTAGATAGCCTTGCTGTAGTCTAACTTAATCCTAGGCACTAGTCTTCTTTAGTCAGAAGCCTCCAGTAGCTAACAAATGGAATACTAGCTCTGCTGACAAAAGAACTTAAGAGGTTCATGGTGCATCTCCCCGTCAGGCAGCCTGGAGGGAAAGATGCTGAAAATATTGACATGCAGGGACAATACGGCTCATACCTATTTTATACAAGGGTAGAAAGTTCTTGCTATGAGGCCCTGAGGTGATTCTAGGAATATTATGATATAACAGCTGCTAATATATTTAAGAGAAATAACAGTAGGTGTGCATAACTATTTACCTTCCCAGAGATTTTTTTCTATCAATTATCTCAAGTGATTCTCACAAAACTCAAGAAGTAGAATAATAATTTTATTCACATTTCTACAGATAAGGAAACTGAGGCAGCAAGTAATGTTGCTTGCCCTAGGTCACAAAAGTCAGACAAACCAACTCAAGTTCAGGTTTCATGGACCTTGTCTCTTCAGTTTTCCTACTAGAACTCCCTTGATACTCTTCTCCAGACTATAATTGTGCAACACTAACATAGGGAAAAGAAAATATTAAAGAGCTTTTGTGGTTACAAATAACTGGGATACATATGCAGATTAACAGAATGAAATGCAAAAGAAAAACTTGCTCAAGAAAGGAGAGAAGTCACATTAGGTGGTGAACTTATTATACATCAAGTTGACAATGCACTGTGGAATTGTATGCCTGAAACCTATGTAATCCTTGCTAACAGATGTCACCCCAATAAGTCTAACAATAAAAAAAAAAAAAAAAAAAAAAAGAAAGGAGAAAACCAGAGGTGCATAGAACCGCTACAGCTCTGGGAGAGAAATCCTGTGGACAAGCTGATAAGCTTCGTAGTAGCAGATGGTCAGAGGCAGTTCCTTTGCTGACAGCAGGGAAAGGGGTGAGTGGTGAAAGCTGCTCTGGGTAGTTAATGCCCTCATGGGGACGCACCGCGCACGTCGCCTACGGGACAGGGTGGTGGCCACATAGAATTGTGGAGGTCATCCTCGGAGCCCAGGCCCACTCCATGAAGAAATTGAACTGGCTAGGCAATTGGATCGATAAAGAAGGGCGCAAAATCCGAGCTGTAATATGTCTGAGCGTGACGCCCTCTCCCTTCTTCTTGTTTTTCCACTCCACTTAACCTTTACCCTAATTTGGAGCAAATCTGGAAATGAGATTTACAGGAAAGGCCAAACAAGAAGGAAATCTCTTACAATATTATTGTCCATATTCCCTATGCTATACTTTACAATATTATAATAACTATGTCTGGTGCCAGGTGGGTAAATTATATAAATGTCTAATCACTATACTGTTCGCCTGAAACTAACATAAAATAATCTTAAATGGCAATTGTGATTGAAAAAAATGACACTAAGAAAAAAAAAAAGAAATCTCTTCATTTCTGTTATCTAATTTTGAGTGAGGCACATAAAAAATAAGATTAAGGTTACTGGAAATGGTTTAGTCCCATGAAGTGAGACTCAACTGGAGAAATTATTTTATTGTGGCATTTACTGGAAGGAGGTCTATGGGGCTGAATCTTGAGAGGGAGGAGGGTCACTAAAAATCCTTTTAGGGTGACTGGAGGCAGAGGTGTGGCTTTTAAAGAGGAGGAGGAGGAAGCAGAAGAGTTGGATCAAGATACGAGCTCTGTTAACAGGAAATGAGGTCTAGTGTTGGATTTGTAGAGGCTCAATCTTGGCAGGACACCTCGTCTTCTATAACAGGAAGAAGAAAGATAAAGACTGAAACTTTGTGAATATCTCTAGAACGGAGGGAAAGAAAGCTGAGTGAGATTCCACCTGGTAACCTCCTGTGAACCATCTCTGTGAAGTATGGGACAAGGTCTGTGTGAAGAGGTAACCCAAAGATAAGAGGATGTAAGAACATTATTTTTGTAAAATAATTTCCAACAGGTAGTAAGCACGAACTTTTATTTTTAGCTACATTCCAAGTCTCAAGCATGCAGAACTACACAGAAATAGAACATGTTTGTTCTATCCAAGTACCAAACAAAGAGGCAGGTCAGGTCACCCCAGGGCAGTGGGGATTTTTTAATTTAGAAGACATTCACATTCATCACAAGCATCACTAGAGAGCCGTGGGTGTGATAAAAATCCACACACACTCATTTTAGGCTTGGCTGATCTGTTGCTATTGGTGTATGCTTTTTTCTTTACAAGATAAATGATGGTTAATTTCATTAATGGTGATGCCAGTAAGCACCATGTTGTCCTAACATTTAGAATATAATCACAGAATTTAGAGCTGGAAGGGTCCTTAGAGGTCATCTTGTCCAATTTATTCAGTGTACAGATAAATAATGTGATCCCCAAAGAGGATGAGAAATCATGCATTGAACTCTTCTCAAGAGAAGCCACTTTCACATAGACTAGGACTTGTTCAGCTAGATGAGAACTGCCCAAGTCCGGACATTTTAGCATCCCCTATTCACTAACCATTCTGATGACAGTCCCTAAAGAAGTCATGCTTCAAGATAAAAAGGCTTGCAAAACCAGAGAGAACAGTATGTTACCACACATTTCTTAGAAGAGAACCCTATAATAGAAGTCAGGCAGCTGACAAAAGGTGCGAAGACAGGAGACCATGCTGGGGAATGGCAGAGCAAGGAAGCAAACTAAAAGATGGAGAAAAAGTCTGTCTACCTATCTAGCCACACACACACACACACACACACACACACACACACACACACACTCACATTCATATCCAGGTCTAGTCCTGATCTAAAATTCAACTTGTAGAATGAAGAGCTCATGACTCAAACTCATCACATATTCCTCAAGACTGTGTATGTCTATTCTGCTTTGAAGTAATTTTAACAAGAAAAGCAGTTCTTTTAATGGTTATGCTTTTCCTATTAATACTAAGTTCAAGTGAATACTTAGGCACAAGAACGCTCTCAACTGATTTTATGTAAGTGAATTTGACGATCCAGGGATATTACTCAGTAATCTTAGGATATTTATTTCCTAATGGGCCATACTTGCATTTTTATACATGATCTTAGCCATAAGGCCAAGAAGCAATGCTTGCATTTTTTAAAGAAAAAAAAATCCCTTTGTGTTATGGACTCAATGTTTGTATTATTATCTCCCCCTACCCCCAAATTTCTATGTTGAAATCCTAATGTCTAGCATGAGGTTATTAGGGGGTGGGGCCTTTGGGAGGTGATTAGGACAAAATGGATCCTTCATGACTGAGATTAGTGTTCTTACGAAAGAGGCCAGAGAGAGGCCCGTGGCCCCATGTGCCAGGTGAGGTTCAGCAAGAAAATGCCTGTCTTACCAGTCTAGCAAGCTGAAAGGAGCTCTGACCAGACAGCAAATCTGCTGGTACCTGATCTCAGAAATACATTTCTGTTGTTCATTAGCCACCCCATCAATGGTATCTTGTCATAGCAGCCTGAACACACTAAGACACTTTCCTTCCTACTTGACTGCCATCAGACTCCCAACCAAAAAGACAGCAACTATACTCCTCACCGCTGGCAACCCCATAACCAACCTTATCCTTCCTCAGATGAGGAGGGAATAAAGGAAGTTCTCAGAGAGGAAGAATGGAAGGGGAAGAGAACAGAGTAAAGATACGTAGTAACTTCCTCAGGGCACTTTAGGCCAAATAAGAACTGGTATGAGATTTAGGTCTTCCCCACGTCCTGGGGTGGCTTCAAATCTCATCAGCCCTACACTGGTCCCAGTGCAGGAGGAGGCGTGGACTAGGAGACAAGATGTCTGAGTGTTACATCTCCCCTTTACTGAACACCTAATGCAGGCTAGTCTTTGTGAAAATATTTCGTGTATGTTCTCTCAGTCATTTCTAACAACCCTGTGATACAAATACTACCCTCTACTATTTAAGTGATGCAGAAATGGCGGGTCAGAGAAATTAAGTGACGTGTCAAAGGGAGGTGGCATGACCAGGCCTTCATGTCTCTGAGTCAGATGTGTACCTGTCATGCAATGCTGCTTCTTAAATCAGTCCTGGAGATGATTAAAGGCACTACAATTATTAATGGTAATAATTATTAATGAGCTTCTACTTTGTGTAGTCATTGTGCTAAACCCTTTACACACACTAGTCAATTTAACCCTTAACACAATCCTATACATTGGGGACTAGTGCCCCATTTTATAAAAAAAGAAGAAACCAGGGAGCAGGCCAGTTAAGTGTATTATTACAAGTCACATTTCTGAAAGCAGATTTGACGTAGGTCTAGGTCACTTAGAAGTCCCTGTTTTCAACCCCTATGCTAGTGAATCTTGTCCTTTATGACCTCTTCAGACTGCTTTGGGAATCTAATAGAAGCTACAGAGCCTCACCTCTGAAAAGTAAATACAGCCAATACCCTGTTAACCCGAACTCAAGCAACTGGCAAATTTTTTTTTGCCAGTTGCTTGAGATTTTGCCTGTTGCCTGAATTCTGGTTAACAGAGCGTGTACTTAATTTATCAAGCATCTACCAATCCTCATGGGTGCTGGTTAACTGAGAGTCTACTGAATCCACACAACAGTTTCTCCACAGCTGCACATGTGGACCAGATGATTCTTCATAGTGAGGAGCAGTCAAAAGGGTGTTTCATGGGCCCACTGACGCGCAGCCATGATTTCCAGGGGGTCCAGTTGTTACGGGCGGGAAGGGAGAGGTCAGCAGGAGGAAGGTGCTCAGGGTGACTGCCAACACAATGGCTGAGGCATGTGAAGGATCTTGCCCCTTCCCCCTTGGCTGAAGCACCAGGCACAAAGGCACATGCCTTGTGGAGGTAAGAATGTGATTGACAGAGGAAAAGACCCTCCTACTCCCTTCAGGGGCGTGGCAGTAGCGGGGGGGACGCCAATCAACCAGCCTAGGACAGGGATTGGCTGGAAAGTTGAACGCTTCCGGGCGTGCGTAGCACAGGAGGGCACTTTACAGGCAGGAGAAGGAAACTCGCCCGCCTGCTCTCTTGGGTGCCTGCTCTCTGGCATCATGGGGGCCAGTCGGGGCGGCTGCATACGGCGAGCGGTTCGGGCTCCTGACGCCGGGGGCCCAGTGGCGAGGGGGATGGGCCCGGAGGATGGTGTCGTCGCCAGTGGCGTTCCCCAAAGGGCGGAATTCCTAAACAGGGAGGGGGAACTGCCCCGGTCTAGTAGAGGATGGTAGGATGACTTTCCTTCGGGCACTTACAAGTTACATGGCTTTTAAATAAAGACTCCATTCCATCTCACCACATCTCTGTCTCTGCAGCTGGCATATGGGCAGCGGGGCAGCGGGCCAACCGGGTTTCCGTTCGGTACACAGTGACCCTGTAGCTCAGACCCTGCTGTCTCCAGCGGAGCCTGGGAACTACCTCTGCCATGACTACTGGTGACATCACATGGCTCCATCCACCTCTCCGGGCCGATTCCCTGTGAGGGGAGGGGTCTGTGCACAACACGAGGCGGGCATGCGGCGGAGCCGGCTTTCCCCCAGAGCCAGTCCGCGTTAGGCCCTGGCGTTGAGAGGATTTGTCACGGCCAGGTGTCAGCTCCTGCCTCTGCACGTTTCCAAAGGGGCCCTCGGTAAGGCCTGCGGGGTGTTACCAACCCCCGGAGCCCAAACCCCAAAGCCTGACGTCAGGCTGCTGAACAGAATTATCGGGGGGTGGGTGGGACTCCCGATAAGACGGCAGCGGAACCAGGGAGCGGGCTGTCCAGAACAGAGCCTTCTCCGGGCCCTACAATCACTCCACGACAACATCCGCCTACCGTATTTTTGAGAAAAAAAAAAACAAAAAAACCCCAATTTCAACCTAGAAAAGAACCTTGCATTCCAAATTGAAGTCATTTAACTTCATTAAAAAGCAGTAGCAATGAAACAAACCGAATAAATAAAAATTCTAAAATATAGTTTTGAAACACAGAAGTGGGATACAGAAAAGACAGTAATCCTGGAAGCATGTAAACTCTCTCGTCCTGAAGAGTACCTGCCTGCACTAGCCAGTGTGTTACATCATCGGCCCTATCACAATTTCAACCAGCACGAACCGGTATGTCCCCAGTCAGAGCCCGATTTCCCAGGCACACTTAGTTGTGCACACAGCATGACGACTTGCACCACACTCTTCTGTCCAAAATGCCCTCTACATTCCTACCCACCTGTTTAATATCTATTTATCCTTTATAACAAGGCTCAGCAACTGCCTTTCACTCACAGTTTTCTCTACAGAGAGAATTAATTGTGCCATCATCTCAACACCTATGTTATTTTTATATGTGTCTCTCATACCTCATCATACTACCGCCTCCCTAGATTATGGAATGAGTCGTCTTACGTTTTCTATCGCCCGTCCATTACATGTTGCATAACTTACGGCAGATGTTCACAAAATGCTTGCTAAATTGAGCCACTTGAAGAATATTTCATTCAGGTGCTTTTGGCCTGGTGTAAGTTCCATCTACAATAGACATGGTTTAATTTACAAACTGTAGCTATGAGAGATTCCTGAATCCAGGCTGGCTTGGATACACCAGCACATGTTCAGAGAAGCCTTGTAATTCCAAAAGCAAAGCTTGATTGCTTTCTGTTGTTTAGCTATTATACAATTTTAAATTCATTTATCACATTCAGTTTATTGTCTTAAGAGCCTCACTCCATTTCCATGTAGCAAAGCAACAAAGTTCTGGCAACACATCATTTCCTCAGCACCTGTGGACATTTTAAAAAGATAACTGAAGAGTAATCTTAATGGCATTAGAATATACGAATGAGTACATAATCAAAACCATTCTGTTAATAGTGTTTTCAAAATGTATTGCAATTCTTTCCATTTTAAACACCTCCTGAAAAAATAATGGGCATAAAAATATTGTAACTTATCACCTTTATTATAGTTATTCCTGAATCTTGTAATATCCTCAGCAAGAAAGTTTCAGAAGCAGTGATTTAGTCATCACAAATATTCATTGGCCTACTATTCAGTGATAGCCTTCTGTGCTTGCTTTACACTTTTTCTGTCATTTCAGTTTCCTCTTCATCCCTTCCTATCTCCTTCCTGATTTTCTGTTTTTAGTTTACTTTGGCCTAGAAAACTGGACAAGAAAAAGCTTACGAAGGTGTATGTGTTATATACAAATAAAAAAGATTCTTCATGAATGCCTAGCTGGATTAGAATTACAGAGCCCTCTTCAACTTATTGAAAATGATCTTCTTTACTTAAAAAAAAAATAAACTGGACTCTTGTTTGTACTCTGCTTGCTAAAAGTCTGGTCACTAGAAAAATGGGCCCAAAGCAGAGTGTCTAGAACACAACTCTGAGCATCATATGAACTTCTATAATGAAGGTAAATACAGCTTTTCAGGTGAAAGTACTATTTTCAGAGTCAAAGTATCATCATCACGGGATATCAACTTTTGAAGATTACAATCTCCTTTTCGATTAGGTCTGCCGATGCTTATACTTTTTCCAAGCCTACTTATACAATCATGGAGTCTACAACATACATCAAATTGAGGTAGAGTTCCGAAATTTTATCCAGCATAGTATAAATGCACTTCTTACTTGCATTTCCATGTATGAAATAAAAATGTGGAAGTGGTAAATACTGCAAGAAAAGTAATGAAGGATGCTAGTGTTGTGTGATTTTAAAGATAACGTTATATATTTATAAAATAGTTACTACCGCAGGAAATTCATAAAGCCAATTCTTGTTTATAGATTAATGTGTACTCACATTTTTGGCCTTTTTAAAGAAAGGAAATTGGTTAAAATAATTCATACAACATAATTGATAAATATTTTTCTCATGTTTAATTTAGTAATTTCATTATTTTAAGCTAAAATTCTTAATGGTTAAACAATGATTGGGAATTTTTCCAGGCAAAATTCCTGCTTTCAGTTGTTCATAAGATGTATACTATTTTTGTGATTAGGATGAAGTGAAGAGTTTACCTTCTAACAGGCACAGATTTGCAATGGAGCTGTGATATTTACACAGTCAGACCGTACAGCTCTTTTGTCAAAGGTAAAAACCTGGAAGACATGACTACTAGTAATGATTTTACAGGTCTCCAATAGAAAACATTATCAATGTTAAGGAAAATGAATAGTTGAAGAAGTCATTTAACACTAGTGTTCCTTAAAAAGCTATCTCTTTTATCTTCCTTTGAATTCATTAATTATAGATCTGTCACATGATTTATAGATACCAGCAGAGATGGAGGTGGAAATTATTCACACTGGGAACTCCTTCTGAACTTCTGTTAAGAGACTAGACGCTGTTAAGTGTTCCTATGAAAGAGACGTGGAGATTCAGAATCAAGCACCATTTGCCCAGGCAATCTAGAACTGTGTATGTAGTTTTTCCGAAAAATCATATTTAGTCATTTTAAAAATAGGGGGATTGCTTGTATTGAGTTTTTTTTTTTTTTGTACCAATTACTAAATAATGTAGATTATGAAATTCTGCATCTCTTAGAGGCAAGTACTCCAAATTTCCCAAACACACAGGAATCAAATCACTTAAATTATGTCTATTTCATATTCTGAGTGCATACATTTGCAATTAGCAATGTCAGGCATTTTTCTTTCATATTATTTCATCATCATCAAGTAGTATTTATTAAGCACAAACTGGCTAATTAATTTTGTAGCGCATAACAGGTATTCTTAAATTCATTCTATTTACAATCCCTTAAATAATCTACCTAATACATGACATTTTTCCCTTGGCAAAAACTGTCTTTAAATTTTAATTTTTACCTTATTATTTCAAGATTTCCATAGGACATTTCCATGGAACATTCCAGTTCCAAAGTCAGTATATACAAATAAGAAAACATCATTCAGAATTAGTAAAACAGACTCCATAAGATTTCTATTATTATAACATGTTAACACTGTACCTCGATTTTTAAAACTATCACTATTCTAGGTATATATATTTTCTAAAAGTGATTAATTTTTGATCAATAAATATAAAAACACATTTTCTTCCCCACCCCATTCAATTAATGCAGTATTATCAAAAGCAAAGAAATGAAAGCCTCTGATCTTAGAATTCAAAATGTTTACAAATATGAATGAACATCCCTAAGGTCTTCATATTGATCTTTAAGATTTTGTGTGTATTTCTCCAGAAAAAAGGAAAAGCTAATTTTTATGTGGATTTTGGGAAAGGAGACTATTTTTTTCTGAATGCATTTTTTTCCTATCAGCAATAAAGACAATGTTTCTTTTCATTTAACAGTAACAGCACCACATTCACTTTAAATTCCAATCACAGGAGCAAATTTTTCGAAAAGCCTCCTCATGAACATCCTAATTTCATTCTAGTCATAGTACTTGGGTCATGAGAAGTTAATACATATACTTGTATCTAGCATATTTTGGTTCTGGAAGCAATTACACGATATTTCAGGGGCAAATGCCCAGGAAGAAAGACAGAAACTACAGATACACAATAATGCATGTTCTTGTTTAAGCATATTACTATCAATATTCTAAGTTGTATTTGGCTGTTATGGTCAATGGTTACTTGGTACATTGAAAGCAAGCCCGGGGGGATGCTCATATGGGACTCCAGAGAATTGAACATGTGAAAGTGGGCTGAAACGGCAAATGCTGTGTCCTGACACTAGACAGGAGAGTTTCTGGGCTTTAATTCTTGGTACGCAGCCTGGAATTCAAATATTTAAGCATCTGGATACCTCTGAATATTATAAGAATATTGTTTTGTTTGCCTTTATTGTGAGCCAGAAATTCACTTCCAAGATGGGATCCTAGGGTAGCTGGATGCTCTTATTTTCAAACAGAGATTTATATCTCCATTAGAAATGACTCAAATAAGAGACGAAATGATAGAAAGCAGTAGCCTGAAAGGCAAAGGGGTGGGAAAAGAGGGCCTCAATTACAGTCATAGCCATTCAGGGGATTTCACATCTGGCAAGAAGTAGCCTATCTTTGTTTACACCAGCGGAAGCCCCCAGGAGAACACAGCACATGGTATCCACAGGAAGAATTTGGTCATACTTTTCAAAGTAGTTTAGTTTTTAGAAATCCACCTTCCCTAAAGGGAAAAACACCTTGAGAACCAATTAGTGGTTTGAAGGGCCAGGAGAAAAAGACTGGGCTCTGGTAGAAAGATTACTTCGTTGATTTCAGGTAAAAACCTAGGGCCAGATGCGAAAGCGGATGTTCCCCTGCTTATCTCCCTGTTGCCTCAGGGACATGCAGTCTGTTACATTTGTATCTTCTGAACAGGGACAGGAACAAAGTCTCAAAACAATTTTTGTAAAACATAATCTTGAATCACAGAGCAGGTGGCAATTTTCTGAGGAGTAACAGTGGATTATTGGAACAGAAGGAGAAGGACTGAATAACTCTTTTTTCTTTTATTTCTAGTTAATCACATTTCTTGTGAGCAATGCTTAGGCCTCTACCCTTTGCTCTGTACAAAGTAAACAAGACAAATGGATACTAAACATTCACAATAAGGCTAAATTCATGATTGATGCCTCTTACTGTTTTAAGATCAGCTATAAATATGCTGTCCAGTGGATTTTAATGGTGTGATTGCCTGACTCAGCAGACCCATGTCAGGAAAGAAATTTACATAAATGGAAAGTGAAATCTTTCTGCAAGAAACAAGACTGGGAGAAACTGCTTAGGTAAGGAGAGGCTCACTTTCACAAATACGGGTGTACATATTAAACCAGCTCTCCAATGGCAGCTTGAGCTTAAGTTATTGCCCACACAAAAGCTAAGATGTTTGCTTTTAATTTCCCAAAATTCACTTCAGTTTCAATTTCACTTGGAATAAATTCTACAAACAGAGCTGTCATGAGGAATAAGAATAGTATCAAGCTGGTGTCCACAAATGTGACCTACATACACCCATCCTCTAAAACCATGTGGGTTTGGATGGCTCGGTTAGGAATGACAAGCATGATGCAAGACGATCCCAGGGCAACAGCCCCCGATCTCTGGGAGCGTGAATCAGATCGCAGACGCTGCCTCTCAGGGCAGCACAGCACGTGGTCTGCAGTCAGGCTGACTGGGTTCAAACCTCAGTTTAAGCAATTTCTGGCTATGTGACCACAGGCACGTAGACACTCTATGGAGAGGCATTAGCCACTGAAACCTGCAATTTTCCTTTGATGAAATGGCATGATAATCCCATTATGGTGTGAATGTAAAGAATAAAACTAGAGAAGCCACCAAGAATACTTTGCGTGCTATCCAGCATACATTTGCGTTAAGAACAATGAATGTTATTTGCTGCTGTTGTTACTATTGTTTTCTTTCTGCTCCTGGTTATACATTTCTGAGTTAGATTGGAGAGTTTGATATATTGGATGATGGGCTTCAATTCTTTACTCTGCTCAGCACCTGCCTTTCCAACAGCTTCATTATGGGTGGACAGTGTTTTCCCACACCTGGGACTGACCTTGGACTCAAATGACTCGTGCTGGCTGGCATGTGTGCGTGTGCATGTTGACAGTGAGCCAGTTTGGAGCCCAGAACTTACAAGTCTTCACCTTTGCTGTTGGTTCTCTGACACTTCATGAAAAGAACATGCAGCAGCTAGCCTGTTGCTCCAAGTTACAGATGAAATATGGGGAGCACACTCGGACTTGATGACCTATGGTGTGATAAAGGGACAGCAGCCTGAATCTGAACTTTCCAGCTGCCCTACAGAGTCATGAGGAAAATAAAGCCTCCTGGATATATGACAGTAAAATTCTGTCATTACTTACTCTGCAACAAAAGCTAACTGATCCAAGGAGTGCATTAAAGAACTGTCTGTCCACAATGCATTTCTTATTTCCTAATAAAAGTAACAAAGCAGAACAAAAAATTTAGCTCAGTGTCTAGTTCTGAAATAGAAGTGAAACAGTGAGTACAAGAAGAACAACACTTTAACAAAGCCAGGACTCTAGGAATGGGGGGGACTCCTGTAAACTCTAACTAGGCCATCTTGCCTTTTACATGGGCACTGGCACGCATTATTAATATCATGGTTATTTTAAAAAGGCTAACATTCAAAGTGTGTCATAGGCACTGTGCTGGGCACTTTACCTATGTTGTCTATTTTCGTCCTCACAAGAGCACCAGGAGGTAGGCACTACTAATTTTACTCTTGTTACAAATGAGGAAACTGAGGCATAGCAGAGATAAGTAACCTGCTGCATTCACAGAGGGTGAGAACAGTTAAGGCTAGATTGACACTCAGGAAGTCTCCTTGTGCAGCACGTGGTGATGAAGATGGTGAGGCTGACTGATGTCCGGCACAGACGTGTATATAATCACTCTGCTGCTGTCACCACCTTGTGTGTACTAGTTGATGTAATCCTTAGAACCCTATGAGTTAGGAATCATTTATTATCCCCATTCTACAGCTGAGGAAATGGGAGCATGGCAAGTCAAATTCCGTGCCCACATTTGCACACAGCTGTCACGAGGTGGGGTTGGATTGGAGCCCGGACAGTCTACAAAACCAGTACCTGACCTGACACTCCGTGAACAGCTCTGATCACACTCCCAATCCAATGGAGAAGGGGATGATCATGTTCTTTCCTTTTTTTTTTTTTTTTAAATGTATAAACTTCTCTAAGTTGAAAAGGCAAATATGTATTCCTAGGACCATGGCCATCTTCAAGTGATGCAATGTGACAAAGGACCTTCAGTTTATGCTACAATCACTCGCAGGCCCCACTGAGCTTTCTTGCCAGCACGTATTTTGTTTTGTTTTGTTTTTTGTCTTATTTATTTATTTATTTTATTATTATTTTTTTTTTTTATGTGGGTAGCTCCCTTTCTGGGAATCAAACTCAGGCTGCAGCTTTGACAGCGCCGAGGCCTTAGCCACTACACCACCAGGGAGCTCCCCTTTTTTTTTTTCTTAATTTTTTTTTTTTTTTATGTGCTGCCTTTACATTGACTTCTTTTTTGTTTTTCTGATAGTGTATTTTTAGGTTCAATTCTGTTACGTTACAAACCCAGAGTAATTTTATTATAACAGAGTAATAAAAAGCATGCAAGAAAGAATGTTACTCATGACGGGTTTTCAGCAGCTTCTCTGGGAAATGAAAGGAAGCAGGTGGGGTGTGGGGACGGACCGGTGCTACACAGAGGGGTCCACACGGGCACTGCCGCATCGGGCAGGAAAGTCTCAGCGCCCCCCACCTCCGCCATCCAGTCTTCAAGGACAAGCGGCATCTCTAGGTACCTGCACGCCGACGTGCAAACAGCGGTCGGACTCACCTTAAATGCAGCACCTCCGTGGATGATGGATTTGATAAAAATCCCCAAGTCTGTGCCGGTTTCTCGAGATTTGTTGCCCTTCAAGCTGACCCCCAGACCAGCAGAACCAGAATCATTCAGGGGGATCTCGAAGGTGAGCGGCTCACTAGCTTCCGGGGAGAGGGCACAGCAGTCCGGCTCTCCTTTCTGTCGGGAGGTGCAGACACAGAGAGCGGAGGGAAGAAAGCGCGTTAGTATTTACACACTCGGGGGCCAAACACACGCTCACGTGGCAAGATGCGACGACTGGGCCTCCGAAAGCTGGGCTCCTGGTCCTGGGGGGCAAGGGCTGGCCTCCTCTCTCTGGAAGGGGGCTAACGCCACGTGCCTGCAGCGGCAGAAGAGTTTTTGGGAATTAATAGCTGGTGATGGTCAACAGAGAGGGCCCTTTGGCAAGGCAGAGCGGCCCTTTGAAACGTTGTGTAAGTATTGAGAAACTCAACGGAATGTTCTCAGTAATTAAACAGGATAGACACTAGACTTAGGGAATCCTAAGGACCAGAAAAAGACTTAGAGGTAGTGTGGTTGTAACACCTTTATTTTACAGATGAAGAAACAGAGCTCAATGTAGAAGCTAAAATTTTGAGGAAATATTTGGCTTACATTAAGTTAAAATATATCATTGCTCATGAAAGCAATGCTGTTGATAAAGACTGCCAAAAGGATGCAGGGTACTGAAAAAAAAAATAAAAGTTTATTTTAAAATTAGAGAGATGTAATTTATAATGGAGAACCCTGAATTAAATTTCACTTTGTCAAAATTCTGGCCTTTTAAGCATGCTTCTTGAGGTCGTATGACTCACTGGCCATCAGTTTTTTTAAACCTAAACAAAAATGATAATGCACAACAAATATTCATGTCCTCTTTGACAAATGACACCTAGTCACAGAACAGCTGTTCTTAAAAATACACAGTATCATGGCAGAAGGCCCAGCTAGGGTTCACGTACCCGGGGAGAAGCCGGTGGTTCATCATACTTGGTCCCTAGTGCTCAGTGCCGCCCACATGATAAACCCCGTAGGTGCCCCTTGGGCAATTTCTCAAGAAATGTGAAACCCTGCCACAATTTTAACTGAAAATTTGAAAATGAGATAGCTCTGGAAACCATCAGTTCATTCTAGGTTGGTAGCTCCCTGCTCCCCATAATTATATCTAAAGACTCTCATCTTAAGGTCACTCCGAGGGACTCTTTCGTAAAATTACATATTTTAAAAATTACTGTGAATGTCTGAATGTCAGTCACAAAGTAACAACTATAAAATTTAAAGTAGCAGAGAACCTATAATTAAAACAGGATTGGAGGTCTGATCATAGCCAGATGCAATGACGTGGCATTTTCAACCCCTACCAAAATAGAGAAAACCCGTGTCTAACTTTAAAGAAATAATTCCTTCACCTAATTTCACTGTAAGTGGAGTTAGCTGGAAAGATTTTGACAGTAAGTCATTTCAAAGAAATCAAATGTTATTGCTTAATTTAATAAACTTATTACAGGTTAGCTTTTTAAAGTAACTCATTATATTATTATCTAAGAAAATATTTCATTATTTGATTCAAACTAGCTGCCTTTTTTCCATTGGAATGCCAGAGTTAAATACTAAATGTAAATGATTAGCCTTCATCTTTGGCTTCCAAAATGTCCTATTTATAATCCATACCAACCCATCATCATTTATGTTTCCAGGGCTCTCTGGGATTTGGTTAATTTCAGTCTAATAAAATCCTACCGAATTAAAGTATAAATTAGAGAACAGCTGTTCTCATGAGAAGTTTATGAACACTAGTTTAGAGGAACGCTGGGAAGCTTCTCTGACTTTTTATCTACCAAAGTGACACAAGGACAAGTTTTGCTTCAGTAATACTTTCAAACCACTTTATTCTATAGTCAAATCAGTTTTTTTGTTTGTTTTTGATTTGTTTGAAACCCCATTTGGTTCTTAGTAAGATTGACAACCACTATTTGTACTAATACCTTTCATTAATTTTGTAAGTGGTGGAAGCAAAATAGAAGTCAGGTGATATGGTTATCCTTTCATTTTATACTTAAAATTATCTTCTTTTAAGTTCCTGATATCTATCAGTCACTTATAACAACAACAAACAAAACTAGTGACTAACAACAAGTGTTCCTGTTCTAAGTGCTTTACACACATCAGTAAACTTACTCTTCACAACTACCCTTGCGGATCATCATCATGCCTAGTTACAGATGAGGAAACTGAGGCCCACAACAGCGTGCGAGTGTCGTGTGTGCAGGCACCCAGCGTCCAGTCCACAGCGCTCGTCAGTGCTGGGGCTTGTGGAGCCCAGGCAGTGAGGCTTCAGGGTAGGGCTCCTAGCAGCCGTGCTGGGTCTGCACCTCCGGGAACTACCGGGATGTGGCCTGGCCGCAGGGAATTCCAGGCCAGGTTCCCACGATGACAGTACACCACCACCCGATTTCATATTCTCTACCCAATTACGGTTAGGCTTTCTGTCTTTCTCCGGCTACACCAGGCTCAAACCATCATTAGCGGTCTCTCATAACAGCGAACCTCCCAATGGTGAAGGAAGCCATTACAGTAGTTAACACAGCCATTTCCTCTGTTAGAAATAAATGTCTCTTTACCTAATGTACTAAGAAAAAAAAAATCAATATGCTGAATGCTTTCCTCCAATAATCTTCACTCAACTACTAACTCTGAAAATTAAACTCAGCTCTTGCCAGACAACATTGTGTAGCAAGACGGAAAGAGAGAAAGTCCTTGCAAGTGGCCCAAACGCCGGGCCTTAGTAATGAGCCCAAAGGCGGTGGCGCATCCAGACCTCGACCCTTTCTGGCTTCTTGTCTTTTGGACAAGAGCTTTTCCCACAGTGTCTGGAGGTCCCCTGACTTTTTTCTGCCAAACACATCCAGTGGGGAAAAAACCTCCCAAGAGGCAAGCCTGGTAAATAAGAAAAATTTACAATTTCATGTATTTATTTTTTGTCTTTTTATCATCTATTTTTGCCACTACAGGCCATGCCTCTAGACTCAAAGTCCTTGAGGTGCCTAGAGCCAGGCCCAGAATGGATGCTCAGATGGCCTGACTTCACGTGCCCGGGCCCGATACCCTAGCATCCGCCCTGGGCTAGCCACACAGGACGCTCAACTCAGGTCTTCTCAGCCTCAGTCTGACATATTTGGGGCCTTGCAATTCTTTGTGGCGAGGGACTGTGCACTGTAGGATATTTAGAAGAATCCCTGGCACTACCAACTAGATGTCTGTAGTACCTCTTTCCTCAGTTGTGACAACCAAATGCCTTTCAAACACCTGCGGGGGTCAAAATCACCTCCAGTTGAAAACAATGGCTCTGAATCAACAATTGCCAAATGCAGTCAAGGTTAAGGCAACCAGGGCCTAAAGAGGCATTTGGGCCTGTAGAGCTACCTGTTGACATGTTCCCAAGTTTCAGGATGTGGAGACAGTAAAAGCCCCTGCGATTGACTCAGACTCACAGGTTCGTGACTGCTAAGTCCGTCAGAGTGAGCTACTAGGGAATTCCTCACTTAGCCATGTCTCTGGTTATATGGCAGATAATTTTTCAGAGGCAGAAATGTGATCTTTGTGGTATGCACTGAGTAGGAAAAGAGATAAATATTTAATTTATGGGTATATGGGCAAAATACTGCCTTTTAATTATATCATAATATAGGAAAACAATGCAGCCTGTCAAGTGGTATTTGTTAGGTTAGTTATGCTTACATGTACGCTGTTTTTCTATTCTTAGTTATTAAGAATCTCAGAATTATATAAAATAGTCTTTAAACATATGAGAATATGATACAAAATTAAGCACAAAAATTTATGTGTGTAGTATATTCAGTTATATAACATCTATACTGTATGTACATACTCAGGTACCTACCCATCTACCATTACCTACCTGCCTCCCACCCCATCTCATCTATTTCTATAGAAAAAACTTGGTTATCTATTGGCACTGGAATACAAATTGTCTTCTTTATAATTGTCTGTGTTTTCTAAACATTTCTCAATCATTATAAGAAAATATTTATAAAAGGAACTTAGGAAGGTATAAGAACTGTTTACTATATTATTGCACTGCCAGCTAGAGAGATGGTAAAGACATCTCTGTAATGGCACACACATGCTCTCTCTCTCTCTCACACACACACACACATTCTAATACCATGTATACTATATATATAGGTATATCCTACAGTAGTATTGGATATGCTATATATATTCTTTAAAATTATATATAATATAAATATAGATTCTGTAAATATAAGTGTGTATAGTACATTTACAGCTCCTCCTAGAAGTTCAACGACTTCTGTATTACTAAATATGATGGGCAATCCTCACCTCTCATTTCTCTTATTTACAGTACCATTAGGCTCAATTGCTCAAGACCCTAGGTCTTGAAATACTTTCTTCTCTTAGTTTCAGGACCTCACTCTTACATAGTTCACCGCCCACTTCACTGTCTACTCCTTTTCAATCCTCTTTGCAGGTTCCTTCTCATCTCATCCATCCCTAAGTACTAGGCAGTCCCAGGAATCAGTCATCAGAGCTTTCATTTTCTTCCCCATCCTCACTTGCTCAGTTATCTCATCTAGTTTCATGATTTTAAATACCATTTACACACTCATGAGCCACAAATTCACATCTGCATTCCTCTCCCCTGAACTATACATGCACATACCCGAGTTTCTAGTGACCAACTCCTTTAGGTGTTTTACCTTGTCATTATCATGGCCAAGTACATCACCCCTTAAATTTGTTCCTCCTGAACAAGTTAGGGGCAGTTGCATTATTCTAGACAGTCAAGCAAGAGATTTCTCACATTCTACAACCAACCTACCAACAATGCCTTTTAGCTGTACCTTAGGAACACACATATTTTGACAGTCACCCACTGCTTCTCACCTGATCCTCGCTGTAGTCATATGCCTTTCGGCCGGTTGGCCTGGCTGCTTCCACTTTTCTCTTCTTCAGGCTACTCGTCAACACAACAATTCCCAAATCCTTCTAATGACTTCCCACATCATTCGGAGAAAAACCCAAAGTCCTTACCAATGTCCTGCAAACTCTACTAGCTGAGCCCTGACTTCTCTCTGACCCCATCTCCTCCGACTCACCCTGCACCCACCACAGTGTCTCCCTACTTTTCTTCCATCCCACCTGCATGCTCCTGCCCCAAGTCCTTTGCATCACCTCTTTCCTCTGTTGTGAAGGCACCTCCCCTCGATTCCTGCAGACCTCCCTCCCTCGCTTCCTGCAGCTCTGTGCAAATGCCAGTTTGTCAGTGAGGCCTCCCATGACCATTCAGTTTAAAATTGCTTTAAGGACCTCTGAACACCACTCTACACATCTCCATGATTCTCTGTTTTGCTCCATAGCATTTATTACACAGTGTTTACTTGCTTGCTTATTCTTCAATAATGTCTCTTGAATGAAGGAGTTTTCAAATTGTTCTGGTTTTTCTTTGTTCTTCCATCAATGGATCATTTGTGCTTAAAACAGTGCCAGATTCAAAAATAGGAACTGTATAAATATTTATTGAGTGAATGAATTAATGAATATACATGACTAAGTGTCTAATAGTGTGTGCTTGTATATATGTATACGCATATATGTGTATCTATAAATTTGTGGGGATGTGTGTGTATGCAAATGAATTAACTGGGGGCATCACATTTGATTCCTACCATTACAGATTTCATTAATTTAAATACGGATTAGTTTATACAAATTAGGTTTTACACTAAAATAATTATAAAATGCATAAAGTATTAGTTATAAGGAACCTTAAAAGTAACCTAGTTCAATTTCTTTTTATATCAAACTTCCTGTTCTGAGGGGAAATAATATCCCTGCTGAGCTTCAAGATCAAACCCTCAATAAAAGCACCAAGATGTGTCCTAGCTACCACTTTGTGATACACCTTGGACTGTTGATAGTTTTAAATTGCATCAGGTACCTGAAATCAGTGACATTCATAGTATATTTCATCAAGTTTGGAAAGCACTGTGACCGAGTACCTAAAGCTATATTATCTATCTCTCTGTCTTTCTGTCTATCCATCCACACATATACATGCATATGTGTGCATACACATATTAACAAAAGTTTTATGAGACAATATTTACCCAGAGTGCAAAGGATTCTAGTATTTTCTATGTTGTTTTAATTTATTTATTTTTAATTTGGCCACAACTCACTATATTGAAATAATAAATAATAGTTTTCAATTTGGAAAACACTTCAATTTTATATACATATATATGCAATACCTTTATTAAATAAAAAGTGAAATTAAATATAAAACCAAATGGTAAGTAAAATGTTAACTGCCCTTTCTTTGTTAATTTTTAAAAGCCATTCTAATGCTTTATCTTATCCACCCTTAACTGACCTCTTATTCTCTTTTACACAAACTTCCTTCAGGTTCTTACAGCTGTTTGTTCTGTTAACATCCTAATTACACACACTTTCCCTTCTCCCTCCTATTCAGTTATTTTTTCCTATTTCTCTCTTCTCTCCTTTTGTTGCCTGTAATACGTCTATGTTTCTCTATCTAAGCAGAATGAATAACCTGTCACGGATGAAATTTAGAAATGAAACTGGTTCATTCCGGCTTGAATGACAAGAGTCACTCTTCACAAACCATGGTCGTTCAACAATTTTTTTTATCAAGTATCTACTATGCACTAAACACTGTAATGTAAAATGGCCTATCTACACAGAATGTAACTGGTAAAAAGTTTATGAAACAACATGGGAGGGCCTTTCTGTTTCATTCACAGAATTATCTGTAGGAAAGAAACAGACTTTAAAAATAAGCAAGAGGTAGTATCTCATTGTGGTTTTGATTTGCATATAGTACAACACATAGACGACGCACTGTAGAATTTTACATCTGGAACCTATGTAATTTTTGCTAATCAATGTCATCCCAATAAGTCTAACAAGAAAGAAATATATTAAAAAAATAAGAAAGAGGAAACAGAGACATCTACGTAGTAGGACCTTGCCATACATTCTAACCATTTTTATCAAACAAACAGCACAAGTAATTACGTGGCGTGAGAGGAGGGAAGAGGGCAGGAAGATGGATGACTAGGGAGGCATCCATATTATTAGCCCGAGAGTGTTCCAAATGGGGCCATTTCTGGAATCACAAACGTCCTCATGGTGAAAAGCAGAGCTTGATTCACGCGTGCAAGTGGTCATAACCCAGCTTTTCAAAGCCCGGGGGAATCCAGCAGTCTGCAGGGCCAATGTTCAATTTCCCAGAAGCCCAGGTCAGACCTGAAAGCATCCATGCTGAACCTTTTATGGACCTTATTTCATTAAATGTGTTCTTGGCTCAGCACGAGAAAGCACTGGATGTCTCTGCCTTGCTTCCCAAATGTGTAATTAGTCTGTGTTATGAACAGCTTACTTTCTGCAAGAGTTATGTTTCACAAACAATCATTTTGTCAATTACCAAAACAAACAAAAGGGCTTTAAGGAAAAAAATGAATATATATACATATATACACATACACACACACACACACATATACACACACAGACACGTGTGTGCATGTATGTATGTATATACATATGCGTGTGTGTGTGTGCTGTATGGAAAGGATACAGCCATGTAATTATGAAAAACAGAGGCACTTATGGCTGGATTTTTCCCAGACAGCCCTCATATACTTACATAAAGCAAAAAGGCTTATCTACCAATTCTGCTAGGATATTTTATAATAAGCTTAACCTTTGTTAACTTCTGCCTGAGTAAATACTAGAGAATTTAAGGTGATGAAATTTTTGTTACAGTTAAATAAAGTTTCACAACAATTAGAGAATAAGACACCAGCAAGACATTTAATTTTCTGAAAATTTTAAATCATCTAAAAAAGCATGGGTAGCTATTTTAAACTTGAAAGGTTTTTGGTCAAGTGGATTGTATAAAATTCAAAATGTAGAGTAGGGATCAGAGACTCATTTCAACAGCTGGGAGGCATTTTATTTCTGATTATAGTTTTCAGAGAGTAAAGAAAAGACCACAAGAGATGGGTGAGCACGTACAAAGGGAAATGGTGATCTATGGATGGTCGCTGTAAGAAATGGTAGAAGACTTTCCCACCACTGCTGCTAATGTAGAAATGAAATCAGAAGAACTCTTGGTGATTTACAAGTAGACAGATTATCTTTTAAAGTCTTGTACCCTCTTGACAATATAGACAAACTGCCCAAAAGAATCAGAGATCACAGTCCAGATAATTAAAACATAATCATTTGAATTATACTCTGGGTTGTTGAGAATTAACCCAAAGCTCAATGTTATACATCAATCATATGGAAAAGGAAAATGTAAGTTAATGCTACAATGTGTAGGAGAAAACTTCCATAAAGCTAAATGTAAGCAATACTGGTATTTACCCTTAATGGAGTAAAATTTTTAATATAAATTTCTTATAGTTAGTGCTATAATCAATATTTTAAATATTTGTCCTTATGTGATCTCCTTAAGTGCACACTCATTTATTTAAAGCAGTTTTTCTGAATGAAGAAAATCCTATAAAGTATTTGTAATTGAGACACTTACATGGTTTTTGAAATCCATTCCCTAGAAAGGGAGCGGCAGGAGGAAACGACTGTAAGAGCTGATCTCTGACTGAACTTATCAAAAACAATTTTCTTTAAGTAAAGGATTAATCCAATACCAGGAAACAAATGTCAAAAAATGGCCATTCTTTATTGCCTATTCAATATAAAAGTACCTTAATTTAATACAAAAGTCAGAGATTAAAACTAACAAAAGTGAAGTAAGTCAGAGTTAAGATTCCTACAGCAAACCCTTTCCCCTCCTACTCACAGAACGTGCACTTGAAAGATCAGTAAACATAATGGTTTAGTGACCCTGGCAACTTCTTCCTTTTCAGGGAAGGATTAAAGAAACAAACATAACATTTTGTGTCATTAAAAGTAATACAAATGAGTACTTTATTATTCAGACAGCATGGATTTTTATAAAACTAGAACCTGCTCTGTCAATACTGAGAAACAATTGGTCTTTTGGTGCTGTGCTTCCTGTGATCAGAGAAACCTGATTACAGATTTCTTAAATATGTTGCAGGAAATAAGTCGATAGTTAAAATATGAGAAACACACTTTTATATGAATATAAGATCCAAGAACAAACAATATATTTGTAATAATTAAATGACCTAAAAAGGATTGACATATTTCTGTAGTCAATTTAAAGACAGTGAATTACAGGCTGTTTTCACTGGGATCTTGGGGAGTGTGCAGTCACAGAATAAAATCCTAAACCATTATAGCAAAAATATAAGAATGTTCTGCATAACTCTGTCATTCTAAGTATATGTGTCATTATTTAGGGCATAATAACTACTTTAGTAAAGACAATATAACTTTATTCACAATTCAAGAATTCTAAAGGTAAATTTCAGTTACCTACGTTACCCCTAGAGTACCAGGTAAAATATTCTTTCACTTTAAGGTAGTGCCACATTTATTAAATTATGCTATAATGTAAAACTACTCTAGCCTCTAGAAAGTTAATACTTGTGTAGAGGCAGGAGGGTGGGAAAGTTCGTATTTATTGGTTAAAGCTCATAAGAAAATCAAATGATAAAAATGAGGGCTGTCCATAAATGCCTTTAGTTTCCATATGACATGGCTGAATACTTTCTGGACAGCCCGTGTATACCATTTTAACCTGACCCTTCTCTCTGATGTCTGAGTTACATTTAATAAGACTCCGGGTAGAAACCAACCCCCTTTAGTATCCTATTAATGTTAAATAACCCTAAATTTCAAGTAGAGATTGAGAAATCTCAGTGGTAACAACCACTGTAAATTCACAGTACATGTTTACTGCTGTAATGAGAACGTTCTTACTATATAGGTATACATAATTTGCCTTTTAATAATTAAATCAATTAGTTGAAGTTAATTTTCAAATACAATTCATTATAAAATAATAAGTCATTTAGATTCTACAGAGTATGAAAATCCACTAAATTAAAATGTATCTTCCTAACCTCACTACTACAAGCAAACTGAAGGGACAGGGGAAATCTCCCGATTTAATTAATGGGGAAAAGTGAATGAACGTATCAGTTGGCTGTTGCCATGAAAATGCTGCATAACAAATCATCCCAAAATTGTGGTATGGACAACAAGGCATATATCTGCAGATGAACACAGGTGTGGCTGATCTAGGCTGGACTCAGGTAGGCTTGCCTCCACGCTGCAGAGTAGGTATATGTCTGCCATACATATTTCTCATCTTCCTTAGACCACTGGATATCTGAACCATGTTTCTCACATGATGAAAGACAGGAATGTAAAAATGAAAGGAACTTTAAAGCCTTTGCTCACAAAACACCCGCTAACATCTCATTGGCCAAATGAATTCACATGGCCAAGTCCACAGACTATGGTTGGAAAGATACTTTCCACACACTATGAGACCACAAGAATGCAGATATATAATGCTACTATTGGAAGTGAAGAACTGAGACTGATAATTACCTTCACCAACTGCATAATTTTTTCTCTTTTTTTTTGGATACATGGGTGATATCAAGGGCTAATGATACATCTTAGAGCTTACATTTCCTTTAATCATCTCTCTCTTTTGATATCACATTTTCTTTTGATACATATATCCATTTGCTATCATCTGAATGTTTGTGTGACCTCCAAATTCATAGGTTGAAATCCTAATCCCCAGGTGATGGTACTAGGAGTGAAGGCTTTGAGAAGTCAATAGGTCATAAGGATGGAGCCCTCATGAACGGGATGAGTGCCCCTATAAGAGGGAACCCACAGCACTCCCTAGGCCTTCCGCCACGTAAGGACACAATGAGAAGTGTGCGACTCAACAGAGGGCCCTCACCTGACCTGGCTAGCACCCTGGTCTTGTACTTCCAGCCTCCAGAATTATGACTAGTTCATTTCTGTTGTTTGTGAGCCACTGGTTTTAGCAGCCCAGACAGACAAAGACACCATCTTATAGCTGGAATTTCACAGTGGCTTCTGAACCTGTGAGACTTTTCCCAAGGTAGGTAACCTAGCTTGGGGAACATCTCCCCTCCCACATCCCTGCACTCTTTCTACCAAGGTCTTGAAAGGGACTGTTCAGGAGGTGCTGGAGCACGAAACAACTAGCTTGACTTACTGAACACTGCCTTTCACTTTACGTTCTTCTTCTTCAGTATTCACCTTCCAAATACTCCTCTGCCTTGCTGTGTTTTATATATATATATATATATATATATATATATATATATATATATATATATAGACAAGGGTAAGGGAGCAATTTCTATGGCCTTAATTCCTATAAAATCAGTGTGTAATTACAAGAAGTTTAAAAGTTCAGAACACTTACACTCAATATTTCCCGAGATGTCCGTTGAGCAGGACTTCTTTCTTCCCTGAATTAATGGATCTTAATTTTTCAACTAAGTCATGTATGCTCCAAAGACTAAACGAGGACTATCTCAGTTCAGCTCATGCGTAAGGTATTAAATTAAAAAAATTCAACAAACTCCATTTTTACTTGCTGACACATGAAAAAGGAAAGACTCATCTAAGCACGATGACTGACTGAATCTTTTTTGTCAAGCATTTTCCTGATGGTACAGACCTGTAATTTTATGATACATAACGAAGTCACACATAAGGAAAAATCTTTATTTCATATATATGTGTGTATATATCAAAGTGCAGAAATTATTTTCACCTCAAAAGAAATTTTACAGTGAAGGCACAGTGAAATAAAAGACTCTGTACTTAATATTTCCAAACACCGTGACTTTGTGTCTCAGCCTCTAAGCCACCTCATCCTTCCCGGGGTTTTATCAGTGGGAAACAATTTGCATTCCTCTGAGCTCCCATTCCAGTTTCTTTTCTCCATTTTATGATTCTCGTCCTTTCTATTTTTATAATTATTTGCTGCCATGTCAGTCTTTACTATACCAATGTGATCTCATCAAAGGCAGGAACAATGTTTAATTCAACTTCGAATCCAGTTTAGCATCCAGTAGGATGCCTATGTATAATAAATATGTTATAGGATAACTTCATAAATTATTTTGTTGACATTTCTCTGCTACAATACCCTTCTTGAAATAATAGCATTAAAAGACCAAAAAAAAAAAAAAAAGTGAAGCTATGCCTTGCATCTTATCTATAAAGTCATAGTTTTAACACTTCTGGCATAAACTTTCTAGCATGTTTATTAGATAGAATTGAGTTCATTAATTCAATGTTACCAGAGCTTCTCTTACAGCTTAGATGGGATTCTCTCTACCTGGAGATCACTCTTTCCCATTTTGACACCTATTGGGAAACTCTTACTTACCTATCAAAGCCCATCTTAATTGTCACCTGCTCTTGGTGGCTAGGCCCCCATCCAGGTCTCTTTAGCACTCTATACCTAATTTAATTACATCACTAACCACATTATATTATGGGTATTTGTTATTATATAAATCCTTAAGAACTTTAAGGGCAACAAGGACCATTTCACTTAAATTTATGCCCCTAGCACCTATCCTAATGCATGCCTGAGATCAAGTGTATGATAACCATTTTCAAAGAGTATTGCTGACAACTGTGGCATCAGTGGTTCTTCTTTTGTGGCTAAATGTGGGCCCTGTTTTCATTAACATTAAAAAATAGTTTAAAAACTGCTAATTACGTTCCAATACTTTGTAGTAAGACCATGATCACCAACCACCATCACCATCGTGAGATGGAATTTTGGAATATTAGGTAGTGCATCTGGGGTATCTGCAGCAATACAGTGAGTCCCCTTTCTCATTTCTGTAACAGTGCTGAGCTTAATCATGACCTGTAGGCAGCTTGATGCCCATGAAAGGCTGAGCTATGCAAGAAAATAGCTTGCAAATGTTCCTACCAACTCACATTTATTTTGGCTCATCTGATCACCATATCCGCTCTTGAGTTTTGATATGGGGTGGAGTAAATCTGTCATTCACTTCTCCTTTATTATGACAGCTGGTACTATTTGGCAACTACCCTGTTCAAATTAACCCTACAACACACACACACACACACACACACACACACACACACACACACACACTTTTTCCCATTTAAAACTAAGGCTGGGTCTACCTCAACTCCTAAACAATTGGTTGAAAAGTTTAAAATCAGTGACTGAGAGAATTCATTAGTTCTAAGTAAAACTGAAAAGTAAGTAAACTAAAAGTTTCTGGGGCAGTTTTTCTTTTTAAACTAAATTGAGCACTCCTTGGGTATAAACACCAAATAAAATACTCCTCAATATATTCGGTATTTCCCCATCTTTGTCCTTTCAAACCTACTGCCCATTATCTACAGACAATCCAGAATATTTTTTATATTCTACTTGACCTGAAAGAAGAATCAAAGTCATAATTCACATATGTTAATGACTGGTACAAAAGACACCTGACCAATTATGTTCTTGCTAAGGCAGCCCTTGATCTCAGCCTTTGTCTCTGTGGATGCAGAGTTCACCCTATTATTTTAGCCACATCAAAAGTAGGGCATTGGCTAAACAAATATGTGTGATTTATAAAGACAGCCATATTTCAGTGATACAAAGCAAGCCGTCTAGTGTTTAATGGGGACCGTATGTTCAGATGCCTCTTTAACTTATTCTTTTCTTTTATAATGAACAAAAACCCAATAAATTAAAGGATAAGCTCAGAGACATAATCAAAGAGTAAAAAAAATTCTAGAATTATGCATAAGTGCAAATAATTTACTAATGAATGTTACAACAACACAATAGGTATGTATCAATTTTTAACCATTCCTTAGCACATCAGTTCACTTTGTACTCTGTCTAGATCTCTAACTTCTAACAAAACTATCTGACTAGTAGAAAATTCAGCTCCAATTTCCTAAGAAATTATTACTAGTGTTCTAAGAGTACTGTGTATGAGCAAAAATTTACTTTCCCTCCGTGTATTCTATTAGTATAATCTCCCACATTAAAGAAAACCAGATTTGGTAACTTAAAAAAAAAAAAAAAGAATGGTATTCTTTTTCCTTTCCCCACCCTCTGGTCTATGGTAATTAATGTCTACTCAATACCACACTCACTCATCTGAATCTCCTGGGACAACACTTTCAATTAAACTTTTTATTTCATCCAAGAATGCCTGCTGTCCTTGACCACTGTAGTTTTTATCTGTGGATTTATGATAATCTAATGCACACCTCCTCACAGGCAGAAAGGCCTTATGAATTCTTATTGTTCTTATACCAGAAGAGAAATGAACAACAAAATTAGCTCCTGCGGAAGACAGGAAGGAAACCGCATTTGTTTAACACAGCAAGAGGCCTTTCTCTACCTGCCCAGTGGCCTTGACCACTCCACTGCCCTGGCCTCTCCATGTGCCGGCTGCCCTTGTCTGCCTGCTCACCTCTGATAAGACATGCCAACTCCCCGGAGAGTAATTGAGAACTGAGGGTGAGACGCAAAGCAATCTTCGGGTTACGGTTTCAAAGGTTTGTGAAGGAAGTAAGACATTTACATGTTATCGCTATTCTCTTCTGCAAGAAACCCTACAGGTTAAAAAGGAACCTCTGAACTGCTATCCGGCAGTAAGGGCTGGGTGTTTAAAGGAGGAAGCCACAGCTCTGGGTAGCTGTTTTGCCTTTATTTTCTTTCCAATGAGGACGCACATGATTTGGTTTCTATTTCAGAAGTTCACAGATTGTAATGACATGTTATTACCTTCCATGAATAATTACACACACATATATATATATATTTTACAATCACACTCACTTACAAAGCTGGAAACTAGTGTATTTCTATCTGTTTATGATTCAGGGAATGAGTCATTGTTATGTACATCCTCAAACGTGAACAAGTACAGCAGCCTTTGTTTCTAATTTCCTTGCATGCCTACATAGCACATAAAATTATTAAATTAATAATTACATTAATATTTATTTATATAACTTATTCATAACGTGTTTAGTACCAAAGAGGAATTGAAGTGGCTTGCATTAATAATTACATGGAAAATACGTGCCAAGTCTTCAACAAGTTGTTAACGTTGACGCAGTCATATTTTCCCAATAGACGACTCCAGAACCCAGAGTTTTTTTTTTTTATTGCATTAATGATAGCCAAAACCTTAATGAATAGCATTTGCAATTTATTCCCTTTTCTTTGTGTGTAATGCAAATAAGCTTTCATTAAATTGACTGTGGATCAGGACAATTTCTAGTTAGAAAACAGTTTGTGTGCTGCCAAGTTTATTTGTAAACCTGGTTCTTGAAACTGGAACTATTTTTTTCTTTCTTAGAAGAAATACTAGAAAATTGATCCTGGGCTTCAATTAGTCAACAGGTTTTATGTAAAGCACCGTATCTCCAAAACATAAGAGTAGATAATAATCTGCATTCTATCTGATGGACTTTATTTAAGAATGTTCTATGGGAAAATACACTTAAATTCCAGTTTAGGAAAGGAGGAACACGTTTCCTTGTCAGCTGGCTATGGAAATGAAGCCTCTTACGGTATCCACAGCTGTGTAGAAGGGTACGCAGGGGAGGGTAGAAGGACGGGCTCCATCTGTGCCCACTACTATGGCAACAAGCACCACAATGGCTGGAGATTAAAAAAGTGGGCACAGGAAAGACACCTGTTGGCAATTTGTTAGCTCCACGTTTACTTAGAAGAAGTTCATTCTTTAGGTCAAATGCTCCCAAGGCATTCTGAACTGTGAAACAAACACACTCAGCGGCCGACTCCTGTGGCCTATTCATACACACAGATCATTCATAATTCAGGCACTATCTAGATCGAGCGCCATGCCAAGATTTGATGCACAGAAATTCAGAGAAGGGTATTTTGCATGAGGAAGAGATCTAAGAGACCATTTAGTTCAATCCCCTCACTTTATACATAAGGAAATTCTTCTTCTTTACTGTGAAATTATGTTTTCTTTTGATAATGTAATTTTAGTATTTATTAGTTTGTCACTGTCTACACTATTGAACTTCTGCTCCTAGTCCTCAATCCAGGTTGTGGGTACTGTTGATGTAAGAAATGTCCAAACTTTCAGAGAATTTTTATGAGTTTATGTGAGCCAAACTGACGACAATAGTCAGAGAGCAAAATCTCAATGGATTGAGAAAATACTCCAGAGAATGGCAGTTTTGCAGCTTCTTTTATACATTAGCATAAAAGGAGGGGAGGTAAGGAGGGTTACAGGAAAACCAGTGGTGACAGATTAAGGGAGCAGGACTAAGCAATGTGGGGAAATCTCTGGGGTTGGATAAAAAGTAAAATAGAGAGACATACTTCTTTTATATTTATGGGTACAGGGCAGTTCATAATTAACCTTTGCAGCACATAGAGATGGTATGCACAGAACAAGACAACAATGAGGGGTTCTGTGAGATGGGTGTGCCCTGAAAGGTCTGGAGAAGGAGATTCCTGGGACATTTCAAAGGTGTGTTATCTTAGATGCAAAAAGACAATAGACAGGCTCACTTAAGGTCAAGACTGATGTTTGTCAAGTAAGCTATGGCCTAAAATGTGACTACTTGCCATGACCTGCCATTGGGAATTTGTAGGTTCAGACCATCCTATGTGGTTACTTTCGGTCTCTGAGTTCGTAAGGCCTGCCATGCAGGTCACCCCTAGGCTTGTCAGGTTTAGTGTGTAGCTGCCTTTTTTTTTTTTTTTTGGTCCATGGTATGTACTGTAGAAGACTAAATCTCTGCATGGGATGTGAGAAGAAAGGGAAAAGCATATCCCTCATCTAGGGAGAGAAGTATCTAGAACAGGAATAGAAATTTCCGTGAGAATATCATGGTTAAAATGTTGCTAAACAATGAAGTACTGAAACAGATGTGACTTGTCTACTTTGCATCCCTCGCACTGTATATGCACCAAAAAGAACTCAATAAAACTTTTGTGAATGTCATTAAGAGAGATAAGACCCAAGAAGTTAAATGAGCTTTCTAAAACTCAAACATCTAGCAGCAGTCCTGGGCCAACACCCCAAATCTTACATCCCTGACCTACACTCATTCAGCCATAGAACAGTGTGCTCTCCGATTTTCCTGACCTAATGTGAGAGATGATAACAGTACTGGCCCGAGTGAATTATGCGTCCTTGCAATGTGACTTTGCTGCTCTTTCAATCCAATCGTGGAATCCACCTGCCTCTCCCTGGGATCTTGACTGGCCTTGTGACTTGCTTTGACCAGAAGGATGATGTAGAATTGACATAATTTACAAGGCTAGACCGTAAGAATGTCTGCACCTCATGCTTTTGCTCTCCTGAGAATGTCATGTATGGAGGCTGGTCTAGGCCCCGGAAGATGAGAAGACACATGAAAGAGAACTAAGGCGCCCCCTCCACAGCTAGCATCAACCGACAGCTTGTAAGGAGGCCATCTGGACCTTGCAGTCCAGCAGATGCTGCAGCTGAATGCAAGCTGTGTGAATAAGCCCAAACACAGAACTTATAAACAGAGAACTATGAACACAGACCTTATAAAAGAGGGCATCAAATCTTCAGTTTGTATTTGATGAAATTTCTGTATTACCCCTGGAAATGGCTCTCTTAGAGACTTGCACATTTGCTCACACGGTAGCAAGAGTTGTCAACAATAATATTATCACTGCAACCAACACGTTCCTTTTCTCTGCTCGCCCCTTTTCTCAGTTTTCCTTCCTGCCTTGGCTCACGCTCTTCTGTATCCCTAGAAGTGCTTTCTTTGCTTCTTTGAATCCATCCCAAACCACAGTCCCACATCATAAATAAACTTTTTCATGATTTTTAAGGTCCTTATGGATTCCTTACATTTTAGAACTTCTAGTTCACTATTCACCTGTTTCTTCCTTAAATTTGTGCAAATATTTCCCTCTTATTAGCTTTCCCCACATGACAGACACCATGCCTTATGCTCACCCTGTTTCTCTAATGGCATTACCTATAAGCTCCTGGAGTTCAGGGATCCTGTCTTAATACATCTTAGAATACCCAGTGCATGGCACAGCATCTAGCACAAATAAATGTTAATTCAGTAAGCTAAACTGGAAATAGTAGATATTCAGTAAATATGTGTTGAACAATCACATCCTGTAACCATCAATATGGACTCAGAAATAGAGGAAAATGGAGGCCCAAGAAGACAATTCTCCTGAATATCAACCTCTCTGAGTATCAACAAAGACAGGCATTTGGTTTCTGGGAGACAGAGGGCAAGCAAGTCCTGGGTAAGATGTTTAGACTGGGTGTTTCTGCGTTCCAGGATTTCGGGGTTTTTGGTTTGCTTGTGTCTCCCTTCCAGGGGCAAGTCAAGGGTCGATAGATGAAATACATGGCTGCTGGGAAGGAGAGAAAGGAGAGGGTGAGCCCTTTCGAGTCAGACTGGTAGCCTGTAACTCACCTGCAGGGTGGCGAGCTGACAGTTCCACAAACCGGGAGCCCTGGGCTCCGGTATTTGCTCAGTAAGGGCCAGCAAGGGGAGGCTCTGTTGTTCTTGGGGATGTTTTTTCTTGTCTACTCCCATCTTCAGCTACCAGCCAGCATTTTAATGTAATTTAGTGTAATGTAGTATTTATGACCTTCCCCTTCATCACCACCTGACATCTTAATGTAACGTAGAAATAAATATGTTCTGCAATGGAGAGATACTGAGTGTTATTTGCTTCCAGAAGGGCAGAATGATCAGTCAGAAGCAAGAGAGAAAAGGAGGAAGAAAAAGGAGAGAAAGAGGAAACATAAGAAAACTGAAACATTCAAGCTGTTGAACGATCCTTCTTTAGATCCTAGGCCTCTAAGAAATTCAAAGAATTAATTACGGAAAGACTAGGTGATAAAAGTCCTTCATATAACTCAATAAAATGTCAGGAAACTCATTTGTAATTGAATATCCTGCCATCAGGGCAGATTTAGAGAAGGGTAAACTTAAAGAGACATAACAATATTAAATGTTCTTTTTTTTTTTTTTTTAACATTTGTGATAAAACATTCTTTTTTAAAAAGAGAACTAGGATTGTGGTGGGGCTTCATTTAGGCAGTACCAGGAATTGAATAGTATGTGATTTGTACATGGGCATCTTAATTTAAATAATTATAATATCTTAAAGAAAAATGAACCTTAACTCCTTCAATGTTTTATTATATCTGACAAGTTCAGTAAAAGGGCACCTATTTACTGGGGCATTATGCGTCATATGTTCTGCACACTCATTAAAAATAATGAGAACATATTTAAAAGTTATTGCCCAGAGAATCTTTGGGGACAGAGCATGGGAAGAGGTAAGTGGCAACAGATTGCTATTTAAGTGTCTATCTACTTTATCAGCCCTTAGGAAAGAAAAAAGTAGCAATCTTAAGCTGGTATTCTTTAATGATAAAGATCACACATTGTCTTGAAAAAATAGCTGAAACATGTTCAAACCTCTAAGTATACTTTCAAAATCAAATGGACAGTAGTGGCGGTTTCACATGTGTGGTATTTACTTTGATAACAGCTGGAAAAGTTAACCATAACAATTAAGGCAGTCCTTCCCCCACCCCTTAATCTTTAAATATCCTTTACAAAATGAACGCATTTCCTTATCTTATGCCAAATGCACCTTAACAAACACACAGATCACAGGCAGAGAGGTAATTAAGCAAATCAAGGTCTTCCCCCCAGTTTTGTAACCTTCTTATCCAGCTGCTCCTATCAACAGCTGGCATGAATTACTAGTAACATTTGGCTAACAGGATAACAAGAAGGATATAGTTTGCGGTTGGTCACAATATTAATTTTCCTGCATTGTTTAAACATGTATATTCAGAAACTTTTTTTTTTCTGTCCTTCAGAAGCCTAATCATGGCCACAGTGGCCACCTAAGACATATTTCTCATGCCCTGGGAGTACAGCTGAATCTCAGGGCTCCTCATCTTTAACTTTGCAACAGAATGTAATTAGGCCCCAATCCTCTGCAATGTCATGAGAGCTTCTTTTCAGCGTAGAACACTCCTCCTCCCACCACCTTCCACTCTCCAAAAAAACCAGTCTTGTGATAAAAGCCATTAAGTATTTTCATTCTGACACCTGGAAGCCATACAACCCGGTAAAATGGCCAGCACTTCCTCCATCTGTTTTAATAATGCTGAACCAGAGCATTTATCATCATCTATTTTACCGAGACTAGATTTTGCTGACAAGGGTTCAGTAAAATTCTTTCAGGTATAAGTACTTTCCAGGGAGTAGCAAATGACGATTAATCCTCGGCCCTGTGGTTATTGAGCGCACTCAAAACCCTGGCAGAGATGGAGGACCTAGGCTCTCAGACACAGCACAAGTGAGAGACGGTATGATCATCATCTCAGGGAGGTCAAAGTTTTACTGGAAAAATATTTTTGATTTCAACAAACCATGTAAGTTTTGAAAACGGCCAATGTCTCCATGCCCCATTCTTTCCATCTAAAAAGAGAGGTGGGGGAGGGAGAGAGAGAGAAGAGAGAGAGAGAGAGGAGAGAGAGAGAGGAGAGAGAGAGAGGAGAGAGAGAGAGAGAGAGAGAGAGAAGAGAAAGGGAGGGAGAGGGAGGGAGGGGGAGGGAGAGGAAAACGAAGCGTAGTTGTTTCAAATGAGGATCACTTTCTTGGGAGCTTTGAAATCTTTGCCAGGAGTTCAAAATAGCAGATTGGGGACGGTAAGGTATGGTCCATGTGAGGGTCCAGTGGAACGTTCCTTATTCTCTAGCATCCCATGTTGGAGATGAAGGGGACGGGAGAAGGAGAACTGGCATAACTGCAAACATACACAATAACCCCATCTTTTAAGCTTCCCTAGAAATGCCTCCCTTTGGGAGGTGTCTAAATCTACAAGTTACAAGGTGGCATGTAACAAATTTTGAGCACAATCACATTGAGTGTGGACATTTTAAAGCACAATTGATTTGGGCCTGAAAAACTCCAGTACAATTGAGTTTGCCTAAACGAATCCGGTGTAATTGGGCTGAGTAACTGGATTGCGCTCAGCACTGGCCCTTGGCCAAAATGAGGAGCACGTGGCCAAAGAGACAGGAGTGGGCTTCAAATTTTCACAGAATATTTTTCACAGAGCAAGAAACTGCTGGCAGAATAGAAAGATAAAGTTGAAAATGTGATTACCAAAGCTAATCAAGTACATCACTAAGTTTTCCAACAGCCCTTATGTTCTTCATAATGAAACCGCCACCCCAGTGGTTCCCAACCTTGAGTGAGCAGCAGGTCTGCAGGGCTTGTTGAAACACATCTTTGAGCCTCACCCCGCAGTTTTCCGATTCCTTAGCTCTGGAGGGAGTTGGAGAATTTGCAAGTGTAACAAGTTCCCAGGTGATATTACATGGCTGGTCTAAGACCACAGGTTGAAAAGCAACCACTGTTTCTAACAACTTACTGCAGCTAAGATTGAAGTATCTAAAACATATTTTAAAATATCTTAGGAGTTCCCTGCTGGTGTAGTGGATAGGCTTCGATGCTCTCAACGCCGCAACCTGGGTTCGACTCCCAGCCAGGGAACCACCATAAAAAAAATCTTTAGTATTTTCAAAATATAAGGTAATGACACTTTTCTCTGTACTAGATTATGCAAATGTTTTGATGATAATTTTAACTACCTAAATTGCCATTTACATTCAATGACAACTATCTCTACCTTCTCTGTCTTGGATAGCTGTAATTAGAGAATGCTAATACTCTGACATCTGAGAAAATCTCTGCCTATCTTATTTGGTTTAAAATAATTGTAATGGAATGGAAAATGCATTAGATAAAGATTAGGTTTAGATTAGGGGTAACAGCACCTTTAGCAATATCTTTTCAGCATTCTTCATTATCTGCTTTAATAATGCATAGCTTTCATTTATTCAGTCAACAAATATTTACTGAGCATATAGTGTGCACCTGGCAAAGGAAATACCAGGAGTTATTATTTGAAATTTACCATGTGTTAGCATCTACTTTCAGCTAATTCTTTCAATTACATGCTGTGATTAGCCTCATTTGAGAAATGAGGAAATGGAGGCATTGCAAGCCTGAGTAGAATAGGAAAGCAGGGATTCACATTCAGGCCCCAAGATCCCAACTGCTCTTAACTGCTACTTCTCCATAGTTCTTAAGGTCCAATGGAGAAATATTAACAATGTGTGATACAGGGGCATGGTAAGGGGGCTTCCTGGATATGCATGAAAAACTGAGTGGGTCTCCATATTCAACACCTGGGGATTCAAGGAAGCTTTGCCCAAGGAAGGGGCTTGTCAGTAGATATCATAAGGAGCTGTGAGGGGGAAGGGAAGGGAGCAGGTATCATAGGCAGTGGACAAGCTTATAGCAAATATTTGGAAAGGAGAGGGTCCTGGTAACATTTTAAACAGACGAAAAGTGTTTGGAATGGCTAAGGACCGTAGGGCAAAGGACAAAGTGTCAATGATTACTGGTCCACATACCAGCTGGGGATCCATGAAAGGACTACAATTCTAGGACGAAGTAATGGTTTTCTCCTTCAAACAAGCCTATTCATCTTTTAATGCTGTCCCTAGATATCCAAACTAAAAATTTTAAAATTACTGATATTTCTCACTCCATCACTCTGACATCTATCAGATGTCCAAACTAAAGCTCGCTACCTTCATATTTCTCTCAGTTACCAATGGGTGAGGAACACTAACTTAATATCCTCTTTCAGATGAGCAATGATGATAACAGTAACATTTTTCTCAATACTTTACATCCATCTCATTTAATGTGAACCATCTCATAGACAATTGGATCCTGTGTTAGGGATGAGGGATGGGGACTCAGGGAGGTAGAAAAACTTAAGGTCATTTAACCAGTCAATGGTAGAGCCAGGATTCAAATCACGTTTGAGTGATCCCAGACCCCAAGCTTCTAACCGCTGCATTCTAGTGAATCACAACAAGCTCTTAGCAGGCATCCTAATATTCTTTTATCCCTTCTAACTTATTGCAAATAACACCACTTCTCATGTTAGTCCCTTGCTCAGTAATCTGTCAAGTTGGGCTACCCATTGTCTCCTTGAGGTAGTTTGTATTTTCCAGTCTCTAAACAGTATTTGAGGATGCTACCTCCTCCACCCATCTACCCACAGAACTTTGCATTTTAAAATCCTACTCAATCATGAAGCTCCTTCTCAAATTCTGTATTGTTCTTGAAGGTTTTCTTGGTCCCCAACCTTGAATCTTCATAATGCCTTATTTCCATATAATTTCATCAACTCATCATTCTCTTCTTTATGGGCTAAAAGCTCCCAGAGGAGAGAAACACATTTATTTATCTCTGGAGTTTAGGCTGCAGAGCCTTGACTAGGGTTAACTATAAATGGGTTGAATGAAAATGCAGTAAGAAGGAAATAGGAATTATTGTAGGGAGAAGCAGAAATGGAGACTCTAAGCACGGACTCCATTTTAAATTACTAGAACTGTGTTACTTGAAGTATCCATAAAATATAGCAATGCATTTCGGATTTTGCATCATTTAAATTCTAAAACATAACTCTGACACTTGGGTTTACCTAGAAAATTCATTCTGAAATCATCCTTCAATTTCCTCTACTTATCCATAATAACTGCTATAATATTCATTCTTTCTTAAGTACTTTGGTTAATTAAGCATGGAATCATTTGAATCAAATAGCCAAAGGGAATACAATAATATGTCAGTTAGGTGAAGTTCACCTCAAATTTCAAACAAAAAAATTTGCATGATTTACGTGTTAAATAATTTGACATTTGTAGGTGTTAATTTTTCACTTAAGAAGACATTAAATGGTGAAGGAATTGCAGCCACATGTCAATGGCTAAGGTAGTCCCAGGGACACGTGAATATGGTGGTGTTGGGATAAACTAAATGCAGTAACTATTAAGGGAATTTGCACACATGTGTGCATCATTTTTTTTTCCTCAGCAAAAGCAATATTCCTAAGTGAAGGTCAAATCAGCATGACAAACATGGCTAACTTTTGGATCTCAATCATGCCAGGCAGGAGCAACTTGCTTCTTTGAAATATAGTTAATCCCACTTGCAGAGGTCAGCATTTAATAGAAGGCAAACTTGGCAGGTAGAAATTATAAATAGGTTTGAAATTTTCTCAGCTTGTTTTACCCACCAGGGGTTGCTGTGATTTTCAGGATAATTTAAAGATAAGGCAGCAGGTGAGGACATGAAACGTTAAAGAAGTTTACACGGACATGGCAGAATACTCCTTTCTTCCCAATAACTGAAAGAAGATACATGTATACGTGCACATGTATGACAAACAGCAGTGTCTCTCTTTGTGAAGCTCTTAAAAAATACAAGCATGAAATTAATTGAGAACTATAAGTTTTTCAGGATCTTTCCTAAACTGAAAAATAGCTTCTTCTGACACTTTGCATGAGAAAAAAAGAATTTCACATATTAGGGATGAAAAGAACTCGTAGACCAGTCTCACAGAACAGACCAAACAAACCACCCATTAAGCAGTGTAGTTTTTATTTCAAGTGCAGACGCAGACACAGCAGTTTTACCTTGTGATTCTATTACCAACACTAATCTCAAAGTTCCTTCTGAAAAAATGTTCCGTGAACACCTCTTTAATAAACTCACCTAGTGAGGGGGTGAGATCAAAGAATCTTCCAGACTAAGATTCTGGAGAGATTACCTTTGAAGCTTTTTTTTTTTTTTTTTTTTTTAAGATACTAGAAACAGTTAAACAGTTGTAATGTTATTACATAAATTCCTCTTACTTGATTTTCAACCCAGCTTGCCACAAATAGAAGGTTGGCTAAATGTGCCACTAAATATTTGATACTAACCAATTGCTCAGGAAGGAGGGCATGGCCCAGCAAATAGAAGAATTCAGCACATTTCTCTCATGTGGCAGGCAGGAGAAATGACCAGGAAATGGATGCTAAGGCCTTTGGAATGACGGAGGGTCACATCCAAGAGACCATCCTATATTGGGACTTCCTGTATAACTGCTGAGTACATGCTCCCTCGGCTGTAAGTGTTAAGACTTGACAAGAAGCTGATGATAACAAGGAAGTAAGGAAGATTTAACTGTCAGAAAATAGGCAGAGCAGTGTTGTTAAGAGCGTACAGAACTTAGAAAACAGCAAGGCTTAACAAAATGGAGAGGACAGTTTCTCAGGACAGAAAAACAATAAACAGTGTGTTCTTCAAAGGAGATAGAACAAGACAAAAGCAGGAAGTGCTGTCCTTCCTTCATCCTGCCAGATTTTCAATGGAAAAGTCAAGTGTGTGCATCAATCACAATAAGGGAGAAGAGACCAGAGTCATACCACTTTCAATTTCTTTAAGAACACAATACATTGATGTATTACATAGTACACTGTTCTTCATTTTGCTCTTTCAAATAGTCCAGTGCATGCCACACTCTGAAGTAATTCCCACTGAAATAGTCCCATGCATGCCGACCAAGCGTGACCTCTTTAAACTTCCTGTATGGTTCATGCTGCTTAGCACTCAAGGCAGGCATTCCGGCTGCAAACAGAATCCTATTTCATACTTCTCCAAAACAAAGATTGGGGGTCCACATTACTTAGGTGCTTCTAAGACTCACAGGCCCTTGCTTTCCTGTGTTTACAAAGAATATATTTTTTAAAGAGTTGAGACTATCTGCCAGGGAATTCTAAGGAAATGGATACTAGCCACATGCCCTCCAAATTTTGTATAAAACTAAAAACATTGAGAATAAATAATTTATTTGCACTCAATCTCACCATTGCACAATTAATTCAATGTGCTCTCTGGTGGGCTCAGCCTATGATGTCACTTTCTGGGATAAAAATCAAATTTTGCCTAATTCTATTAAATGGAAGTGAAATAATATATACAGGCTGTCCTAAACTATGGAATTGGTTTGTCATAAAAATTACTCCAATTCAGTATTTTGGATCCCAGAATACATTTAAAATAATAATAATAATAATAATAATAATAATAATAATAATAAAATCAATGTTCAAAATAGTGGTTACTTCCAGGCCAAATAGCATACATTTATTTACTCCATAATGAACCTAAAGTATAGTATTATGTTTATTGCACTACAGAAGTGATATGTACTAGAAGAAATTACTATAGCTAACACATACTGGAAACTTACATTGGCTAGAAACTATGCTAAAAGGTTTGCAGGTATTATCTCTTTTAATTCTCACAACAATCTGATAACACAAATGAGGAAATAGCCTCAGAATGACAGTGTGACCTGCTCTAGATCGCACAGTAAGTGCTAAATACAGAAGTGGAGTATAGGGGGTTGAACTTCAGAGACCACACTAAGAGTGAAGAAACCAAGGCTGCCAGTTCCTGCTCCTTGTGGTACCATGGACAGGTCACTCAAGCACAATGGACCTCTGTTTCCCCAACTGCAAAATTCGAGCTGGACTCACTGATTCTTTCAGCTCCCTGTAGTCCGAAAATTCTATGATTCCATTCATAACCTCCACATGGAACTGTCTTTGAAAATACATTGAGCTTCAAATTGAGATAAGATTGACATCCCTTTCCCCTTTTCCTGGGGCGAGGGCAGCTCCTAGGAAGAAGGAATCAGCTGTGGAGTTGGGAATTCCAGAGAACATCTGGGAGAAGGGTATACAGAACTGATAGATGGAGAACTAGGGGCTCATGAGGGTGTGAGCTCCCAGGGGGTGCTGCCATTAGGTTCTTCTGCATGTGTAAGGGCTGGCTGGAACGTTTCTCTTTCTATGCAAGGTTTTACTCCTTTTGGAATCACAATTCAACAGAATACTGTTAAAACATCTGTCCTTGTTCTCCTATCCCTGAAACAAGTAATGCATAATCCCACTGAGTTTTTCTAAGAGCGTTTATCTCCAGTAACCAAAGAAGTGAACAAGAAGTGAAAGGGCTTCCTGCTACATACACATGCTGCTCCCTTTTTTAATTGCTCCTTTTCACTTTGACTTTTGTAGAAAATGACTAAAGTATTTGGCTAAATAAAGGGTTGAAGGAAGGATCTATCTGAATTTTAGAAATATCTAGATTCCAAATTGCTGCAGCATTTCTCTTTAGGAAGAGTACGGAGCTTCAGTGAGGAGATGAGATAGAAATTCAAGATCTTACATTGAAGACTGCCTGGCTGTAAAGGAGTCAAGCAGAGAAAGGAAGTGGGGACTACGTTCTTCATGGTATGTAGCACTCATTCTTCCTCCCTTCCCTATTTCACCGCCGATTTCCCCAAAGCATACAATAGAGCAAAGGGAAAACTGGATGAGATGATGGGAAAGAGAAGGAATAACTGACAGGAAGCTCTATACCACAAAAACGTGGGGGTACGGGGTCTTTTGGCCAGTATTAGGGAGCATTACTGTATGAGAGAGGTGATTCAGCCAGGCCGTGTTTTTGAATATGAATATATAAACACATGTACAGAATATTATGCTCCGAGTAGGTATCTTAGAGTTCATCTAGTCTTATCACCTTATCAGTGGAAGGATTTTTTCTTAGAGCATCTTTGACAGACAGTGAGGCAGGTTCTGTTTCAATATTCTAGATAACCCATTTTCTTCTGGGACAGCTCCGGTACTTAGAAACGTCTTGCAACATTACCCTTCCAACTATTGGTTTTGGTACAAGCTCAATCAGGGCAGAAAAAAGTCTTTATTTTTGCATCTCCAAACCTCCACTTTAGTGCATAGCCGATACTCAGTAAATTGTTTGTTATATTAATACACAAGTTAATAATAGAAGCTATCTAAAGAAACAGATTGTCTACTTTCTAATCAATACAATAACTCTTTACATATCTTAGAACAATTATCATGTGTCCTAAACTTTTCTCTCTCAAGTCAGCTATCCTCAATTTTAACTGACCCTCACTGTTCTGAGGACCTAACTCTGGGGATCTATCATGTCACCTATATATCCCTTTGTCATTTCTTATATAGATTCGAAGGAAAAAAATTTTTAAAAGGGGAGGTAATAAAAAGTGCTTTTATCACATCTATTCCTCTTTGTTATTAGCCATAAAAGTCCTTTGGCTTTTCTATAGCCATCTTGAATATTTCAATAATAAAATAAATAGTACGTGTTCATTCTAAAAAAAATTAGAAAATAAAATTCTCTTATAATCCCAACTACCCAGGTGCACTTCCTTTCAGTTCTTTTTTTTTTTAAGGTTTTTAAAAGTAATTAAAAGATTTTGCATATGTAATTTTATACCCTATTTTTTTTTACTTAAAAATATACTACAAATATTTCCTTATATTCTTATCTATTCTTCACAGAGACCATTTAAAGTATGTGCATTTCATTAGAGAGCAATACAGTTATTTATCTCACCAATACCTTGGGGTTGTGCAGCACCCAATGTATCACTACAATAAATAGGACTTCAGAAAAAAAAATCAATGTACCTGAATTTTTCGACTCCCTTGATGATCAGTTCAGGACAGATTACTAGACGTGTAGTTACGAGGTCAAAGGGTGTACATTTTTAATAAGACTTGAAATTCTCTCCCTCAAGACTAGGCTCAATCCCCTCATTATATGCTGCTATAGCACTCTGCAGTTTCCATTAACAATTCTCATCACCATTTTGAAAACCTGGTTATATTTTTATTTCCTTTTACACTGTAAATTGTGTTCATGTAGGACCATGAACATTTGTGCTGTGCTTTGCACAGGGCCCACCACATAGCATGTACTCAATGTATATTTCACTTAGTTGAATTTTGTTAAATTGTTTCCTTAAAAGAACATTTGAATCTGTACACCAGAAGCATTGTTTACAAATACCCAACTCACTGCATTAACATCCTAAAACTGTGATGCCCCAAGTGGGGCAAAATATTCTTAATGTGATTCATCTGTTGTAAACAAAGACTGTGATTTAAAAGTCATCTTTCGGCTTCTATGAATTCACTGAGTATATGAAGCTCTGCACTAAAAACTCAGTGGGGCTGTGATCTGAACATTACCAGCTCTCGGGGCAGAAAAGTTCCTTCTTGGCGGGCAATGACGAGCGATGCTGTCTCTCCCTGCTTGGTCCTCCTCAGCATGGCCACGAGCTCTTCCTGAGTTCGTCCAGTGACATCTCTGCCATTGACCTAATGAATGCAACCATATAAACAGACACAATCACACCGCTTCCCATTTCCTTCTACTTTAGATGGGTTTTGGAAGTGAGCAGCAAATGGGCATCCCACAAGCAATGGAGATCTGAAAAGGTGAAAATGGAACACATGGGCTCAAACCAACCACATTTATAGTATCAGCAGTATTACAACCATCATTATTATGGTGTAGGGGAGTCTCAGACAGTCAGAAATTACTATAAGCAGTACCTCCAAAGACATCACGTTCTTACAAGGAGAAAATCAAACTGAAAGGCACCAGAGAATGGCTCGTCAAATAGGAAAGAAGTAGGTGTCAAATGCTTAACTGACGCCATTTTCTGCCTAAACCAGAAGTGGACGACTATCACACAGCAAATCCCTTCGGAATGAGAGTCTTTGGCTATAATTCTACAGTGCTCTCCATGTTTAGAAAATTATAGTCACAAGGTCATCATAGATCATGGGTCATTCTAATTTTGAGCTGCATTCAGTCATTTGGCACACCTTCTTTCATGATTTAGAACTGCATGAAACGCTCATGAGTGCTGCTTCCGTGCCATGCGATTTTGAAATATAAGTTGACAATATATATTTAGCTAAGATGATGATGCTATCAAACAATGAAAAAGAAATCAACCAACCAACCAAAAAACAAAAGGAAAAAAAGAAAGAGAGAGAGGGAGAGAGAGAGAAAAGAAAGCTTCTTGTTTTGGGTAATTCCAAATACTTCTCTATAGGCATAGACCAATCTGAGACAGGCTGGCCCATTCTAGAGAGAAGTTTAAAGAAATTGTTACCAGGGCTTGGGTGTAACTTTGAAATTCTTATCCCTAATTAAATGAACTCTTGGATTTCATCCAAACTCCTCAGGGACCCTGAGAGGCAGAAGAAAGAAAGAGAGGGGAAAATCTTTAGTATTACTTGTCCCGTATCACTGACCTTATTGGGGACTCACCAAGTTAGGCTCATTAACTAGTTTTGTAAAGTCCTTATCTTGCCTTTAAGTAATAATTTTCAAAATATTATATTCAAAATATAAACATTTATATGCTTATTTGTTTAAACACCAAGGGATAATTTATTGACAATATTAATTCTAATTCTTACCTCCAAAATCCTGTCCCCTGATTGCAGGCGGCCATCTTTTATTGCTGCTCCTTTCGGTAAAATGTTTTTTACAAAAATGGGACCAGGACCATGTATGGAAGAGTCTCTGGTAACCACAGTAAAACCAAGTCCTTCAGGGCCTAGTGTAAAAGACCAGGGAAAATACTACATTCAATTTTACAGTAAAATCTACCTTTTGACTAATGTAGACTAAGTGAAATGTTTACATTCCAGCAAATACTTCAAATGCACTTCAGTTGTTCTGGTTTCAAATACAGATTAGAGTTCCTCACAGGCCATGATAGCATCAAAGGGCATTTGGAGCGCAATGCAGATGTGTGACACTGTTGTTTATTAAGGTCCTAGAAGAAATGCCACCTGTTGTTTATGTACCCAGAAGATTGATTTCTCAGTAAACCATAAGAAGCAAAAGGTCATCTGACACGAGTTGTGTCAGGCTCTCCATCAGTGAGCCAGCCTGGGACTCCCCTGCCCCAAACTGTGTTTTGATTCCTTGTATGCTGCACCCCATCGTCCCTTAACTCACTCTTGCTGCTCATGTCCCGTTGTCTTGTGTCTCCCATCTCTCTCCGTAAGTGTGTATTTTTTTCACTTTATCTAAATCAGGCATGTCCAACCTGCGGCCTAGGACAGCTATGAATGAAGCCCAACACAAATTCTTAAAACATCATGAGACTTTTTTGTAACTTTTAAAAAACTCATCAGTTATCATGAGTGTTAGTGTATTTATGTGTGGCCCAAGACAGTTCTTCTCCCAAAGTGGCCCAGGGAAGCCAAAAGGTTGGACGTGGTTGATTTAAATGTATGCTCAACTGCTCTACCCTAAAGAATCCTTACCTCACCCTTACTGATTCTCTAGTTTTCCATTACCAGTGACCTCCCCATGACCATATCCAGTCAATCTTCCTATTTTTCATCTTTCCTCTTCTCTGCTTTTGACACTTCACATCTATCACTTTCTTGACAGTAACACCCCCTTGGTTTTTATATCTTTATTTTCTGATCGTTTCCCTACCTCTCTGATCATATCGTGTCTGTCATCGTCTTACCCACTGCTCTCCCACAGTAACATAGATGCTCTCCAAGGATCCCTCCTGGAACAATTTGTCCTCTAGTCTCTCTGCTTTGGCCAGCTCCTGGCTCCAATTACCATCTCCCGATGGATGACACCTAAATGTCATTGTTTGGCCCTAATTTCTCTGGTGTCAGCTTCCTAGATATCACCATGCACATACTTTTATCAGCTTTTCAAACTTCACTGTGAAGTACTTCTCTAATCCAAATCGTGACCTTTACAAATAGACTCATCTATTTAAAATTCTAATTTCTAGCAATGGCATCTCCATCATGCAAGCCACTCTGACTGAAACCCTCAACAATAACTTTAATTTCTCCCTCTCTTCCCTCCTATATTCAGTCAGCTACTAAGGTATAATATTATATTTAGACAGATACAATGCATCCTCTATGGTCCTTTTTTGTGTGGCCTTTTCTTCAGGAAGATTAATCTTCTCAAAGTACAGCTGTTATGTCATATTCTTTATTTTTGCATTCAAGGCTTTATGACAGATTTTTAAGGTCACATTATGAGTTTGATACATCTCTCCTCAAAGCACTCAAACCCATGTTTATACATAGCTAGATAATTTGTACAAAAAACACAACTGATGCATTTTGTAAAAAGACTAATTCCTAAGCACACTGGAGTATTTGTGCCTCCTAGTCAATACATCTTCTTCCCAGTACAGAAGTCTTCCAGGGGGATGATGTTTTGACAAGATGATCTTTCAGAATGATCTTTATTAAAGGTACATGTTGTTTGCTTTTAATATATGTTAATACATATCCTAAACTATGAATTCAGATAAGACTCTCTGAGATCTTGGCTTCTTTTTAATTGCGTCTTGAGAATCACATAGGATAGCAGAAGGTTGCCGTGGGACAAGGGACTATCAGAAGTTACAAAATAGGCAAAGAAGAGCATGAAGGCTTCTATGTGCATAACATTGCATAAATATGCATGTATACACATGATCTAGTGTCAATGACCTGTGCTTAACATGGATAAAAAAGTTGAAAAAGATTAAGAAAGAAAGTTATACATGCTTTTGAAATCAAGTATGTTTTGAAAGTGAAGTTAGTAATTATCACATATTTCCTTTCTGAAGAGTACATTTTTTTGGTAGTCCAAAGTGATCTTAGAGAGTCAGAAATATGCTTTTCAAGGTTGGCCTAAGGATGTTTTAAAAATCACTAATCCTGCTCAAAACAGGGACGACTGAATTTTAGTGTTTTTCTAGTACTAAGTTGTAATACAGTATTGCTCTATTTCTATCAAGTTTCCAATGATTCTTCATTATTTTGTTTCAAATACACTCTCCAGAAGAAAAGATTAAGAAAAGTACTACCATTTCAAGAAATTTAAGTTATCTAAGAATACACTTAAATCTATTCTTTGATACAATTAAATGAAGGGAAAATTAACAAAATTAGCCTTAATGCATTTATTTCTCTTAACCAATTTTACATGTTACAATAATAGAATGCCATTAAGCATAATTCAATAATTACCTTTCTTGAGGTCAATCTTAATTTTCTTTGCATTCTTTTTGCTGCCAAACCCCATGAGAGGGGAGAGTGAGGGAGAGGATGATTTTCTACCTGCTCTGGGTATACGGGGGCTCTTGCTTTGTGGAAGGGAAGCTGATGCATCTTCTTCAGGACTGCTCGTTCCTGTGAGATGTACTGTCTTTATTCCTAATTTCCCGTGGACAGAAGGTGGCGGCTTTGTTCTCAAAACGCCATCACTGTTACCAAAAATGTGCAGAGGTCCAATGACGGACTTTTCATACTGCTCACGGTTTTGAGGCGGAAGCACCTGGAGAAGCACACGTGGAGCTCTCATTGCCTGACGGAAGACATCCTGAGCCCTTGAAAGAGAGTCGGTACGTTTATAACGATGAGCGTTTGAGTAGGCCACCTTCTGCAGCTCTGCGGCATCACGGCAGCCAGAGCAGCACAGGAGACACTTCCACTATTACTACCAGCTTGACTTTGCTAATAACCACTAGTCACCCCTTGTGATGTGCCCATTAGGTACCCCCATTCTAGGCTACACATGCATGGTTCTCTCATTTCATCTTCTTAACAACCATGTTGGATTAGTGCAATTAACTCTCATTTTACACAATGAAGCAATTGAGGCTGAGACATTAAGTTCCTTGTCCAAGGAACACCAGCTTTGAAATATTTCTAAATCTATCCAGAAGTAATTACTGAATTAAATACAAAAGCAATCTGAATATTAGATAGAAAACAATCATTTTGTACTACTGATCAGATTATCAATTAATTCCCTTTTAGGATTTTATTCTAAAGTACAGGTCTTCTTGAACATGGGTTGTAATTGTGACATAAATGTTTTCTCACAGAGAACTTGGTACGTGGGCTGGCTGTGCCCAATGTCATGACGGGCTGTGAATCCCATCTTCACCCCCCCCCCCCCCAGTTACTCTAATTATTAGAGAGTACCTGTATTTTTCACTTTCTTGTCTTAGCACCCTGTGGTTTTCCTCAAATTTCCTATTCATTTTTTTCTCCTTCACAGGCCTTGTTATGCCTTATGACTAGGTGAAACAACTACCTTCCTCAGTCTTTCTTGACAATCAGATGTAAGTGAAAGAGCAGAGAAAAGCTGTATTAGCTGTGAGGCAGAAACATTTTGTTCTCTGGTTTCTCGAAACTCGGAAGGGATGGAAGGAACTCCAGCAGCCATCTTGTGGCCATGGCACAACTTAAATATAGGAGCCACAGAGCAGGAATGGTGAAGCAGAAAGATGCAAGATGTGTGATACACTGATGACAGTAGAACCGCCATACCAACTCTGGACTGCCAACTCCGTACTTTGTGTCCTTAGAAAAAATGAACTGTAATTTTGTTTAAGCTACTTTTATTTCAGGTCTCTGTTACTAGAGGCCACATCAAATAATAATTAATCGTAATTCCAACTGTCACCTGGGCTCCCAATCCTCTGGTCATTCCTTGACTAGGAGTCAGTTTCTACTCCCTACTAACTCCATGCTGGAGCCCCAATTTCCACCTCTATTAAATAGGGAAAATCATGTGTGCCTTGCATACTTATCAAGTCCTGATTAAAAGCACAGTGGTATACAAAAATATCATTATTGATAATGATTATAATTTTATCTATTATTCATTCTTTTCAAAAATAGACTATTAAGGCTTCATGTCCTTTGACACTTAAGCAGCTAGTGCCCACTGCCCCTCCACCCATAACCACTGACCCCTCCCACATGTGCACTAAACTGACAGGTAATGCCACAGGGAAGATATAGCATGAGTTATTTTGGTCAGAAATGAGAGGTTGACAAGCATTACTAAGGAGTATTCCTTCATGTTTATACGCTTGTTCCAGAATCCCACTGTAATACCAACATACATTTAAAAAATGTACGCAGACTACCACATACTTGAATTCTTAGGTATAGGAACCTATTCCCATAATGTTTTTACAGAGAGAAATTATTTCTTGTGGGAGAGCATTTTCAGTTTCTCCCTTTGTTTGTATTAGGGAGTCCTCACAGATACCTCTTATAGATACTTAGTTTAAGAAAGACGACTGACAGACACCAAGTTAGTTAGTTAATAAGTTGAACAAGTAGTCTGTGAAGAGAGTCCTTAAATGCCAGTCTAACTGACCCATATCCTAAGAAGAACAAACCCATCTACTGATGCTCCAGACAGACAACCAGGCAGGAAGGCCTGTTATGCACTGCAGTTCACCATGCCTGGGGCTGCCAGGGGCACGTACAGCCACCTCGGAGCAAGCTAAAACATGATGTGCATTTGAGAAGGGAAGTTCTGGGGTCATTCAAAGGGAACTGACAGAAGTTCTAGCTAGAATTTTGATCATAATGAGCTCAGTAATGATTATGAACATTCCAGGGATCAATAAAGTAAATAAAAACGATTAAAAAAATGCTTACTGAGCAAAGGTTTTGTCTACGAGGTCCACGTTGTTGATTTTCACAATACACTCGTTTTCATGAAAGAGCCCCTCCTGCTTGGACCTGCTGTTTTCTTCAATGCCACGGATGAAGAGTCCTAGAATCCTAAATGCAAAATTTAGGGTGAAATAGAATTACTGAATAATAATATGCTAATTATTTCTCCACTTGCAACTGTTCAAAAATAAGTATTGATTTCCATTTAAGAAAGAAATTATGCTTTATATTCAGGCAACTGTTTGTTATTTAAATCTTTAGTTTAAAAAAAAAAAAAGGACAAAAAGCAGAATTCACTAGAAAAGAAAACTCCCTTCAACACAGACATACATAAACACCGACTCAGAGCACATCAGTTTGCTATCCCATTTCTAATAACTCAGAAGGGCTCAGTGGGGGTCAGGACACAGTGGCTCCCGGTTTGCAGAAGGGCATGGCGGCTGGCTGCAATAAGCAGTCCCGGTTAATGCCGAGGGGGCCACTCAATGTTCAGTGTTGGGAGAGGATTAGGTAGTCACTGTAACTTTGTAGTCTTCCTACCTCTTCCAATAATTGGCCTTTTAAGAAGTAAACATTTAAGCACACCTCTTACCACTCACTTTAGAAGGAAGTTCGGTCCCATTTGTCAGTGCCACTGAATCAAATATGTGTTGAGCATTTTCTATGTGCTCAGGATGGAAGGTATGTGACAGGTTGCAGGACCAGAAAACTGGTCAGTACAGGCTTGGAGTAAAGTAGAAATTAACAACTGGACACATCAGGAAGCCCAGATTCCCTACAGAAGGATGTGGGGGAAAAGTGGGATGTAAACTGGACCAGAAGAATGAATAGGATTTGGATAGAGAGAGAGATCTGCACACAGGCAGGATGGACCCCGAGTGTGTGAGAGCAGTGTGGGAAGCTAACACCCCGGATGGGGAGGCCAGCACCACACAGAGGGGCCGTGAACACCAGCTGGATTTGATCTGAGAGGCGGGAGTGGTATGTTCCACTGCTTCTGAGAAAGACAGTGACGTTATGAAAGCGAGGGTTTGGGAAGTGTTGTCTGTAATTTCAACCAGGAAGGGTCTTTACTCAGAGAGGATACCTGGAGTCTCTGGGTGCTGTGTGGTTGTGGCTTAAAATCAGAAGGGGGGCTGGGGAGGGGGTTGGGGAAAAAAGGAAATGACAAAGAAACCTACAGCAATAAAATTATGGAATCAAATTTTGTGTGTGTGTGCATGAGAGGAGAGAGAGGAGAGAGAGAGAGAGAGAAAATACTTGTGTATATTCTAGCTGTTTCTCATTTGAGCGATTTCCCTTCTCCTTGTGGGATGTCAAGATCCTAGCTGTGTCCCTGAGTAAGAAAGATCTTCTCCAAGAGGAATTTGCTGGGTGGGGAGGAACTGCCATCTTCTCTTCCCTCATCGTCCTGTGTTGTTTTTTTCCCCATCATTCTTCACATAGTGCCCTCGTGTGCTATTACAGAGTTCCTTTGCATTAAATATCAACTCTAAATAAAATATGAGCACATTTTATGAGTGAATAAGAGGGTTAGCCATGGAAAAGGGCAGTCTCCAATAAAAGTGTGGGAGCAAACCAACTTCCTGTTTGGAGCAGCCACAAAGGGGAGCTTCTGCCTCCAGGGCCTCTGTTTGCTTAATGAGCTCACGTCATCCACCTCAAGTCCACAAAGGAGAGGCACAGACAGTGATGGTTAGAACTCCACTTCAAAAACGTTAAATGAATCCAGTCTGCGGATGCAGGAGAGAGAGCAGCAAAGAGTCACACCACCCACTGCAGGGCAGGCTCAGGGTCCTGGGCACCAATGCGTGGTGAGGTATTTCGCTTAGTTTCCTCGTTCTAGTCAGTCAGTAATCATATGTTGTGTGCAGGAGAACAGGAACCAAAGCTGCTATGTGATAAAGGATCTGAGGTTCAAATGAATATTTTTAAGATACTAACCCTACTTTAATCTCTTAACATAATATTAAAAATTGAACTCCTTGACATGCAAAAAAAGAAAAAAACAAACAAATAGAACAAAGTCGTGTTGCTTTCCTAAATTAAACACCGCTCTAATAGTTCACACTTTGAATTTTTTTGTTATGGTGGATTCACCATAACATGATCCATTAGGAGGCTCACATGTGGTTATAAGCTAGTTTATGTAAGTGATATATTTTTAACAAGCATTCAAGTCTTCCTTTAATTTAATTCAGTACATCATCAGTCATGTAATGTGACTCTCTAGGATTTAATTTCACATTTTGGGAGATGAATTAATTCTTTCAGGCCACTGGGTTGCAATTTAGCTGGTATAATACAGCTGGAGTATGCTATGTGAACCTCGCTGATCTAAATAACCTAACTTTCCATGAAAAATTTATTGACAGAATAAGCCCAACTGTAAAAGCCATGTGTCAGAGGTAATTTTGGTAAAATATAAAACTGACTGATTTTATTAGTTTGGGGCTTGGCAAACCACTCTTGCTTTCTCTAGTCTGTGGATGGAATGGATTCCCCACCCAGTTTGATTTCACGCAGACCAGTATGAGAAGGCTCAGATAAGAATCTCTCATTGTCCACTTTGCCCCAAACTGGTGGGCTGCCATAGCTGTCTCATGGGAGACTAGGTTTCCCAGGATTTAAAGATGAATGCTGTCAAGGAGTTACAAACTGAGACAAACCGGTGAATATGCATTAAAGAGCGGTGACAAAAGAGGCTGAGATCCACTGCCCCATAGATTGAGAGGGGTGACATTGCTTCTGGGTCTCCTGATACTCACTTAGGCACAAACCCACCATCTCCCTTACATTCTTCCCACTCTATCTCACGGCGTTGACCTCTCTACTAGCTTAGCCTTTTCATCTAAACACCTGCTGTTCTCACATTATGTGTCCCTCTTCACCCATCCCTTCCTCCTTCTCCCTCGTATTTAGCTGCCTTCACTATGAAAGTGAAGTGTGTGATTTTTATTCACTGAAAAACAAATGGAGTTCATGCTTTTAATTCTGAAATAAAACCACATTGATTTTTATTTTTAAATGAAATTAAGTTGCTTTTCACTTGCAGGGAACTCAGGTTTTTGTATGTTCGCTTTGTTTTTACTGTGTGAGCCCAGGCCCTCCAAACAAGTGGCATTTACAGGCTGTGTTGTGATGTCTAGCACATCCACTGAGGTTTTATCTAATACAGCAGCCACTATATTGTACTCAGGGTGTTCTTATATTAGGTTTCTAATTCAACAACAGGTGTGGCTGTATTTTTCTAAAAGAAAAAAAACTGGGGGCAAAGCCAATTACAGTAGTCCTAGTAAATAATTAAATGTAAATTCTAATTTAAAATAATGACACAAACCAATAAATGGAAGGAAATTAAGAACTAAGTATACCATTATGACCTTAAGTCACCCCACCCCTGCTCACACACTGCAACCATATGGCATTATGAAGTCAGACACTTGTCTGACACGCTCTGTACACACTTGCATCTAGACACATGGGTTGAGTTAAGTATGCTGTTTCAGCCTGTACTCATTACTTCTTAACGTTTATTGGCTCATGTCTCCACTTCCATATTATTTTTTATGTTTTTTAATTAAATTTCCTTTCTATAATACTAGTGGATAGCAAAAAAAAAAAAAAAAAGATTATACAACTATTTCACGAAGTAACTGCACAGTTGACCAAGAACTTAGAAAAGTTCATTGTTGAACTAAGCTTTTCTGTTTTAGCCAAAACAATAATAATACTGATAATTTACACATTCATATGGTGTTTGTTTTACAAGGAGCTTTCACATTTTTAATGTCACTTAATCCCCACAAACTTGATGTGAAATAGGTATTCAGAGGAGGCAAATTTAGGGAACTTGCACAAGGTTATAAAAAGGAGAACACTGCGATTCAAATTCAATTGTTCTGTATCCAAATCCAATACTCTGTCTCCTATTCTATAAAGCTTATGCTAGAAATCAGGACCAGGAAAAGGAAAGAGAGGAAATCAATAAATTCTAGTGTGTTTCCCTCATTTGACATGAGAAAAGGTGATTTCTGGTCTATAGGATCAACTTGTTTTCCAGACTAGTGGAAAATGAAGTATGGTGATTGTCACATTGTATATTTATTCGTGTTTTGGAAATTGTGATGATCTTGTGTTCTATTCCAGATTCATTAAGCTAAAGAGCCTGGTAATTTAACTGCTCTGATATTTCCCAAAGCTCTATCAGTACACTTCCGCCAAAAGCCATTAGAATTTCTCATGACAACTGGGTAAATACTGTCCCTGTCTATCAAAAACAGCCTCAGCTTGTCCTGTGCCATCACCCATAACATTTATAAATACACTTATTAACACATACAGGAAATGAGACAATAAGAGGGCTAGCTTTTCAGTTCACTTCTTTTTAAGGAACATTCATTCCAGCAACAGCTTGGCATCAGATGTTATTTGCAAAATAAGGTGATGACTTTGCAATTACAGGTAGCAGATGGCTACCTGCTGAAAATGATGCCAACCAAAATATCATGACTACATCTGTTCTTCCTGCTATATGGCAGACTGAATTGAATAAATATTCAGAACCAGTAAATTAATACTATATAACCTTTGGGAGAAGTTTTGTTTTAGAAAGAGCAATGGGGTGAGAGTAAGTCAGGAGACCTGGATTTTGTGTGACCATGGGAAAATCGACTGACTTTTCTGGTCTTTGATTTCCTAAGCAAAAAGGTAAAAGAAGGTATACTGCCTTTCCAATGATGCATTTAATTTAAGAAAATAAATTTAGCAAATACATTAAAATCATGTCATATGAGTAAGAAACAGTTTCTTTTAAGTTTGATAGCCCCTGTCAATATCAATCTAGTGCTGAAGGCAGTTATCTTATTGAAAAGTGGCATCATATCTAGTCCTAGTTTTGTATGGCTGTTTTAACAGTGTTAATGTTAACTCTGAGGCACACACTTTAGTTTCCATCAGTATCCAGTTAGGTAGACGTGAATTTCAAGAAATGATGACACAATCTAAATTACCATTTGCCAGTGTGAAGTTAGCAATGTAATGTGTCTTTAATGTGGTAAACTATCTTTAATTGTTCATACTTTATTTTGAAATAAATAAATACCATGATGGAATTTTGCTACTAAAATCGTCAAAACATATAAAGCTTCAGATACAGCTACTTATAATGTTATGCTTATTATTCTATATTCGATGTACCTGAGAAATATCAGGGAATATCAGTGTGGAATTACTATATTCACTTGGTGAAGTGTATTTTAGAACATTAAAAAATTCAGTTGCAATATTCATCTAAGAATATGTTAAAATCTCTCCCAAGGATTCTGTTACCTACGCATTATTGATAAGAATACTTTAAGAAAGTACATTATAATTAATTATAAATGAAGAAACTGTGATTGATTTTTTCTTTTTCCCTTACATCCTAGAAGTAAATGATTTTATTTTATTTCTAACACATAAATGGCCAACAAAAGTATTATCTTGAGGTGTCCAGTTGATTAACAAAGAAACACATTTAATCCTGTTTTGAAAGATGTTTGGGAAAATGAGCTCCAGTCAAGTTTTTCATTAGCATGAGCTTCTGATTTAAGAAAAACATCTTACCTTCCACTTAGAGATGAAAAGAAGGGCACTACATGTATTCCCAAGGGGCCTCCTTCCCCAGAAATCTCCACGGTTCTTGTCATGTCACTGGGGCAGAAAAAAGTGAAAGTACAGGTAAGTCTTTCCTAAAAACACAGATGAACCACATTAAAAAATAAATCTTAGGATTATATCAACTACTGTAAATTTAACAGCAGAGAGGAAATCAAAGGAGAACATGATTTACTGATACATTCAGAAGATTCAGGAAATAAAATGTTTCAGACTATCTGATTTTTTATTTTTTACCCTCAAAGAAAAACACATGGAAATGACTACCTACAAAAATAATTTCCTACTTAACTGAATCTACATAAATCAACATATTTTAAAAAATGAACACAAAAATAAAATTTCTCCCCATTGAGACATACTCGAAAATTACTGTAGAGATGATAAAATACATGGGACTCAGACATCTACATTTAATCATAAAGTACGCTTTTTCTCCCAAGATAGAAGAGATATGACATAAGATATGTATCTATTAAAAAAAAAGCACACAATTACATTTTACAACTGTGAAGTCACAGTTGCTAATATACATGCTCACGTTCAAAGCATCGTAAATCAAAATTTAAAGTTGCCTTTCAATAAGGTGTCAGTTGTATTCAATGGAACATTTCCAAATTTTCACCTCCTGTATATTTTTAGAGGTAGAAAAAGAAGTTGTGAATCCTGGAGAAAAATGTATTACAGAAAGAAATAGAAAGCCTGACCTGCCTAACCTACTCCAGATTAGGGAAAGGATGAGCTAGAAACGTTAATGGATAGTGTGTATGACTGAGATATACAAAACAGTGCAAGCTTTTGAGTCATAAAGACTGGAACTAACACATTTTTATAAAGATGAAAAATAATAACCATGAGCAATTATTGGCTCCTTTAATCCCAGAGAGACAAAATAAAATTGCCAGAGCGATAATGATAAAGTTGAAGCAAACATCCCCGTTATGAAAATTGTAAGCAGGTTTCTATTGTTTCCTATTTACATGAAAATGACCTGAAAGTAGATGTCAAATTAAGAGCTACAGCTGCTACAAATGCTTTTCTGCTCCAAACTGAAAATGGTGAAATTTGCTTCCTTGTGAGAAAGTTGGGAACAGCATTAAGAAAGCAAAATGCCTGATGAATTCACTTTGCATGAAGTATTCTCTAAATTATCAGCAATCTGAAATACATTAAATATATTCTCATCAACAGATTAGGCTTATTTTTAATGTATTTTCATTGTAAACCTATTATCATTAAGAACTGAAAAAAAAGAGCATGTCAGTTTCCAACATTTGTGGAATATAATGGAATTTCAAATCTGATAATAAATTTCAAATGAGTTTTGCTCAGATATTGCTGATATATTTAAAACTTGTTCAGTCAAGCAGGTTATATCAGAAGCCTGGAATAAAAGTTAGAAGCAAAATAAATCATAGAGTGATAATATGATGGGATAAATAGATTCTTCTCTATACTTTCTGTGTAAGAATATAGATGTTATATGAATATACATGTGTATATGAAACACTATATATTGGTATGCATTATAAATCTGGAATATAAAGTCTTTGGCAGGCAGAAAATGCTATATAGCTTTTAATGGACCACAAAGCAATCATTTTTATATAATAACAGATTTATAGTGCAGTTGAAGGTATTTGAGGAAGACTAAACCTAAAACATTCACATTCTAGGGTTACAGTACTATTTTAAAGACTTTAAAAATAGAGACTAAAATCTTTTTAAAGCATTGAAACTTTATTATCTTTACCTTTATGATGTATTTTTATAGTTTTGCACTTAAATCATAACACTTATCTTTCCTAACAAATGTATTAAGTATCCACATGTTGATAAATAGCACTCATACGTATTGTAAGAGCCTTTAGGAATGTAAGTGTTTAGTCTAGTATAGACTTCAAGATTTCAGCTTAAGAATTTTTAGGATGGCTTTAGGAATTCTCATTTTTTTTTCTCTTTTGCAAATTGTTCTCAACTCCACTCACAACTCCTCATGGAAAACACAGTAAGTTCTATGTATCATGCTGATATCTAATATTTAGTAATTATCAGTCCTGTATTATTATATTGATTTCATAAAGTAATTTTATAATTTGTTAAAGTAATCTTTTTTCAAAATATTAAAACTTTTTTGGGGGGATGTATTTTTAAGGTTCATTTCTACTTTATAAGGTTTCCTTTATCAATATATTAGAATAACTTTTATGTTATCTTTATACATGATAGCACAATTCTTTGGCTAGAAGAATATTTGACAATTGTTAAATTACTATCATGAAAATATTTTTGCAGAAAAAGAGCATAAAAAACTTTCAATTTTGTTGATTGTAATATACAGGCAATTATAGAGAATTAGATCTATTTAACATGGACAAACATTACAAGTTTTATACGACCATGTTTCACCAAGCTCTTTATAAACTGTTATCCATTATTTGTTTTGAGATGGAAAGAAAAGCATTTTAAAAGAGGAAGCCTCAGAGACCAGTCTACATATTTTTATTTAAAAGGAAAAAAAAAACCCCTTCATGTTATGTATACTTAATGAAGTTCAGTAGAAATCTCTGTATATACACTGTTTATGGAAGACAAACAGCAAGTAGGGCTGGACGCAAAATCTCATAAAGGGAGATTTTATTAAGATGTGAAAACATGTTATTAATGGTATTTGCTTAGGTAAACTACAGAATAAAGTTAAGGGAACAGAGAGCAGGATACACACACACACATTTATTTATATACTGGAGGTGGACAAGAATGGAAAATGTAGAAAATGAGGTGAAAAGGATATTCTAACCGCAGAAAGAAAAAGAATTGGCAGCTACTTGTGAAAAACAGACAAAAAAATGAACTGTGGGGTAAAGAAAAATATTTAAGTAACATAAAGGAATGTCAGATGATTTCACTAAGGTCAAAATACCTAACTTTACACAACTTTCTGTGACTCACTAAAACAAAAGCAGACAGTCCCAAAGCATTAAGTCCAACAGTATTAAGCAAGCTAAACAGTCTCAGATCCAATTGACAAAGCTGATTCAAATAATCACTGGAACCAGCTGTTATCTATTGAAGCATTTAGGACAAAACTATGGATGAAGGTACAGAATCAGTGGTTAAAAAATGAGCCTGTCACGAACGGCGATTCTGTAAGAACTTCATGGAAAGTGCTTCGTTTGGCTCCACCGCGAAAACATGAAGCTTGAGGGAGAGAATACAACGGGAGCTGGAGATGTTTATGCATCTCATTTCTTCACAGGAGGCAAGTGGACAACACTGTTAACATTACAATAATTCAGTGTGGTGAGAGGCCACTTGTCTAGGACAGGGAGGAGAGAGGATGCGGGCAGGGTGAGGGAGATACTTCATTTCAGAAGGAAATCATGATTCACTTATGAAATCAGATAGGAAGTATGTCCTAGTGGTGACATTGAGTCAGGGGTCTGAATAAATCATTTAACCTAAGACCAAATTTATCAGTTCCCTTATTTGCACAATGAGGAAATGAAGGTGAATCCCTAATACAGCTGCTTGGTTTTAAAGAAAACATAGAGAACATAACATATGCATCATACATACAGTATTTGCTATATAAAAGGGGTTCGATAACTATAAGCTGGTAGTGTGATTAAGAACCACTAGCTTTCAGTTCATTTCTTTTTAAGGAACATTTATTAAAATGAGAGAACAAATAAGCTTATGGATTAAAGGGGAATAATCTATTTCAAGCTTTAAAAATTTTTTAACCTATTTCCTTAATAAGAATTAAATAAAAATCTTTAATTACGGTAGGACTGAGGAACACATCTTCATGATTAGTCCACTGATTGTGCGTGAGAAGACAAAGAGTTGTAATAGATGGATAGAAGGTATTAGTTCTTTAGGGACTGATGCACAGATCTGTCATATATAATGGTATGAGAGATGGACTGCGGAGATAAATATTCAAGAAGAGTTTGCATATGATCGCGAAGTCTACTTAGTGGTGAAATGTTTTGTTGATGTGAATAACTGAGTAAAAAAAAATAACAAAGAATTTGTTGTTGATGGTGGTGGGATTCACCTAATTCACTTAAATTCAACAAATATTAATTGACTAGTTCCAATGGAGAAGTTCTGCAAGGAAAAAACAAAGTGTAGTGCACTTAGAGAGTTTAGAATCGAGGGAGCAGGTTAAGACAGGTAATAAAAAATAATGCAAACCAACAGAATAAACATACTAGTAACAGTAGTATATCCTCAATGGAAGTGAGCTATTACTTGGGAGGCAATGTGCTAATTGCATTCCGGATATCATAACACAGTACTCATTTCTAATGTATAAATGCTTACATCACTTCCATTTTATAGATAAAGAAACTGATGCTGAGAGAGGTTAAATAATTTGTCCAACATCACACCATTCCTATAAGGTAAGAGTCAGGACTCAAATTGGAATTTACAGCATTCCAGAGCAGTTGTTTTAAACTACTTTGATACGAGTGTTTCAATGCTGAGGCGCTTTCTGATGAGTTTCAGAGGAAGAGGGTGCAGAACCAGGAAGAGGGGCTGCAATCAGGATAATCTTCGGGTAGGAGGCTGCATTTGAGGTGGAAATCAGGAAAACAAATGGATCTTCAATCAAAACAGGCAGGCAAGGGGGCAGAGAGGGATGCATGCAAGAGGGAAGTTCGCACTGAGACTGTGACCAGGATGGGTGGGTACACAGATTGGCTGTAATATTAAAGGGGGGGGGATGAAGGGGATGACGGGGGGGAGAGAAGAGAGATTGACTGATGGATTGATTGAGGTGGGTAGGAGATAATGTTGAACAATTAGTTTGATATAAAAGTTCAGAATATGTCAAAATCTAAGATGAAAAATCCACACTTAATTTTGCAGAAAATGGAGTCACAAAAGGTTTTAGAACTAAGGAGCGGGATGATAAATGCTGTGGTTTATACATATATACCTGGCAGTGAATGTGGGATCAATTAGAAAATGAAAAGACAAGGAAGAGGTTGGTACTTGAAACAGGAATTAGTAAATTATTGCAATAATCTGACAGGCAATAGGGCTTGAGCAACGAGCATGGGAATACAGCAAGAAAACGCAGTGAAAGGGTCAGGACTATTTTGAGATAGCCGATGCCAATAATTTGCCAAATGAGTGGCTATCGAGACAAATGAGAAGATAGGATAAAATGTGACTGCATTTTTAAGCCTAGAAAAAGGCACGTCTGGAGGAGATGAATCTGGGCCAGTGCCAAGGAATAAGGTGAGGTCAGGAATGAGGGAGAAGCTAGAGATGAGGTAAAGGTCTTTTGCACCTATCACTTGCTATTTAAAGAGAGCTTAAAGTGTAATTTTATATTTAAAAAAAAACCTACCCAATAGAAACCTCTTGCCTTGTTGCCTTCTTAAGATCAAAGTAAAGTGAGTGGTGCTTCATTGGAGATGCATATTGTAAGACTATTTGGAGAATGTCCTCTAAATATTACTTTTTGGCAAATAAAGACGTTTGTATAAATAGTGGGCAAGCAGTTAATAGTTATGTTTATGATTTATGGAGCAATGTGTTTCATCTATTGTCATTCACTCAACAAATACGTTCCAAGACCTGCATTAGATGTTAGGCATCCCTTGGCAGATCCACAGTCTTGTTTGGAAGAATGACAGATAATTACAATAAACTGTAGTATGTGTGATAATGATAATTGCCACAGCAATTGCAATAGCAATGGCAAATGTTTATCCAGCCTTTCATTTAGCATCGTGCTAAGTGAAATTGCCTGTAATACATCTCATTTAATCTTCACAATAATGTATGTGATACCCATTTTCCGTATTTAAAAAAAACACACTTTGAAAAGGTTACGTAACTAGCCTATGATAGGTTAGATATGCTCAAACTCAGGACGTAACTAAATCCAAAGGTTTTGTAACTAAAGGAGTGGTTTAGAAAGTATATCAGTTTATCTGTAAAATGGAAGTGATCTAAGTATTTGTACATTTGACGTGACTATATGTTATAATTCCCAGAATGCAATTAGCACTGCCTCCCAAATAAGAGCTCACATTTTATCCAGTAGTGTCATGTGGGGTCAATTAGAATAAAGAGGGATTGACACGCAGTAGGAGAGTAGGTTATTACAATAGTCTAGCTGAGAAGTAACAAAGGTTTGAGCAATGACTATGAGAATTAAAACACAAGAATAGGTCCGAGACAGTGGGAGGCGGACTCTGACAATTATATACTGAGCTTTCATGCCACGTGCAGGGAAGTTAAGTCCAAAGTCCTATGCTTGGCCCAGGCTCTGGGGAAGAACAGACGTTCCTCACCCTAGGAGAACACTGACCCTGTAACTCAACTGTAGGCAGCATCGTAATTTGTCTTCGATTGTTCTTCATCATCTCGTACCAGCTAGAACCAATGTCCTCTTCCAGAACTATGATCTCCAAGCTTCCCCCTGCTATCTGTGCATTCCATGCTGGTAAGATCCTTCTCATTCTCCCTCGAGCCCAGAGTCTGCAAGTGCTATAAGTCCTTTCTCACCCTACTTTCTGAACTTGTCCTCAAACTCATTTCAGCTGATTTCACATGAAGTGGCCTAGCCCCGGCTGTGCAGTGTGAAATAAAATATCAAGGAAAGTGCACAAAGCAGGTAACAGTGGAGTCAAAGAATCTGGGGACGAGAGATGGATGTAGACTGGGTCTCTAGAAGTTACTTAATTGCTCTGAATTTTGCAATTCCTTAGCCTATTAAAGATGATCATGAAACGCATGTTTTGATAATCAAATTATATACATATACATATACTTTAAAGAATATTATTTTTAAAAATTCCTACACTCTATTTTTCTCAATTCCTTGTACCTAGAGAAAGTTTAGCTAATTTGTTTATGCAGCCATAAAGCAAATAATTGCTCACTCTATGACAGATATGCACATAATATTTAGCCAGGATAGCAAACTTCTCAAAAAAACAAAACAAAAAAATCCCAATGAAATCAAAGTCAAACAGAGTAAGAGTATTACATGCATTATGTCTACCTCAAAAAACAATGTTAGCAAGCTTTTATAAAGACAGTGCCCTGGAGATTTTCTATGCTAGATTTTTAATATTGTGCAGTTCATTAATCAAAGAAACAATCTATATAAAGAGTACCTCTGTCATACAGCTATAAATTATAAGCTTGAGGAAAATCCACAAAGTGATGTAGAATTATAAAGAGTGAACATATATATACATACATTTTTAAAGCTTATTTCACATAAAATGCTTGGTGCCTTTTAGTAATGGGGCTGATTGAAAGGAACATGTTGACTAAATGAATAAATGATTGACCATCTTCAGAAACAGCATCTTATAATGCTGAACCCAATAATCTATTAAATATGGAATTACTTTCCTTATGCAAGATTTGAAGCAACTTAGCAAAAAAAGATAATGATTGTGACAATCATGATAATAATAATAATACAGATGATAACAACAATAACAGTGGTAGTAACAGCAGCAAATACTCATAGGACTTACTCTGACCCAGGCACTATTCAAAGTACTTTGCATATATTAACTCATTTAATCTTCATACTGATGCTCTGAAGAAGGTTTAATACTAATATTATTTCTGTTTTGTAGACTAGAAATGAAGACAAAGAGAGATGAATAACTTGCCTAAGTACTAGAACTAGTAAGCAGTTGGGCTGGGATTTGAACCCAGGCAGCAGCTGGGCAGAACTGGAAATTAGCACAGAGCAAAGGACATGCTGGCAAACATGAGAGCAACTGACTTCATAGAATGAGTTATTTACATTAGAAACATGAGGGGAGTCCCTGGTGGTGCAGTGGCTAGGCTTCGGTGCTCTCAACACTGCGGCCTGGGTTCGATTCCCACCCAGGGAACCACCCCCCAAAAAAGAAACATGAAAAATCCTGGTAGAAAGGCTGCTTTCATTTTATATACATAGAGTAAAATATTGCAAGATTGTTAAAAAACAATGCAAAGCAATATTCAAAGAGCTAACATCAAAGTGAAACACTTAACTACCATGAACTCTGACATGTTCACTTTAAAGCAATTTTGAAACCCAGGTTGCAGAAGTGCTGGAAGGAGTGAGGAACATTTGTATATGTTTGTCAGGAAGTTTGCATATCACATAAAGAAAACAAGAGAAAAGAGTAAGTAATTAATTTTAGAATAAAGACAGGTTTTACTCCACTATTCTACTGATTTTGATCTCGCCTATAAAATAAAAATAACTGTAAAGAAACAAACATTGGATTGAAATAAGATATCCTATTCACATAAAGAGAATACCTCAGTGCATCCTTAATTCTCGGCGATGTCAATGATTCTGTCTGTACACCATTCATAACTTCTCCATCTTCTAAATTCTGTGTGCATTCCTGTAGTGAAACAAACCCATAAGCATGTGGATGCTCTGCATATAGAATTGAGAATCTGAATAAAATGGCTCAACATGAGAGAGTAAATGGTTTTACTCTGGATATATACAGTATGCTCCAATTTCTCTGAAGTGTGGTAACAGGTGTTAATCTTTTCAGTGCTTTCAATGACCTTTTCTCTCCCGTTTGGTTTCTGAAATACTCAAATGGGCCATTTACACAAAGCAATATGTTAAGAACTTTGGAATACATCATTTAGCTTTCTGCTACTCAACCATAAGCTTTTGGGGCTGAATGTTTTCAATCAGCAAGGAAAAGGGGTACCAAAAAGAACGTGCCATAGACAGGTGGTGATATACCAGCTTTAATGTACTGTACTTGCTTGCACCCCCCAGCAACACTAAAAATATAAAGAAAGCAAAATCCATGGAAAAAATGTTGCCTGCAAGGTCAATTCTGTTGAAAGTATAATAGGAATATTGCAAAAGAAAGAAATCTGGGGTTCTTAGTTTGTTATGAGATGGCTTCTCAGGATGAACTTCATGGAGAAACTGAAATTAACCATTTAATTTCTAAAATGGTTAACATTCTTCTACTACAGAGAGGACCCTCACTCCAGGACACTCGCAAATTGAGTTGGACATTATATAGAGGAGAGAATAGATTCTAGACAGCACACCTGATATAGAGTCCCATTTATGTAAGACATTCATTCTGTTAGGCTTTGGAATGCTCACAAAAGTATTTCTGCAGATATACTGTAGGAGCACAGTCACAACTAAACAGTGTTAGTCATGGACTCAGGTTTCAGTGAAACAACAAGCCACATAGAGAAAGACCCATTATCGACAATCAAACCTGAAAACACAGTATTCAAGGATCTGAATGGTTCATTTCAACCATGAAAAAAGGACAATATGCAAGTTAAGAGTTGGCCATCACAGAATTAGGTTAATATCTTGAAAACACAAAACAAAACAAAATGAAACAAAACAAAACAATACACCAACCACAACTCAAGATGTCTGTCATAGTAAATTGGGTTAAAAAACCCAATGTATTTCACTTTTAGACTGAGTAGCAACATTCCATGTAGGGTTGGCAGTTTTGTGAAGGACTTGGTCTACACAGATTGTTTTTTCTCAGTATTTGTTTTCTCCTCTCTACAGGGATAAAGAAAGGGAAGAAAACCCATAGGTTAAAGAACACTTTTCGTTTAAGTCACCGAATCTTAAAAGATGAATGTCTTTGAAAGCTTTCGAACATTCACATTATTTTGAAGGGCTAGATAGATGCTTACAGAGAAAAGAGACAGGCTTGGGCAGGTTACAAAAATACTTAGAAAATTTAACAAAATATTCACACTTGTGACTATCACACATGTCAGACCACTTGATGGCTGCATTTATGTCAAAATTATTAATTTTCTATTTCTGCCTTTCTTACCTAAGAGGGAGTTCCATCAAGGGTGAGGGTATGTCTAGTCCTCTCCATAGTAAGCACATAACACACAATGTTCATTTCAAGAATGTTAATACATGAGTTGAGTGATAGTGTAGTAGTTTTCTCAGGCTGTTTAATAAATTATCCCAAAATTAAGTGGATTACAACATTATAAACATTATTTCTCAGTTTCTGAGAGTTGGAGATTTAGAAGAGGTTTGTCTGGGCAGTTTTCGGGTAGAACCTCGCAGGAGGGAGAAGTTGAGACATCAGCAGGGCTGCAGCTGCAATCATCTGCAGGCCTGACTGGAGCTCTAAGGTCTGCTTTTTTTTTCTTACACAAGCTTTATTAAGATATAATTTACATAACATAAAATTTGTCCTTTTAGAAAGTACAAGTCAGCCATTTTTAGCTTGCAACCATCACCACTAATTTTAGAACAATTTCAAAGTCCCCCAAAGAAATCCCATACCTATTAGCCTTCACTCTCCACATTCCCTGCCCCCCACCCCCAGCCCCTGGCAATCAATCTGCTTTTCATCTCTGAGGACTTGCCTACTATGAACATGTCATATAAATAGAATCCTAAGATATGTGGCTTCTAGCATGCAGTAGTGTTCTCAAGGCTCCTCCATGTTGCAGCATGTGTCATTATTTCATTCAATTTTTTAGCCAACTCATATTACATTGTATAGATATACCCATTTTGTTTACCCATTCATCATTTGAAGGTCATGTGCTTGCATTTTTGCTGATTATGAATAATGTTGCTATGAAAACTTGAAATAATGGCCAATTATTTAAAAAAAGTTCTTGTGTAGGCATATGTTTTGAATTCTCTTGGGTATATTCCTATGAGTAGAATCGTTGGGTCATATGGTAACTCTATGCTTAACATTTTGAGAAACTGTTACACTATTTCCAAAGTGTCCACACAATTTTACAATCCCATCAGCAGTGTAGGAGGTTCTGATTTCTCTTCATCCTTGCCAACATTTGTTATTGTCCTTTTTTGTTTTTCCCAAAACGATTTTAGCCATCTTTTTGGGTGTGGTTTTTGATTTACATTTCCCTAATGACTAATGATATTGAGCAGCCTTTCATGTGATTCTTGAACATTTGTATACCTTCTTTGGCAAAATGTCTAATTATTTGACTTTTTATAATTGAGTTGTAACAGTGCTTTAAGTACTCTTACACAAACTACTTATCCTAGATATAATTTGCAAACATTTTCTCCTATTCTGTGAACTGTTTTCTCACTTTCTTGATGTACCCTATGAAGCACAAATGAAGTTCAACTTACCTATTTTTTCTTTGTTGCTTATGTTTTTGGTGTTATAGTTAAGAAACACTGTCTAATACAAGGTCACAAATAATTACTCCTGCATTTTCTGCCAAGAGTTTTGTAGTGTTAACTCTTACATTTAGGTTTATTACGACAATGAATTGTTGTCTACGGTGTGAGGTAGGGCTCCAACTTCATAAATGTCATGCGAGTATCTAGTTGTGCCAGCACCATTTATTGAAATAACTATTCTTTCCCAACTGAATTGTCTTAACACTCTTATTAAAACTCAATTGACTGAAAATGTGTTTATTTCTGGACTCTCAATGCTATTCCATTGATTTGTATGTGTAGCCCTATGCCAGTACTGTATAGTCTTAATTATTGTAGCTGTGTACTAACTTCTGAAATCAGAAAGTCTGAATTCTCCAAATTTGTCCTTTTTCATGTTTGTTTTGGCTATTCTGGGTCTTTTGCATTTTCATATGAATTTTAGAATCAGCACATCAATGTCTGCAAAAAAGCCAGCTTGATTTTGGATAAGGAACACATTGAATCTGTAGATCAGTATAGAGACCTCAACCAACGTAATACAAAGTCTTCTAATCCATGATCAGTTAATAGTGGCAGTTAACTGAAATAAACATTGTTTTTAGCTTTGTAATTATGCATAAATAAATACAAGAGCTGTCATGAAAATCTCCAGCCATAAATGCCTTTAGCTTTCATATTACATGGCTGGATACTTTCAGCCCTCATATCCTCAGAATGACTTAGGAAAAAATGGGATATTTGCTACAGAGTTTTAACTATCTGTTTTTGCCTCTTTGCTCCCTACTCTGATGGGAACTTTCATGTTGATCCCTTGTTAAGGTAAGAAAATAGCACACTTTCTGGTTCAAATTAACATTCTATAAGGTTAAAAGGATGTTTTTTTCCGAGTTCTAGTTAGTTAGATGGTAAGTAAAGATTTTATTTATGTCAACAACATACTTAATGTTCCAAGTATATGAAAATATCAATTAGAATTTGAAAGCAGTATTGTGCCATTTGCAATGTAATAGTCTGCTTGAAGGTAATTCTGAATTGAACAGTTTTACAGTAACCATGTCAATAACTACAGACTTAAAAAGAACACACACACTCACTTACATGTCTAAGACAAGAGTTGTGCTATTTTCCACATATCTTCACAAACTCTTTTCCTTGCCACAGCTATCAAAAAGGGCAGTAACTATAGTTTATCATTTCAACTAATGGGCAGTGTTTGTCACTTGCCAAAATCAGTTTTATATATTGCAGTAACAGAATTCTTTAATATTCTCTAGAGACGGGGCAGGCAGACTGATGCTCAGGGCATCCTACAAGGACACAAAACCAGTTCCAAGTTTACTTCCACAACACTATAACCGTGCAGTGCTGCAAGACGCACAGGCAAAGGCAGCTCATTTTGTAGCAGGATGCATAAAATCATCCCAAATAGCACCAAATACCTGACAAGCAAAATTTGAGAGCACTTAGGGTTTTTCCTTACTAAATTAACTGCATGGCAAAACAAAGAGTCACATGACAACAAACACCCCAAAACAATTTTTTCCTCATAGCTTATTTAAGTAACTTTGAGAAAATCTGTAAATCTATGACCTTTACATTTGGAAATAAAGGGGCAAACATACATGACTATAAAGAACCAGAAGCATAAACAACAGCTGCTGAACAATCACTGTCTTTCTTGAACTTGAGAAATATTAATTATGTGATTCAAATGCTCTCATTTGCCTCTAGAAAACACAATGGTTTGGGAAGCTCTATTCTTAATATTATTAATAAAATAATTATGATTTCCATTTTTCATATTAACTTTGAGGGATGTGCTCAGCTGCATAGAATAAGGGCATAAAGCTATTGCAAGACTGATTTTGTCTCTTCTTTTCGCTCACATCACAATGCTTTACTCTCTGATGAAGTTCAACAGAAGGTCGTGTTTTGCCAACCAGGCAGGGACCTTTAGGAAGCTTGTCCTTTACCTCTTTTATCACAACAGGGAACACAGCATATATGACTCTCACAACAGACAAGTTTAATTATCACAGTTTTTAAAAAAGTGAACATTTTTAGCAACACTTTCAGGATCACAGGAGCATTTCTGACAGCCACAATCGAGTTGGATTTAAACATCCCTGCACTATTTTTAGCTTTAAAATAAACACTTACATAAATATTCCCAAACCAATTAGTAGCAGCTGGAAAGTAAAGGTGTTTACATTTAGTTAGCATGAGCACTAACAACTGCCAGTGCTTGCAGACAGCATGGAGCAGGCAGGCACCAGGTAGGCCACCCGCTTTCCAGGGTGACCGTGGTGTTGGCACCAGGCTACCATTTCCTATTTCATAGTAGGTGTAAGTCACTGATTTCATACAGAAAAGTGTATTCATTATGCAGCATCGTTAGATTATACATATCCAAATGAACTCGGCACTCTTGATGAAACTTGGAGGAAAACACTACCCGTTGCTTTTCCCTAGTTGACCAGAGCTCTAAAACAATATTATAAACAGTTTGACAGCTCAGTTTCTCATCTCTCAGCTGAGAACAGAAATAGATGTCCCTTTGACTTATACTAGGTGTCAAGATATAGCCTTCATCATATCCGCCTGAGTGTGTTTTAGCCACATTTGAAATAAACTGCCCACAAAATTTTAACTGCAATTAAGTTATGTTTCAAAAGTTCCGGTGCATTTTAAAACAAGATTTACATCTGAAAAGTCAACTGCAAGTTTCTTTTGAAACTGCATGTGAATTTTAGAATGAGAGTAACAGAAAAATTACCCAGAGAAGATCTGAATGCCACTTTATGTGCTTGGTGCTCATACATAAACATAATGCAAATTTTAAAATTAAAATTCTGGGCATAATTTCTGAATATTTGTTTTACTTTTTAGAATAAGAATAGCTATGCTAAAGTGAAAACAAGCTGTATTTGATAAGCACACATAAGAAAAGAACACACATTCTGGTAGTCAAGCACTGTTATTCAAGCATGACCTTATATGTATTCTTTATGCTTCGGGCATTAAATACCTTGCCATGGAAAATCTCTCAGGTGCCTTCATAGATACTACTCCCAAGTGTTTTGGTCCTAGCAACTTAACATGCCCATAATTTATTTTACATACATCACAATAAGTAATTATAGGTAATATAAATTGTATATGATATAAATTGTATTATATAATAAAATAATTTAACGTAATACAACATAATTATATATAATACAGATTAGGTTACACATTCATAGACCTAAAATTGGCAAGACAGTTAGAGGTTTGAAAAGTACTAAATTACAAGCTTTTTAGTTGAACAGGTTCGAACTAGAGCATGGGTCAGAATCCCCTGGGGCCTTGTGAAACCACAGATTGCTGGGGCCCACCTGAGTTCTAGAGCCATAGGTGTAGGGTAATGGCTGTGAGTTTGCATTTCTAACCAGGGACCATGCTTTGAAAACTTAGAGGAACTAGTGCAGATGCTCAGAAGTCCTGGCAGTGGGACTGAAGCCCTGGAAAGAACGTGCAGATGAGCTAGTTTAGTCAACTCATTTCATAGCTAAGGGGGACACTAAGACCCCGAAGGGTCAAGTGCCCATCACGCTTTACTTATGTGACAGTGACAAAGCCAGAATCCAGAATTCTTGATTCTCAATTCAGTGCCCTTCTTGTGTAAGAACATGGCCAATAGTCACCGAGTTAATGAATATTGACCATATTCATTTTATGGATCCTTTTCCATTCAATAACATGAACAAAAACTCTACTAATGTCTTGGATATACAAGGGCTGTCTGGAAAGTACCCAGCCATGTAACATGAAAAACAGAGGCATTTATGGCTGGAGTTTTTTCTGGTCAGCCCTCATACTTGACCTGTTCTTCAAAGACTTCAAAATAGTTCACATGCAACCAGATGCATGGCTTACTCAAAACTTTGGCTTGTCGGGGGGTGCGGGGTATACACACAGACAGGCTCACTGCTGAGCCACAGGGTAAGTTACCTGAATGCAGGTGGGGTAAAATGGGACTGAGCTTAAAGAATTCTGGATTTGGTAAAATATACCAAAAGTCAACAATCTTCCAACTGACTGTCTCACAGAGATCGTGCCATCGTGGATGACATGCTACACAGGTTATAAACAACTGACCCTCAACACACTCAGAGTTGGCCACATCTTCTCTTCATTTGATCTGTGTCGAAGAGATGCTGAAGCGCTTTAATATATTTAAAAATTAAATTTGAAAGGAGGAAGACCAAGACATTGTAGTAAAATTAAGCTCTGGTCTTAGACAAAGGAGACACAAGTTCCTACAGAAGTTCTCTCACTGCTTGCCTGGTGACCACACACTTAATTTCCTGGCCTTCACTTACACAATCTGTAAAATGGGGACAAGAAGACCCATTTCAGGTCTAAAGTGTCCCAGAACTTAGTGAGGGGACAACAAATAGTTAGGCCAGTAAGGCCCTGCCGAAGAAACAATAAAATTCTCCAACAGATAAATTTAGGCGTGATTATTCATTTGAACAAATGTTTTCTTGGAAAGCTTCCCTTGAGAAGCAAACTCGCTTTCTTACCATACTCATTCTAAAGAACTTTTTAGGAACAAATCTATGGCATGAAGTAATGTGTACTTGAAATAAAACTAGAAACGTCCCTTTATACCTCGTTATCATTTTATTTGTCTACGATCTTTCCAAGGCTAGCTCCTTTCCTTATTATAGTTAATATTTAACAGAGTACACTGTTAAGATTTCCTAGTATTTCTGATTTAGATTTGAGAAGATACTTTTTAAAATAAACTTTAAAAATGAGTACGCTTTACACATTTAACTTGCTGGGGTTTTTGCTTGTTTGTGTTTTTGTTTGTTTGTTTTTGGTAGAAATTTATGAAATGGCTTTGACGAAACCTGATACCCAGCAGTCAAATCACAGCTGTGAGCCGTAAAAAACCGGTGGAGAAGAGAGGGCAAATTCTGTTTTGTTGGTGAGATGTGAGTGGACTAGACACATTGACCAATCTCATCCAGGTATCAGAAATGAAAACCATACTGATGTCATAATCAGCATTTCATCGGCTCTGCTGATCTTTTCAACTGAACACCAACACGCATGGGCGTGCTGCCTCCCACACAAACACGATCAATGAAAAGCTGCTTGAAAACCCTCAGAGCTGTGGAAGCTCAGAAGTTCCACACAGCAATTCCACAGCCCCTTTATTAATAATGTCCACTGCTTCTTACTCACACACAAATAACACATTTTAAAAAATGCTAAAAACAAAAGTGAACAAGATGTAGTTCTTTTCAAATACAAAACTGACACACACATGTCTAAAATGACCACTTGGATTTATAATTGGATTACTTTCCCCACCCAGTCCCAGTTAATTTTCTCTAGTTTTCTTTATTATTAATTATTTCAAAACCACTTGAGCTCAACACCTAAGTGCATCAAAATAATGCTGTTTATTACTGAAAGGGTGAAGACAGTGAACAACACAGCGTGCTCTCCCCGACCGTCTGCTTCCTATCTGCTCCCATCATAAAACATATGATCAAAGGTATAGTAAACATCTGCTTCTCTTGCATTTAATCTCTATTTAAACTACACCTTCTTCTGAAATATTTAGAATACGGGTCTGTCAGAATGGGCCGTTCGGTGGCACTAGGGCCTCATGCATCACTATAAACCATCACCTGAAGCAGGTAAATACATAAAGACTTGAGGAAGTCAGGATAATTCAATAATTACAAAACATTCCTAGCTGAATCACTTCTGTTTTGCTGGCTGAAATACATTTCAATCAGGTTTGACTGTAGTCAATGCACCATATGCTTTTAAGTAAAGCTGTATGCATTCCGGGTTTGGCTCGGAGGATGTGAAGATAAAAGGACACATGATTAAACGAACACTTTCATTTGCACGTGCGTTTCACTCATGCAGGCACAGGCACACTTCTCTGCTGCTCTTCACTAGGAAAATCGTCACTATGAAAACGGCCTGTAGAACATTTTGATCAACAGACCAAGTCCATAGCTGTTTCAAGAAAAAAAAAAGCACAATGAGTTATGTGTATGCTTCATTTAATTTCATATTCCAAAAAAAAAAAAAAATCTCAAAATTTAGGAAGGCAAAATTCTATCTTGAAAAATCCTTTATAATTATCAGCTGGAGAACCAAGTTTGCAACCCATCCTCATTCACGAATAAGGCTTGCTCAAGAACTTTTTCAAAAGTCGCACTGCTTACCCAGAGAGGCATTCTGCTGTCCTCTTATCCAGCCCAAATGCCCCTCGTCCAGCCATGTGCACTTGTTTCTCTCCAATGACCTCCACGTATCTTCTCACACAAGCACTGTCGTGCATGCATTTCACTTTGTGACACCCTTTATGCTGTTGGTTTCAAACACTATCTCACTAGCTTAAGGCCTACTGAAGATCAACAATCTGGGGAAGTACTTCTTCAGACGACCTAAGACACACTTGGCGCAATCCTTACCATGACATATGTGACGAATGGAACAGAGCCGGAGAGAAAGAAGTGGGGTGCTCCAGAGCTGGGGGCACTGCAGGCTTTAATGGCATGTAGGAATAGCTTTAAATAAGGTGCCAAAGTCTGAACTGCCGAGAACAGCTGTAGGTAGGGGTGGCAGTCAGCAAAAGGTTTTCTTTTCTTTTTCTTTAAATATAGAGACACATGGAGATTGGAAGGGATTCTGCAAAAACAGCTCTAGGCAGACCAGAACATACTCAAATCACCATGCATTTCTATTCAAATACGAATGCCTTTTCTTAAGTGTGTACGGTGTTTCAAGGAAGCACTGGCCTGTTAAGATCTCTCTGGTTAAGCCATCAATAGCTAAAATATAAGCTCCAAGAAGGCAGTGGTTCACAGATATAGCCCCCAAACCTAGAACAATGCTTGGCATAGAGTAGATGATCAACAAATATGTAGCCACACCAGCTATGTAGAACACCTTTGCTTATCTGGCCACCACCCATCCATCCCTTAACGGTATGGTCACATTCTCCTTGAACACTTTGCACAGACTCAATCTCGCTCCTCAGGATCACCTCTGTGCCATGCAAAAGCTCTATAATGTCATTCACCTCAGGCTAGGCAATGAATCCTTTGCAGGTCTGTCTCCCTTGCTTAATTTGATATCCTTGAGGTGGGAATTGTGTCGTTTCCATTTTTGCATACTTATCACCTAGCACAGGCCTGCAGAAAAGATAAATCTTCCACTGTAGAGGTGTTCATTTCATAAAGAAGTCCGTCCCCTAGAAATTCTTTCGCTTAAAGGCTCTTAGGTAACTTTAAATAAAAGAAAACATATCCCAACACTTATGAACCTTCTACCACGTGCAGAGTACTCCGCTGGACCCTAGCGGGGGAATTCTAAGATGGATATGACACTGTCTTTGCGTTCAAAGCTGCAAGCTAGCTGGCACCATCGCCAGAGGCATCTCTGGCAAGAGGGTTTAAAGTTGAATTAAAAGCTCATCTTTATTTATGGTTTGAAATAATTGAAGCAAAAGAGCCTGCACCTATTTGTACATGGCTGGTTATGTTTCTTTATAGATGCTTTTATATTTTATTTATTGAAAAGTAATTTAAAATGACTTCCATTATTTATAAACTGTATCTAAACCAATACTTGAAACCATCTAAGTCCCACAGTCACTCTGGGAGAGGAATGCTGCCCTGCTGAACCCCAGCTCCTAAACGCCCCGAACGGAGAGTATCCCTGGTGGTGGAGACCTTCCCCCACGGCGGGGCTGCGAGCAAGGCCCCCCGCCCCGCCCCCCATCGCGGCCAAGCTGTGCGGAAACTTCTGTTCAGTATTCCTCTCTTCTTCCGGGTACCTCATCTCTTCAGATCCAAACACAGGTCAAGGTGAAAAACACACTTGGGTCTGCTGTCTCCTCCTGCTGTGTTTCCCTCTTTGGGCAGCTCCCTATCCCTCAATGTGGCATCACTTCCCAATGCTTCCAAACCCTCCTCCCCCACTATTTTTAAAAATGTTCTGAAACTCTTTCACAAGCTCATAATTTCTTCAAGTATTCCCTTGGCTACCTTGATGTCAATGAAAAGCTGACCTTCTCCAAGGAGACCACTTCCTCAGCAACCCTCTCAAGCAGGACGTGCTTATTTTCTTTATGCTGCCACCCACCGTCCTGGAGCCGCTTCTAGACAGTATCCTTCCCATTGCTTCGCCGAGCAGTCTCCGAGCTGGCCCCCAGCACTTCCTCCTGTCCCATGATTTTGATTTATTTATCTTTCTTCTACTTATGCCTCATCTCTCACTACTGTCCTGGGAACGTCACCTCCATAGGGCTCTAACACCTGACTTCACTCAGTACCCTTCTTCTTGTTTCAGGAATTATAACCAAAATGGAAAATCAAACAGAGGAAGCTAAGGAAGAAGTTCTAGGCTAAGTTCTCATTCCATTGAGGAGATGTTCCTGAGAATCAAAACAGTCAACGATACACAAGCTCAGGGCTAGCAAACCATGAGCAAAACAGGATTCATTCCGTTCCCACTTACTGAGGATCCCCTTCTGTGCCATACACTATGCTAAGCATGATAGATAGATAGATAGATAGATGATAGATATAGACACACTCACTCCTCACCTTAATAAGCTCATTCTGGGGAGTAGGGACCAAAGCAAAGAGGCTGGAGAGAAGACAGGAGTGACTGGCCTTTCCACTGTGCCCCTGTGTATGCTCCACATTTCAGCTCATCTGAACACCAGCCAGCTCCCAACTACCCAGTTCTTCTTGCTCCAACCTCGACCCCTTTCCATGTGTAACAGCAGGTGTAGGCAAACAGGCTAAAAGACATGAACCATTCTCCACCTAAAGCACTGTCTTGAACTTTCTTAATATTTTTTGGAACACGGTATCATCTGCAAAAACTAATGATGGTATATATATGCACACACACACACAGACTTCTGCATAAAATTTCCGGGCTTTGCAAATTCCCCAATCTTAAGCATTATCTCAAGGTGAAGACCTGATGTCTAGCTGCTAATCCAGTCTTGGACAGAATCATAAGAGATGTGCAATACAGAAATAATAATATTCTGACAGACATATCCTTAAATAGTGATTGCTACATAGAAAGATACCTGAATGGGGCAGGTGGCATCTGCCACAGATAAAAAGCCTGAGTGGATGTGGGCAGGGTATTCCACTGAGCACGCTGCCCATTAACTGTCCTGAAACCCCCAGGGAGGTGAGAGATGCAGTAGAGACAAATACCCCTTCAAAACATGTCAGCAAATGCCATGGTCTTTTCTGAAGCCTCCTTGACAAGCTAAGTCACTCCTGCACACGAACCTCCCAGAGTGAGTGATTCACATTATGCTGTGACAAAAATCACAAATTATTACATGCGCCGGACCTTTGGCTTACATGCAGTACATATGGAATTCCAAATGATAAATCTGTGAGTACTCAGGGTCTGATATTCTCGACTACTAGCCCATTTGCTGGCTATTCTGGGTTTGACAAATTTTAGCTTCCAATGCTTCCATCCCTTCCTCCAACCCCCGCCCCAGGCTATTCCTACAAGTATGTGGCAAAAGTATACTCTAATCAGATTTCTTAATTCACATTTTGAGAACTGATTCTATTAGACAGTGGCGGTTTAATCCAAATGCCATCTCTGGATTAATCTTTGACTCCCCTCCAGATCCACGAAATGGGTATAGTAGGTGGGTCAGCTCTCCAGGACAAGAAACTTAAAGTAATAAAAACTGCTAGGCTAGAGGATGAAATTGGCCGTTTGTTTATAAGTTCTGATTCCTCTTACGTAAGAGCTACAAACCAGCTTTATGAAGAACCTCCCAAATCACAGGGTCTTTTCCCCATAGCACGTAGACCCCTGCTATTTCTTTTTCACTTCCACGTGCACTAGGTTTCAAGAACATGGTACCCACACTCAGTAAACACTGTCTGATCAGTACCATCTGAAATCCTTGTGAATACTGACATGACTTCCAGTTTACGAAGTTGTAAGAAAATGAGGCACGTCAACCCACCTCAGAGTCCCTGCTTGAGTTTTATCAGCTTACTTTATAGTAGGTGATCGTATTTATTGAAGGAATAAATCCATGAACAAGCCAATCCACTTATCCTGTTGTGTAATTGTGAACCAAACTGCATCCCTCCCAGTGAAATGTAGGCCAGTGCATTTTTCATAATTACATGCAGAAGTAACTAGCCAAAGAGAAACTGTATCTTTTTAGGCACTCAGCAAAATGTTCATTTATTAATACTTGTCAATATTTGAATGTTCCTGGAACTATGTATATATTTTTTTACTTTCTTTTTAGTTTTTTTGGGGAAACATCAATTAGTAAAAATTACATAGGTTCCAGGTATACAATTCTACAGCGCTGCGTTTTGAGCTACATGCTCATCACCCAGAGTCAGTTCTCTTTCCATCACCATGTATTTGAGACCCTGTCCCTCCTCTCCCACCCCCTCCCTGCATTCCCTCAGATAAGCACTAACCACTAAACTATTGATTGTGTCCATGAGTTGTTGTTTCTTTGTTGCTTTCAGCTTTGTGTTCCACAAGTGAGTGAAATCATATGGTTCTTAGTATTTTCTGTCTGGCTTATTTCACTTTGCATGATGGTCTCAAGGTCCATCCATGTTGTCACAAATGAGCCTATTCTGTCTTTTCTTATGGCTGAGTAGTAGTCCATTGTGTATATGTACCATAGGAAGACATACAAATGGCCAGCAGACATATGAGAAAATGCTCATCCTCATTAGCTATCAGGGAAATGCAAATCAAAACCACAATGAGATCCCACCTCACGCCTGTTAGAATGACTATTATCAACAAGACAAGGAATAACAAGTGCTGGAGAGGATGTGGAGAAAAAGGAAGTCTGGTACACTGCTGGTGGGAGTGCAAACTGGTACAACCACTGTGGAAGGCAGTGTGGAGGTTCCTCAGAAAATTAAGAATAGAGTTACCATACAATTTGGCAATCCCACTTCTGGGGATCTACTGAAAAAAATTTGAAAACCTTAGTCTGCAAAGATACATGTACCCCAATGTTCATTGCAGCGCTGTTCACAGTCGCCAAATCATGGAAACAACATAAGTGTCCTTTGATAGACGACTGGCCAATGAACCATATTTTTAATAAATGATGAGTATAATAGAAAAGAATGAACAGTTATCTCTCACATCTGTAACAAATCACTTACTCAATGCTATGTGACACAATAAAACAGTCCCAAATGACAAAGAAGAAATCTTTCTAATCAAAGCTTTCCTTGGCCTGAACAAAACACAGAATTTATTTTTATCCAATTTCTGTTAAGGTTTCTGCTACAGCACCATGACCACAGCCTACAGCTATGTCTAATCAGTGACAAACCCTTACACTAATGAACTCCCTGGGTTGCATGGGAAAGTGCACGCTTTCTGACAGATACCGGGTTTTTAAACTGAGTGGTGAGACAAACTCCTCTCTTCTCTTCTTATTACAAGGGAAATATTTCTAACATAGCTGAGGGCATGCACTCAGGTGATGTGTCTTTACAAAATACAGCAAATGACCTCTTCACTTGCAAGGCAATTACACCAGATTAAAATTACAGCATTTAAGAGCTCTTCAGAAAGCATGGCAACAGGAAGCAAAAATAGTGTTAGTTGTATATTGTCAAATGTAGTGCTTAATTTTCTGTGGGTGACCTTCTAAGGAATGAGCAAACTGCAAATATGACAAGAAAGAGAAAGCCTGGTTTTTACTCACTGCTGAAGTCTGAAACATGGGCATGCAGGAAGGGTAATGCTTAGGACATCCGCGGGATGAAAATGAGGGTGAGAGAAATAATGGACTCAATCTTACCCTCCGCACCAGTAAATGGAGAATCAGTGAGAATTCAGGCTCAGAAGTGTCATCTCAGCAGAAAGAGGTAAGTCTAATGATCAGGGGGTTGGTCTATAGCAGTGAAAGGAGCCAGGTGTGCAATCTGTCTGTGCTCACCTTGCCCTGCCCAGTTAGGTGGTCAGGTCCTCATCAATATGGTGCATGGTTTTATGGCTGGGCACAAGAATTTGGAGCTTGGAGGAAAAAAGGGGGTCTTAAGTTTGGCACCCTTCTATGTACTTGGCACTCTAAAGTCAGCAGTCATTCAAATAAATCTATATTATTGACAAAGAATATGTCACTGCAAAGTATGACAATTTGGCAGCAGGATTATTATATGTGAGCTAAAGGCAATTGAGAACCAGCAGACACAGGAATGGCTCTTTACCTCACCTTAGCTGCCTAAAAAAATAAAGTATAAATTTCTCCTTCTCTAAAGGAAATTTCTATTGGTAAAGATGTCTTCCCACCAGGAAGACAGCTGCTCTAGGAGACAACTCTTGGAGTTGAAAGACGGTTATCCACAGAACAAGACAACCCGTATTTACCGTCCATTTCCTCTCCTTACCTTCCCATACTTGCGTTCCCAGCCCAGGATCCCCAAGCCTCTTTCCTTTATTTATCTTAAGATTGTATACGAGGGATGTCAGAAAAAACCCAGCCATGAATGCCTCTATGTTTCATATTACCTGGCTGGATACTTTCCGGACAGCCCCTGCATAAGCTTCAATCATCTGGCCATCTCCCTGAGCCACATTTTTCTTTGTGAGTTCCCAGGGGGCCTTCATATACATAGCTAAAACTTTTGTTTCTTTTATTAATTAATGCTTGTTATCAATTTGGTTCTTGGGTCCTAGCCATTGAATTTAGAAGGGTAGAGGGGAAAGGGGTATTTTCTCCCTTATAAATACAAAGAAGTTGAGACTAGGAGTAAAGAGGTAGAAAGACATAAAAAAATTAGAAAAGAAAGAGTAAAAGTCCGTAGCCATTTTTATTAAGGTAATCTGAATTACTCCCACCCTACTCCAAGAATTTTGGGCTAACAAAAGTGAAAATTGAGGGTCAATTTTTAATTAACCTAGTTTTCTTTATCTGCATTCTCATAATTAGGGGCCAAATGACTTAAAACATGAGCAAAAATGGTTGGCTTTTTATCCCATTATTTTTCAAAGCAATTCAGTCATTTGCCAAAACCAGCTTATCACATTCCGCCCTATTATTTTACAAAGCAATATACTAATCTGTTTATTTTATTCCCGTCCACCTGAGTAATTCGATCTTCAATGCATTCATGCCTCTAGACTTTTTGCCTTATCTTCATTGATTTCCTAACTTAAGCCCAAACTCTCAAATTTTAATCTTTCCCTCTAAAGAAATGGACATTGTGCAGTTGTCAACTGAATGTGTTTCTGTCATTACCCTCAGGTTCCATTAGGGTGCCAATGATGACTTCTCGGTGTGTGGGTCTGTCACTGGTGTGGGGGAGGAAGAAACCTTTCCTCTAACTTTCCATGTTCTTCCAGCTGGTCTAAAAATTGAATTGACATGAGACAGATTAACAAGAGAAAGCAAGCTAATTTAATTACACACATACATATGGGAACCATATATGTGTGTGTGTGTGTGTGTGTGTGTGTGTGTAGAGCAAGTCAGAGATCCCATATACATGAGAGGTTCAGAGAGAGAAAGGGAAAAATGAGGTGTATACGTCATTCTGAGCTGAGGAAAAGGGTGGGGTAAGGTACCTAAGGGCTTCAGAGGGCAAGATCATCTACAGGATGCTAACAGCAGATGTTCAGTAACTAGAAGTTCGCCAGGCTCTGTAGATAGAAAAACTCACTCTGTAGACAGAAAAACTGGTGAGTGCCTGAGTTAGAGTCTTAAGTGTGAAAATTTGGTAGTCCTTGAGTTTGCAGCTGCAAACTCTTCAAAGCCTCTTGCCGTTTACTTGATTGTTTCTTAGAACACATTCATCTGGACACGTCTACATAAAAAGGGCTCTCAGAATATAATTGCTTTAGGCTAGAACAGTTGGTCTAACCCTATTTTCCTCTTTAAAACCACTGTTACTTTTGAAGTCAAGCTGTAAGAATTTCTTAGATATGGCTTCTAGTTAACATAACCACGTGGAATGATTCTATACCCATTCTGCCTGCTCCTATTCTGAATAGCTATTGCAATTAGCACCACTGTAAACCTGGTTGAGTTTTTTTTTTTTTAATGATGTTATTATTGGTGGTATTGTTTTGGCATCTGAAATGTCTAATATTAGCATAGACGAAACGGTGACATGCTTTCCGGGTTCATACCCCATTCAAACCACCACCATTCACAGAGTGTCATTTTTTTTCTCTTCCTACTTTTGGATAAAGAAATATCTTTTCAACACATTTTTAACTTTAGCTCCTTCGTTAGTTTTCATTACAAAAGGATGTTTTATAATATGTAGAGAACCTACTGAAATATGACCATATCTGTCCATTATCCTGAAGAGACAGTAATAAAAAGAGGAGAAAGTTTAGTGATCGAATGGCATGGCTGATGATTTTTTTAAGGGGTTGCTGGGTCTAGAAAAAGCCAAGTCCCATTCCCCACTTCAGCTGAAGGATGACTGTAAACTTATTAGCATTTAAAAAATAGAAATAAAGCAGCTTCTTTATGGAAAGTACATTATATGACAAAGAAAAAAAAACAATTTTAATCAATGGAGAAATAAGTATGGGCTATTTTTTTTATTAAAGCCGGAACTTAAATGAAATCAAAAGCAGAGCACAAAAGTTTATTTCCCAGTCTGTGGAATAGTTTTCATCTTTAGTGTGGATGCACTTTTAAATTCAGACACTTTTCCTTTGTTTTTATTATTAATACTCCCCTCATTAAAGAGGAGTTAAAAAATTAAAGAAAAAAAAGCCTTAATTAATTTTGACAGAAAATGCATTAATATGAACTGTGAAATATACTTCCAAGATGCTAAGCAATGAAAGCTAGAGGAGAGCTGCTACCAATGCCCATATCTAAAAATCTAAATTTCAATTATCTGCTATATTTACAACATGCTGTACAATGTGCCAGAAGGGATGACTTAGTGGTCTCAGCATCTGGTTTTGAGTGGCTATATTCTTTGAACTGCACACTTTAATTCATTCTTTCCTCTGTGTATGGGTTGGACATGCAAATAAGTCACACCAACGCTTGTGGGCTTGCTCTTCCAGGGCCTTTTACACCAGCGGTGGGATGGTGGGGCTGCTCCTAAATCTTTCCTTCTCTTTCATAATTGCACCAGACTCCACTTTGAGTGAAGACCAGTTTCTCTCTCTGCATATTAGCAGTGCCCCCAAAAGATCCACTCTGATGGAGTGAAACATATAAAGTAGTGAGAGATTAATTACTTTCAAAACATGACAAAAATATTTAATAACCAAAATATGCTCATAGTAACTTAAGTTTTCAAAACTGGAACCAAGCGGCTGTGGCGGCAACTCAAACCAGGCAGAACTAGGTGCAAATGGATGTCTTGGTCTCCGAGGAAATACAGAACGAGGCCCCTGTGATTGCTCCCACATGAACCACGTGTTTACTCCCTGCCTCTTGTATTCTGTGTGCATTTTCTTGGAAAGTAAAGAGGCCACAAGAGAGCCCACTTAAAATGCTCCTGTCATGTAAATATGTCTGCACTATATGACTTTCCAAAGAACTGTACTTCAATACTTGTTTTATGGTGTATTACTTCTGTAATATTTACTGTCACCTGGGAGAACAAAAACCAGCAAGTCTAATTGAAGTTTTCACTAAAATAGCAAATTAATTAACATTAGAAATGCCATAATTAATTAGACCAGCTCTTCTGCACTGGAGGGGCCAGAATCTATACTAAATGATAGTAATCTGCCCTTAGTAATAAAGCTACACAGCCAATAGAGCAATACATTCTGTTAACAATAGCATCTCCATAAGTTGTACAACGTATTAAATTTGATCTTTCATTCTCAGCACTCCACATCCTTTACTGCATTGAACAATTCTGACCACATTTCACGCTTACTTTAGAATATATCATTTTATATAACATAGAGGAATGTGTGATGATAATTTCTATCAATTCAATCCAGTTGTTTATAAGTGTGATAAAATAGTGGAAAGTTATATTTTTATATTTCATTCTTAGCATGAATATAAAAAATGAAACACCTTCAACATAATTCAAATGTAAAATGTAAATATTAAATATTAAAATAGCAAGAAAGGTTTTAGGGTGAATAATTTGATAGAAAATACCTAAAATATTTAAAAGATACTTAACATAAAGTTTAAAATAAAAAGTTCAAAAAAGGTGAAAGCACCAATGAATACTGTTTAAAATATGTAAATGCCAAGGGGAAGAAATGAATGATAAATGTAGACATTTGTTATTTAAAGCAAAAATAATCATGTCATGGATAATTTATAATATACTATGGAATAATCCTTTGTAAGGCAACTATTTTTCTATAAAAGTAACTTTACTTAATTTAGTTAAAGTATTTTGCTTAAATAAGGATGTATTACTTTTTAGAAAGAAGTTCTAAAAATTTCCAATTTTTAAAATAAAAAATCAAGAGAACCTAGATTAAAAAAATAGAATCTGACTATAAATTTTTATGAGACATAAAATATGACCACTTTGAAAGGTTTAAAATAAAAAAGCAGAAAGATACATTAGTTGATACCTAGTAAAATTAAAGAGAAATTTGTAAAAGTATATTATATACAAATAGACCAAGTAAAATAAGTATTACTACAGAATTAGAAGGCTATTAATTACATCATAACAAAAGGAACAATCAAAAGAAAGGTATAGTAATTACCAACCTATGTACCCAACAATACAGACTCTGAATATAAACGATGCATGTAGTTACAAAGAGAGGTTGACAAGTCCACCATCATAATGGAAGATTTTAATATACCTTTCTCAGTAACTGAAAGCTATTGCAGACTAAAAGATACAGGGTATTTACATATCACAGTTGGAAAGTTTGGTATAATGTCAAATGGACATGAACTGGCACCTAACCATATTTTTAAGCAGAGAAGGACATATAAAGAACATGTAAAAAAAAAACCAACATAAAAAGGAAAAAATATGACAATATACTATGACACAACACAACCTGAATAAACCTGAAAGAGGTAAATACACACCTTTTCTCTGACCACAGTGCAACGAACAAGTTAAAGTTAATAACACAAAGAAAACTAAAAACAAAAACCCTATAACCTATACATTAAGTAAAATTTTTAAAGTATGTATCTAAATAATTCATATATAAGAGCAAATCATAATGAAAATTTTAAAGGCATATAACTATATAGTTTAAAATTTTCATAACAAATTTAAACCATGAATATTTATATGAAGAGGAAAGCCTGAAACAGCAAAATAAAACAAAACAAAAAAGCCAACACCTGAGGATTTTGTAAAGGAGAGAACAGATGACGGCCACTTGAAAACCATGCAGCACAGACCCGTGTCCCCCACAATGTGATTCAGAAATACTAGCACTACCTGTGAAATATTTCAGCCAGAAGAACTGATTGAGGAATGTAGGACTCTGTACAGTAACAGATGACCTGGTTTTTCCCCAAATTCAAAGGACTTAAAAAAAGAAATAGGAGAAAGAACGGTTATACAGTAAGAATCCTTAGTTCCCAATAAACAAATACAATGTGTGGGCACAGTTTAAAGCAAACAAATTGACTCCTAATTTTTTTGAGACATTTGAATAAGCTTGACTATGGACAGGATATCAAGGGATATTTAAATAAGTATTAATTTTGTTAGGTGGGATGATAAATTGGTGATTATGCTGAAGAGTTTCCATCTGTTAGAGATGCACACTGAAACATCATATATGAAAGGGCATGATGTCCAGAAGTTGATTTGCAGTATTAAAGTAAAATTTAAAAGAGGGAGAATAGATTAAACAGGACGACAATACATTGCTGATTATGGAAACTAGTTGAAGGGTATATGGGGGCTCATTATACCAATCTACTTTTGTGTAGGGTTAAAATTCTCAATAATAAAGAAGTTAATGATTTCTTTAAATAGTTAAAAAAAAAGAATAGAGGCTGAAAATTAAAGAATAAGTCTAAAGGAAAAATAGAGGTACAACAAATACGTAAAAACAAATAATAAAAATAAAATAGAAAATAGAGCTACAGATGAAAGCACAAAGCCAAAAGTTGGTTCCAGTAAAGAACAAAACAAAACAAAACAGAAAAGCCAGTGGTAAGACTGAGCAAGAGAAAGAAATGAAAGACAGGAGACACAAATAGACAATTTAAAGAACAAAAAAGGTGGGTAATGTTTTAAACACCCTCAACAGGTCCATTACCTTACCCCCTTTGGTATTAAGAGACTTAATTTTTCTGGTTTTGGTATTAAGAAAATACTGAGGATATACTATTGGAGTAAGTTGGAGAGTACTTCATTTTCTTTTTTCATTCTTTGGAATTGTTCTTCTACTACTGAGGTTCCCTGCCCTTTGAGGATCTGAGGGGATATTCCTAATCAGCGGTCTGGGCCTTCCCTTCCCTCTTTTTTTAAATGGGTATATGTGACCTTTTGGTTCAATTTCCTTTATAATTATATGACTATTTGAGGTTTTAATTTTTCTTGAAAGAACTTTATATTGTCCATTTACACAAAAGTTTCAAATAACTGGTCTAAAGTTCTTTATAATAATCTCTTCTAAAGTAAATTATCTAAGCTTCTACTTTTAAAAACTAAAGAAGAGCAAAGTAAGAAGAAGAAAAGTATAAGAATGGAAACCAATCAAATAGAAAATTTACATGTAACAAAGTAAAATCAATTAAATCAAAAGCTAACCTTTTGAAAAGATGAATAAAATGAACAAATCCCTAGCCAAAATAATCTAGAAAAATAAGTGAGGAGACTTAAATTGCTAATGTATGGAATAAAAGAGGGAACACCAGTACAGATGCCATAGACAGTTAAAGAAATATAAAAGAACAGTATTAGTTACGGCAGTGTATCTGCCTACTTCGATGAAATGCATGAGTGCCTTGACTGACACAAATTACCATTACTGACTTAGAAAGAAAAATGGAAGTCAAAGGCCTCTATAACATATAAAGAATTTATTTCAGTCTATAATTATAAACCTTCCCACAAAGAGAATTATAGGCCCAGATGACTACATTACAAGCATTTTAAAAAGAAATACCAATGATCCTACAAAACCTTTTTTAGAAATAGAGAAGCAGGGAACTCTTCCTAACACATTTTAGGAGACCAGTATTATTCTAAAACCAAGATTATATAAAGACATTACCCTTAACTCCCAAAAAAGAAAACCAGGGATCAACTATCTCTCATAAACAGAGATGCAACAATCTTTAATAAAGTATTACCAAATTATATCCAGCAATACATATAAATGATAATGTATCTTGATGGAATGAGGTTATCTATGAATACAAGCTTGATTTCACATTAAAAAATCCATCATTGTAATTCACCATGTTAACAGAACAAAAGAGGTATTTTTAAAAAATTATGATTGAAATACTATCGGAACAATAGGAATAGAAGAAAGCCTATAAAAAAACTTAGCTGTAACACCATATTTAATGGCAAAAGACTGAATGCTTTCTACCGAGGACTGGGAAGATGGAAGGAGTATCTATCTGTTCATGCCACTTCTGTTTACTATTGTAGCCAGTGCAGTCAGGTAAGGAAAGGGAATAAAGGCATAAAAATTGGGAGGAGTAAGTAAAATTATCTTTTTTCTTTAAAAAAAATTAACAGTGCTGGGTCAAATGTGTATAAACACATAAAAAATAAAAATTGACCTCTAGTTTACACCACAGAAAAAATAAATTTTAGGTACGTTATAAATGAATGGCAACAATAATAAAGCTTTTTTCAAAGACAACAAAGAGGAATATGTTCATGATTGTGGGATAGGGAAAGACATATTAAAGACATTAGGACACAAAAGCACTATCCATAAAGTAAAAAGAAACTGATAAATTGAACTACATTAAAAATAACTGTTCATCAAAAGACATCACACAGAGAGGGAAAAAAGCAAGCCACAAAGAGATATTTACAACACGTTTTCGATAAAAGGGTTTTTACAGAAAATATATAAAGAATACCTACAAATCAATGAAACAGAGGAGGGAAATAGAGGGAATTCAACAGAAATATGGGCAAGAGGCCTGGATAGGTACTTTGTAGAAAACGGTAAAAATACGGCCAATAGACATATGTAAAGGTGCTCGATCTCATTAGTCATCAAAGAAACATTAAATCCTCATTTGATACACTACATACTTCTTAGAATGGCTAAAATGAAAAAGTAAAACAACATCCACTATCTGTAAGGCTATGCAATTCCTACTCTGTTATACAGCAGGTGCCAGTGACTTTAGAACAGCCATTTGAAAAACTGGTGATATGCACACAATCTTTACCTCTAAAGTGCACACACTCAGCAACATGGGTCCATCTGCGCACCAAACGACAAGTACAAGAATGTCTTTTTAATAATAAGTTAAAAAATGTTTATGGTAGCATTTTAATAACAGTCTTGAAGTGGTAATAACCAACATATCCACCAACATTAGAACAAAAAGTTTTAGATAAAATAGTAATGGATCATATTAATAGAGTAATGAATCAAGAAAAATTTAAATAAAGAAAAAGCATTCTAATTCCTCCCCTTTTTATCACAAAGTTCAAGAGATACTACCTGTGATGGTTGAATCAAGAAATAGATGTTTAAGTACATTATTTAAAGCTATCAAGGCAACTAGTAGTCTAAAGATAGCCATTAACCTCAAAGTTACATGTAATAGGAAGTAGATAAGGTGAGTGGGAGGTCGGAGGTAAACTAAATTTATGAAATCCTTCATCTGTAATAGCAGGTAGTCAGGAATAGACATTTCATAAAGTTGACAAATCAAGAGAAGGGAGTAATATACGTATTAATCTGAAGTTATACAATAGCCACCTTAAAAAAAAAAAAAAGTAAAAACAGCAACTCTGAGCAGTGTTTGCCTTTGGGATTGGGATTGAATAGGAGGCAGGGAGGCCAGTATTTATTTTATTCCTTTTTGTTGTTGTTGTATCAACTGTTAAGCATGTGAATGTTACTTCTACAATATGAATACTAGAAAATATATAAAAAGTGATTAAAAGAGCAAAGGTCTGAATAGTTCTAGTCTCTACCACACAGAACTCAGCAAGTTGAACTGACTGGCAAATGGTCATAGTAAGGTCAGACCATATAACATCTCTTAGGGTCCTGGATTGTAAGATAAGGCAATTGCCTGTGATTTTGCAGTTCAATGAAAATTACAATCTATAGCCCATTAACTTTCACTCAGCATACTTGTATTAAATGTTTTTATTTTAAAATATGGATAATTTACATTTTTAACACATACTAGTCTATGTATAACTTGACTATATTAGTAATTTCTAAAGATTGACCCACAAAGTAATAATATAATAGGTTTAGCTCTTTGAGGCAAAATAATTTTTTTAAAGTCATGATTCTCTTTCAGAATATATCACATCATGTAAGAACAGATCTATGCAATTTAATGAGCCCACTTGTCTTGGACACTATTATCGCCTAATGAATTATCCCCAAACCAACTGATATAAAACAGTATGTACATTTGTTTACATACTTATATGAGGACGGTCTGCAAAAAACCCAGCGTAAACGACTGCATTTTTCATATTACGTGGCGGGATACTTTCTGGACCGCCCTCATCTTTCCCAGCTTTATGGGTCAGGAATTCTGTAGGGCTAAGCCAGGCAGTACTTGGGGTCTCTCATAAGGCTGCGGTCAGATGTGGGCTAGGGCTGTAGTCAGAGTGCCCAGATACAGCCTTTCCAGCTAGATGGACTTAATAATAGACGGCTTACTCTAGAATGAGTTTCCCAAGGGAATCTGGTGGGAGCTATGTGGCCTTTTATGACCTAGTCTCACAAGTCACACAATGTCTGCTGCACACCGTTATTACAAGTGAGTAACTAATAGTATATATTAACTAATAGTAAATATATATTAACTAATAGCAAACTACAGATTCAGGGAGAGGGGACAAAGAACCCTGCTTTGGTGAAAGGATTGTCAAAAACTTTATAAACATGTTTTACAGTCAATGTACTTTGCTATAGTTAAAAAAAAAAGATGTGAATTTAAGTAAAATAGTACAATTTTAAATTAATGAAGTCACATTTACTTTGAATTCCTACCTTAATAGAATACTTTAGTGAACCATAATGGATTAAATAATATTCACTGGAGAAAATAACATTCATGGAGGAAAATGGAAATTATTAAGGGAAAAATAAGGAAATCCTTGGCCCATCTTTAGAAAAGAAATACCTGAAAATATAAAAGGAAACTGCAATTAATAAAAATTATGGAGTATGTTGCAGCAATAGCTACTGTGTAAACTTAAAATACAAAATTGTTCTGTCTCTTTGAATAAAAGGAGCAAATCCAAATTAAAAACATCTGGGCAGAGTTTAAAATGCCTTAACTTATTAACTAAAATCCTCACAGTTCCTAATAAGTTCAGGTTAAACATTTAACCATAGAAAAAGTACCTTTTCCTAAATAAACTATACTTCACTCTTAATTACATAAAATACCTTTTTGAAAGCTATGCGTATTATCCATGTATTAACTAATTCCCTGGGATCAAAATCTCAATGAAGTAATTTCTAATTGTTAAGTCAAAAATCAGAGGGCACCATTTTCAATTATTAGTTGAACTTAATTTGTGACAAATGCAAAGAACTACTTTCCATTAGGACCCTGGAACAAATTCTGTGTTCTATTCTTTATGTACGTCCACACTCCCAACACCAAAATTCCTATGGCCAACTGTCTTTTATTGCTTAAATAGGAAAACAAGGAGCTGTGAAGGTGATACATAACAATGCGGGTATTCAACAAAATGATCTCCTTTAAGTAAGTGTTATCCCTTAGTGTTCCTGTTTTCTGTAGCCAATCCCCAAGTGTCTATCACCTCAAGCTTCTTTATTGCCATTCTCTCTCCGTCACCTCTCAATCATTCTCTAAGAGATCATTGAGCTGGTTTCAATTTTTCTGGAAATCATTTAACATTTCATTAAGAACAAGATTTAGGGGGTAAAGGGAATGACTCCCGATGCTTGGCTTCTTTAAGTAAGAGCGGTCACTCACAGAACTAGAGAACAGTAAATGACTGACCTCCTTTGGCTGCTTCTAATGTCAAGTCTGCATACATCAAACCAAATACCAAAATACTGAGGAAGAATGAAGGATGGTACGGACACAATTGTTAGCCTTTTTTTTTTTTTTTTTTAAATTTCTAGACCACGATACTTAACAAAGGAAAACAAAAAACAAACAGAAAATCAGTCTTGAGACAGTAATTTCAGGATTCCAAGGAGGTTCCCTTACATCCTTAACTGATGATAAACAAGCCCACAGCACCAAAAAGGTATTACTGTTTGGCCACGGCCCCAAGGAAGTCAAATCCCAGCTCTTAAACCCTTTCAAGCAAAAGGATTTGAGACATTTCTCCCTTTTCCCCTTTCTTCCTAACCACCTAATCATCTCTAAATCTAGAGATTCAAAACAATATGTGGAAATTAATTAAACCATGTGCTAGGCTAGATTTAGGGTTCATTTTTGTTGCTGTTAATGAGATGTAATAAGATTGGTACTTCTAGAATTTCTCACAATGTCACCTGTGGGCTATTAGTAGGCGGCACTTGCAAAAAGGGTCTTGTGGCCAAAAAAATTTCAGAAAGAAGTTTAAATGAAACAAAATTGTTAATATGATACTTCTCAGAATTTTTAATTTGCTATATTGCGAGACCCTGTGGAATGAATATAGTATGCAGTCTTGTTTGAACTGGGATCATCTAGAGGACCAGACATCTGGGGACACACTTTGAGAAGGTGTCAACTACCTCTACTGAATTTGAAGTATGTGCATTATTGAACTAAAAATGATACGGAATCCAATCTGTCGTTGTTTTAGCTGTGGTCCCATTTGTAAAGGGTAATTAACACAAGGTACAATTTATTAGCCAATAGTGTTAGACCAGCGGTGTCCAACCTTTTGGCTTCCCTGGGCCACATGGGAAGAAGAATTGCCTGGGGCCACACATAAAATACACTAAAACTAACAATAGCTGATGAGCTAAAAAAAAAAAAAAAAAAAAAAAAAGGTCACAAAAAAATCTCATAATGTTTTAAGAATTTGTGTTGAGCCGCATTCAAAGTTGTCCTGGGCTGCAGGTTGGAAATGCCTGTTTTAGACTGTCTTGAGGTCCCCAGAGCCAGTAAACTGGGATTGTTCAATGCACTGGTGACCAATGCTTTTGATTGACTTCTTTTGATTTGCTGATTGCATGAATCTAGTTACAGACTGCAAGACTTAGCCAGCTAATATCTTAGTTAACCAGGCAGCTTTACATTTACACTAAATATCAAGATATACAACATCTCAGGTAATCTAAGTTATTTATTAATTTGAAGGCCCTATTTTTAGATTTAGCTTACTCATTCCTCTTTTTAAAATTTTATGAGGTTATCACAAATAGAACCAGTGTCACAAAATTAGGTAAAACTAAAGGTTTAAAAAAATTCTATCATAAAACATAATGTGCTTTAAAATTTAATTACTGTGATGTTCACTGTTAACTATATATATTGAATTTTTTATATAATAAAATACTCTTACATAACTTCATAGCTTTAAAATTTTTATAAGCAACTATTCATTGTTGGCAATGGAGTATTTTACATTTACTCTAGATGAATATTCTTATTTTTTCAAATATGAGGATTGCAATCATCATGGTTAAAATTTGATTCATAGTTTGAATGACACAGTATACAAAGCAACAGTATGTGTTTATGAAAAAAGTTTATAGAGGTCAAATAAAATGTTACTTTTGGACAGTATCTTGGGTATCTCATCATTACATCAGAAAAATGGTATATCCAGAACTCTTATACAGGGAAGGCAACTGGGACAAACATCTTTAATTTATTTCTTATAAGGAAATAGTAAACATAGAAATAATTGTGCAATCTAAAAAAGAGATGAATTTTGTTATTTTCTTGGAGAGAGGTTAAACTTTAAACTGTCATATGCATATAAATGTCTCAATGTTTTAGGATTTTTTTCTTTTTTAGGGTCAATTAAAATTTTATGAAGCTAATTTGGACTTTCTGTACATAAATTTTAAAGTTTTTAAATCTAGGAGGCTTTAGTCATTTTAATGAAAAAAATAATGTTTCTATCATAATCACTGGGAAAAAAATTTTTACAAATATGTAACTAAAGTTTATTAGTATAGAACTTCTAAATTTAATGAAAAAAAGAAGATAAAATTCATTGTCTGACTTCTGTGAAGCTCTTGAAGATTTTTGCACTGTGAAATTTAATGTAAAATACCTATAGGGCTAGAAGAGATTGTCTCATTACAATATATTATGTACAATGCCCCATTTAAAGCCACATCAAATTATAAGTAGTAATATTTTTAAAAGGCCATTCCATATATAGCTCCCTTTATTCCAGAGTCATAATGAAAAAATTATTTATTAATGAGTTTGATTTATAAAATTATACACATTGCAATTTTTGCCTTTGGGCACTAGAACAAAATTAAGAACATTCAGTGAGCTACAGAACACTTAACAATTATAAAAGCAGTCAGCAGCACCATAAATCACAATTATTCCGAAACAATACACCAACAATTCAATTTCAACTGATAATGTAGCATTTAATTATATTTTGATATAGAACAACATTTGTCTAAATGGCCTAGGAAAATATGGAGTTTTGGAAGATTGTTTTTATTAAGAAATAAATTGGAGAGCTGGTTTGCTTTTCTTTTCTTACTTTTTCTTTCTCTTTCTCTTTTTTTTTTTTTTTTGAGTGTGTATGAAACAAAAGGGCAGTCTGAGTCTCTGGGTGCCACTATTTACAACTTAAAGTTAAGCAAGGCTCCGAACATTTGGAGATTTTGTGACATATAGTGCATAAGAGGACCCCACTAAGTGCCAGCTGCTGCTAACCTTTTACACACTCCAGACAGCCATACTTACTGGGAGCTCACCTGATCAAGTATTTTCACCATAAATGATACAGAAGGCAGAGCAACTAAACCAGCACCATTTTCTAGAAAGGTAAGTTATTGTTCATCCCGGATGGAATAGTTCATATAACAGTTCTCCTTAAATAGTTACATAAACCAATACTAAACTCTACTTTCAAATTCCTCAAGATAGAATGAGGTAATTTCCTCACATATTAGCAACTTCTAAGAGTTCAAATAAGTAGGCAACCCTGGATACATGCAAACGTGTTACAAAGTATATTTAATTCTTAGCACAAATGTTGATTAAATAAAAGTCCTTTCCAAAGTATTTCTTTGTCATTAATAAGTCTGCTTTTATTCAAATAGACAATGTGCAGATTAGTAAAATTATTTCAAAAAGCATTATATAAGTCAAGTATTTTTGATCAAAATATTTTCAATATAATCTAAGCTTACAAATGAGAAGCTCCATGGATAAATGTATCCATTGAAGGAAAAGTCCAGATTTATATAAAACAAACAATGGGTATTTAAAACAAACAAGCTCCTAAAATTTCCATTAAGATTAGCCACGGCCTTTCTATTTGTGTTATGGGGCTGCAATGCATTTTCTGTAGACACTGTTAATAAAAAAAAGAGGAACATCTACAGGTTAGGTGGCTCACACGTATGGCTATCATGAGAATTATCCATAGCTTCAACATGGGTTTTTTATAACCAATGAAACTGAAAAGCATTAGGGATAATTGCTCATATTCCTTGGGAACGTTTCAGGTTTTGTACATATCTTTCCAATAGTAGCCACAGATGTAATACATGTGCCCAGGGCTTTGTAATGGTTCTAAGAGTTGGTGTGAATCTAACAAAGTGTAGACAATCCTTGCCTTTTTAGGGCAAGAGGGAAAAAGCAACAAAGAAACCTAATCAGGTCTAAAAATGAGTTTATCCTATTTTGTACAAAGAAAACAGAAAGAGTCTGGGGAAGATAAACTAATTTCCACCAGTTTCTGCCTACCACATATATACTAACTCAATTTAAATTGATTTGATAATGTCTACAGACTTATGCCAAGACGTAAGTTTACTATATACATTTGCGATTTTTTTTTTTTTCAAAAATAGCATGATTTGAAATGTTGTCTAAGCTCCTTTTAATTCTATTTTAGTTTCATCTTGGTTTCTTACCTCAAAGAGAATAAAACCAGTCTGTTTTTTTTTTTTTTTCCACGTATTTTAAAAATTTACCACAGCAGGGCAATGCCAGAACCAATTTTACAAATAACAAAACTTTAAGTAATAGGATGATAAATTTTAAAAGAACATACCTTGATTTAGTTGAAAGACACTGTGGATACAGGAGGGGGGGTGAAATAGTAGCTTTATTTTACAATTTAAAGTGGTTTTAAAAAGTAGTCAATTTTCATGTATAAAAATGACTATTCAACTCGGGGGCAATAGATACATAACTGAAATAGTAACCAAAAGAACTAAATCTTAATTTTTAAAAAAATCCACTAACTAGCTTTTTTGTCAATAATATTGATGTTAAATTTCAAGGGTAGAGTTTTAAAATTTAAAAAGATATATTATAATTTATAAAAGTAGTCAGGACTTAGTACAATAATTTAATCCCTTGTAAACAATATCTGCAATTCAGTATTTACTAAGCAGTTACTATATTCCATATCTGAGGCAAATAAAAACAACAGGATAACATTTCTATCCTCAATGAACTAAGATTGATTCTGATACATAATATTTTAATTTTAATAATCTGACACACATTGTTTTTAAATAACTGTATTATCACTGTTACCAAATAGAATTTAATACAATTAAACAAAAAAATATGGCCATAACAAGTAATATATTTTTTTAAAGTAAATGGATGCAGTTTGAGAGAACAACGCTATTTTCTTCCTTACTATGTTCAATTTTCTTATTTAAAATAATATTTACTAAAATGAGAAAATTTAGAACTTAAATTAGCTGGATTATAAACTCTATGAATATAGTTGTTAGCCAGTGATATGACAGAGAATTTGGATATCTCTTCTTATCTTTGAATAAGTAGTCTTAGTTATTTATTAAATTCAAGTACAAGTTCACAAAAATGTAGGCAGTCTTTCATGTAGAATTCTTGAACATATTATTTAATACTCATGATTTACTAAAGACAGAAATACAGTCTTTATATCTTATTTCTTTATAAGGTAAATTAAAAGTACAGTTTATTTTATATGAGATTATATAGATTCATAGAAGTGATAGAAGTACTCAATTTATATCTAAAATGTTAATAAAAATCAAAAGTATGGATACTCTATACTATAAAAAATTTGCTTTATGGTATAATATCTCATTAATAAAGCATAGTATTCATTCCCTAATAAAGGAGAAATTGGAATTTTTTCCACTTCTTTCATTTAAAAATGATCATTCATAACTTATAGCAAAGAAATAGAATAGTCACAATTTGATATCACTTCAACTTAAAGTAGCAGTGTCCAACCGTTTGGCTTCTGTGGGCCACACTGAAAGAATTGTCTTGGGCCACACATAAAATACACTAACACTAACAATAACTGATGAGCTAAAGGAAGGTTATGAAAAATTTCATAATGTTTAAGTATTTGTGTTGGGCTTCATTCAAAGCTGTCCTAGCTGCAGGTTGGAAATGCCTGACTTGAAGCACAAAGAAAAGACAGACAGACAGACAGACACAGACAGACAGACAGACAGACACACACACACACACACACACACACACACACACACGGAGGCCGGCCAATAAATTTTACCTCCAATGTAATATTCTTTGTTACACTAGACATATCTGAGTACAACTGGTTCAGTGTAGTCACATGGTATCTTCTCTTTATCATTCTTGACCTTGCACACACGGATGCTTACATTTTTCACTGAGTGCACATTGAAATAAAAGAGAGTTCAGATATCTGGTTCAAAAAGCATTCTGTTACTGAATTCTTAACAGCAGAAAAAGTTCCTCTAGTTCTTTTGAAATTTTTAAAAAAGGAGGTGAGGACTTTTTAAAGAAAGTCATTATAGGTGATGAAACTTAGGTCCATCATTATGACACTAGGCACAAAAATCAGTCCATGGAATACCACCCTAATGGACCATCTCAGCTGAAATTTTTAAAAACTCACGGCTTCTGTATCCAGAAAGTATCCAGCCATGTAATATGAAAAAATAGAGGCATTTATGGCTGGATTTTTCTCCTGACAGCCCTCATAATATAATGAAAAATATAAAAAATAAATAGAATGTATACCTTTTATTAAAGAATGTCAATCATAGATTCATCAGCAACAACAGATGATCAGACAGTGAATAATACCTTCAAAGTTTTAAAGAAAAATAGCTGTCCTATAATTTCATACCCAACTAAGCTATCATCCATGAGTTAGGGTAAATCAGAGACATCTTTGGAAATTCATGTTTCACCATGAATTTATGTTTCACTTATCCACTCTCTTAGAAATAGTCAAGAAAGTGCCTTATCATTTTTTCCCCAAAGCTAATTCATGGGAAGGCATGAGTCACACAAGTACAAAAATTATTCAAACAGGTTCCTAAGTCTAATTAACTAATGATTTTAAAATATTAATTACCAGTGTTTTGAGCTTAAGGAAAAGATAAAATTCAAATTTATGATAACAGTAACAAGAAACATGAAGGTAAATAGAAAGTGTAAAAGTGACAGTCATGTTTAGCAAGACAAATTCTGAATAACAAAAAAAATTATTTTAAAAATTTTTATGTATGTGCAGATCCCTTTATACACACATACACACACACACACACACACACACACACACATAATAAATTACAAGTAAAACGATTTATTTCAAATGACCTTAGATCAAAATACTTTGATGGTACATCTTTTGTTGTTTGTAGTAATTATCAATGCTATTATTTTGAAACTGAAAATTGTGGCATAATCAAATGAATATGTTAAAGTTAACAGCAATCAAGACTTGCAGGGTGAAGAGAAGCAATTAGAAAATTATAGAAATTAAACTCTGAATGCGAAAACTGAATTAGAGATCTTAATCTGAACTCAAGACTTTACATACATATATTCATATATTTAATAATTCTGACCATAAACTGATGTAGAAGTAATGTATTCCCAGGAAAGACACGTGTGCCTAGGACTTGGGTTGTGATCTAGGTCTCTATCATTCTCCATTGATCTCTGGAGTAAAGACTGATGCCATATCTGGGTCAAGGAAGGTTAAGGTGATACTGGGAAATCTGTTCCAGAAACCAAGGAAACTTATAAAAATTAAGAACCTAGAAGTTAGTCTAAAGGGTTTCCTTCCCATGCACCAAAGCAGAGGCATCAGAAAGAATGATAGCAATTGACTGAAACACACTACATCTCTGAAAGTCTGAATCCACAGTGATACTCAAGAATGAAACATTTAGAGAAAACTCCTATCACTATTTGGCATATATATGAAACAAATTATTGACTTTGAAAATCATGTAGTCATTTAAAGCAAAAAATTGAACATTTTTCCTATATTACTGATACAAACTATATTTCAGAGTAATCAAATGGCTCCTGCTAAAAGCTGGGGAAAGCACTATGTTATAAAAGAATGCAGGCAAGTATAGAAGAAATGAAAGAATTTTAAAAGCATCAGATTCTAATACTTAAAGAAATCATTGTATGAGGATAAAATTAACAAATGATATAAAAAGTGCTGATAGTAACTGGACATAGTAAGAAAGTCAGTTCATAAATAAGTATTTCTGGTTGTTAGCAGAACAGATTCATGTTTGTGGTGGAGGGATAAAGCTATTACCTTAATCCAGTAATCAAATTTGGGTCACTAATGGTGAAAAATAAAACAAAACAGCAAGTCTTTTGATCTGATACTTAAGAAGTATGTGTCACCTATGATGTAATCTTGCTAAAAACATTTAACTTAAATTTAATCAAGCCTTCAGATATAACTTCCAGTTAACAGAACCTACAGGGATTAGAGGAACAAGTGAAATTATCACAAGGAAGCAATGAAATCCATAAAAAAGGACCTACTAAGGACAACTGGGTGGTTTTTCCATAGCTCAGTATAATAAATAAATAAATAGCCTATTCTGGATTACAGAGATATAAAAGGCATAGCCATCAGGTGTGTGGTCTTGGATTAAAAGGGTGGTTTTAGATTAAATCCCAATTTAAAACCATGGAGGACAACTGGGGAAATTTTAATACAGATTAAGTATTAGATAAAATTAAAATTATTAATTTTCTGAGTTTGCCTAATGTTATATTTATAATGTAGAAATGATTTCTATTTTGTGAGAGACACATGTAAGTTTTTTGGGTCATAGTCATTAGCTTCTCTCTTGCAAGGCAGATCCTTTACTGGTCATCACCTACTGGGCAACAGGGCTCAGGACAATTTCACAACCTTACACAGAATGGGTTAAGAAACAGGGCTGGAGAAAAGGCAAGCCGGGGCATTGTGGGGCAGGAAGAGGGGAGAGAGCACAGGTTCCTTGATCATTCTACTGATCCCCAAGGAAGGCTTAGGGGGCCAGGGTATTCTACTGCTCTGACCATGGGTGAGATTCACAGGACAGGGCCTGTGCCCTTATTACTCTTACTATTTATGAGACAAGTGTGGGCATAGCCTGGTGAGTGACGCAATTACAGAAGACGCTCGACACCGGGCAGAGCAGCGTGTGGAGCTGTGCAAAGGCCAGCTGTCTTCTACCTGGTGACCTTGAGATTCGAGAATTCTGCTGTGCCTGCTGCTGAAGCCAGGGAGCCAATGGCCTCACTGAAAATGAGTTCAAGTGCAGCTCTACCTGCCCATACTGAGGGCGAGGGCTCTGGTCCTTGCCGGTTCACTTTTCAGGCAATTCAGGTTGAACCCCCAAGGTCATTTTAGCCGATTCTGCCTGTTAGGTCAAAGAGTTTAAAATCTACTTCAAAATAATAAAATTTACAGTGCTAAAATTAATGGATAACTAGAAAAAGTTACAAATAAAATTTATAAACAAGTTGCACTAATCTATTTAAATACATAATCACACTAGATTTTAAAATCACTCTATCTACACGCCTCTTATGCCTGTATTTACACGCCTAAGGTAAAAAAAATCACACTGAGAGGTTGAAAACAAAAGAATAGAAAAATACAAAAGGAAAACTGTAACCAAAACAAACTGGTGCTTGGAAAATATATCAGACAAAATAGAAATGAAAAATTACAAATGAAAAATGAAAAATTACAAATATGGATAAAGAGAAAGTTTAAACAAAAGAAAGCATCAAAATAATGTAATCATCATGAACTGTTAACAGCTGATCACATAGCCTCAGCTTACATAAGACAAAAATCTTACAAAGTTAGAAGCTGAATTTGACAAATGTATAACCATCCTTGGGCAGTTAGGACAAATTAAAAAACAAGAAGGTATATAGAGTATTTGAAAAACAAAATGAACAATTTTGAGGTAATAGAAAAAGAAAGAGGAGATACACATTTATTTTAATTATACATTAAACATTTGCAAAATTAACCATATACTAGATAACTAAGTAGCACTACAAATTTCAAGAAATCATTATTATAGGAATCTCTTTGTGGATGCTGTGATTTAATTAGCAATGGGTCTAAAGTGATAGGTTCATAAACTTTAAAATGTATTACTAAATATTTCATAGGATAAAGAGAAAACTACAATAAAATTCAAAGTACTGTTAAATGAACTACAAATGAAGGTACTGTGTATCAAAATTAAAGGATGCAGCTATAGTAGTGTTTTAATAAGAAGCAAAGAATGTTTTAAGTACACTTATTTACAGCAAGAAAGTAAAAATAAATAAATATGTAAGAAGCCAAAGAACAACAAAAGAATGTAAACACTTTTCTCTCTACTCTTAAACTAATGTAAAATAATAAAAATAAGAACATCAGTTAATAAAATAGAAAAGAGGGAGTTCCCAGGTGGTGTAGCGGTTAAGGCTTTGGCGCGTTCAACGCTGCGGGCTGGGTTCGATTCCTAGCCAGGGAACTACCCACAAGAAAATAAAAAAAAAAAAAAAATAGAAAAGAAAGAATAAAAGAGATAAATCAAAAGCTACTTCTTTAAAAATAATTCTAAAACACTAATCAGATAGACAAATTCCATGAAGACAGATTTAAAAATAAATACACACACACACAAAATGCACAAATGAACAACATCAGAGGTTGGGGGAAGAACATAACCACACACATAGCAGAGGTTATTTTTAAATTCTAAGATATTTATACCAACAAATTTGAAAACTTAAAACAATATAGATAAATTTCTTGAAATTTTTAAAATTGGCAACATAAAATGTATGTAGGCAGAACAGAAAATGTAAATAAGCCACCTCCTCCTCTGACCCACTTTACTAACAAACCAATACACAACACGCAAACAAAAAACAGTCCCGGGCTGAATAGGTGAGTTTACAATAAACATCATCCTGATACCAAACACAGACTGCTTCAGAGGATGGGGGAGAAACACAGCGAAAGCTTCCTTACCCGTTTAGTGAAGCTTACACAGGGTACGCAAGGCATAATGCCAAAACCAAAGAAAGACAATGCCAGAAATAAAAATACACAACGACTTCAGTCATACAGTTATATTATATAGGATGATAACATCCTATATAAAATATTAGCAAGTTGAAGTAAGCAATGAAACAGAGTAACATATTATGGCCTAGGAAGCTATGTCACGAGAACACAGGGAAGGCTGGACATCAGAAAATGTGCTGATGGAATACAGTATTTTCAGTGATTAAAGGGGAAAAATTATCACAGAAATAAACAAGGAAATAACATCCAAAAACACATTCATTATTTTAAATGGCACTATAATACCAAAAAATAAAATAAAAATTGAACTTATCACATGCCCTTTAAAAAACATAGGTGAATTAAATGCTTAAATAGGAAAAAACAATAACTTCAAGAAAAATAATATTGGGAAATATCACTGTGCTTCCAATTAGGAAATTATTTCTTTAAACACACACACATGCAACACAATAACAAAACTAATAAACACAAATATATTAAAATTGAAAACCTATCTATAAGAAAAAAAAATTAAGTTAAAAAAGACAAGACACAGACTAGGAAAGATAGCTCCAGTGACTATAAACAAAATTGCCTCGTACTCAGAATAAGAATTAGAAAACAATAGGAAAAAAAAAACGGTTTCAAAGAAGATACGATTAAGAAAGAGGAGTGCTAGTTTTTTATTAAGATGATGTCATCTCATTTCTCTTCCAGTTCTGTTCAGGTACACAACTTCCCCACCTTCTACACACCCAAGGCAGTTTCAACTCTTTCAGTGTCCTCCTAGCCACTCGAGAAAGATAATGAGAAACTGAAAATAAACATTAGGCATATTCTTAGAAATGAGATGATTTAGAACTAAAGAAAAAAACAAAAGTGGGAAAATAAAGGGTAGAAAAACAGGTTTCCTTATTACAAACTCTTAAACTGAGAATTAAGATCGTTGATAATTTCCAAACACATTACATAAATTTTCTGTTCCTGTCAAGATTATATGAGAAGTCCCATTATAATCATGTCCAATCTTTCTTATTTTATAGATTAAGAAATCTCTGCTCCTGGGAAGTTCAGTAACTTCTCCACGCTGACACAATTCACTCTCTAAGCTTAGACTGCAAGGTAGGTCCCAATTCCTAGCCTACAGAACATTGATTAGTGCTTTTGTTTAACCTGAACACATTGCATTCTTAACTCAGGTAGAAATAGCCAAAGTTATCTTTGTTCAGCATTTTCTGCTTGGCTGATTACCTCATCGTACAGCCTTCCATGAGAGCCAGAATATCTATCTTAACTGCTTTACCAAAAACAAATTTCTCTCCATGCTTGATGTTAGCCATGCAACCAAATGTCAGAACTTCAGCCAGACAAAGAAATGCTAAAAGCGCAGGTTATCCTGTTCAACACAATCAGATTAAGATTAGTGCCTCGGCAAGAGAGCAGAATAATATGCACAGAATCTTTGGGGAAAACTTTATCTGTTCTTACACTTGATGAATGTCAGTTACTTGAGATACATTAACTTTTCCAGACCCAAGAGAGTCTGTGTCCTAAATTATTGCTTCTGTGGCCTGAAACAAAACTCCTTTTTCTGGGAAGATGGTTAGGTGGTGGTTATTTTTCACCTTGTCTACTTATTCAACAAGGCTGATGGTACTAAACATGATTGATTAAAATGAAAATAAAAAAAATACATGCTTGTGTCTTAAATAATATATCATGTCAAGGTGTCTTTATGGTCATATCAAATTTTCCTGCTTTTAATAAGTCTTTTGTGTTTTACCACTCTTTTTCTCTTCAACAGAATGTCTATCTGTCTTGTTCCTATTTAAAAAATAAATAAAAACTCCACAATTCCATGCAAAATGTTAATTTATTTTTCACAACTTCACTGTGTTTATTAGCTTGTCAAATACATTGTCATCTTTTCACTCTACCTGCTGCATCGTTGAATAAATTCATGGAGACTCTGCCTATAAGGGTTTCTTCCATCTGTGCACCAGGGTTGAATTAGCTGGCCACCCCTGCTGGTGCTCAGGCAGCCCGTCCCCCACAGGCTAGGCCCAGTCTCTCCTTATGACTTAGTTTTGCACCATTATTCCATTGCACTGGAGACTGCAAATGGTACTTGCCTGCGATGCAGGTTCCCTGGACCCAACTCTCAAAGATGCCAATCCAACAGACTAGGCTCTCGTCAGAAACTGGCATTTCTGCAAACTGCTCAGGTGTATCTGAGGCAAGTGATCTTTCTATCACTCTTTGAGAAACAGTGCATTCAGAATAATTCTCCCATGTCGAGTAAGGTCTGCCTCTGTCCAAACACTACTTACATATCCTTGGTGATAAGGATTTAAGCACTGAATGCCTATCTGATGCCATCTTTTTCCTTGAAGGCTCCTCGAACACGCTGGCACAGCGCTTTTCTGGAATGGACAGTACACACTGCCATTATCAATTGTTTACACCCGGACTTGGCTCTGGGGCTACATCTGTGGGAATGGCTGCCCAGTCCTCCCCATGCTGGAACCTACTCTTCCCTTAATGGAACCACACATCAAATGCTGCATGGCTATAGACTACTTACTTCATCCATCATCCACTGCCACGGCTGATTTAAAGGAGCCATGGCTTAGTTAAAGTCACCAATCAGACATCTTTCCTGGAGCCAAGAAAGAGAATCAGTGCCTCCCTGGAGGCTGGAAAACTGGACTTGTTGGCAGCCATGTTTCCCGTATGTTGAGGGAGCTGGTCTACAGGTAAACATGATAAAAGAATAAAGCAGAGACAGTTACGTGAATGTGATTCCAGAGTTCCCTGAAGCCCACTGCATCGCTCATTTCCCAAGATGTGGATGTGCAATGTGCTCATAGATGGTGTGCAACATTCTCAGAAAAAAAGGCCCCTTATTTTTTGACTGAGACATATGTTAATTGTACTTTGATTACTTTAGAGTTCTTAAACTGTTGCTAGCATATGAAATTTAACTGTGTGCTCGTCAACGTGATTTCAAGTTCCTTAAGAGCTGTTTCCACTGTTTTGCCTTCAATTTCCTTCTCATCTAATAGCCAACAGTTTCTACTCCACCTTCTTCTACTGACACTGCTCTTAATAAAGTTGTCCATGACTTCAAGGTTTGAACTCCTCTTTCTTTGATTTCCAAGCAACTCTATTGTATTTTTGCCTGCAAACTGATTCTAACTTGGTTGATAGAACACTCATACCAAAGTGAAACCTGGGAATTATTCTTGACATCTCTTGTATGTTCTATTGCCTTATGCAAGATCGGTGGATTTTATTTCCTAAGTATTTCTCCCACTTAATAGATTTATGACTGAACAATTTCAATTTAACCTTAATCTCTATGTCTTTCATTTTCTTATCAATAAAATGGGAATCTAAATGGTAACTACATCATAGGAGTATTATGAGAATTACATAGAATAGCATACATGAAGCACTTAGAATAATGACTGGCACAAAGTAAGTGTGGTTGTGGATATTTGGATATTATTACTGAATAAGTCACTGAGTTTATATCCATGAAGGGATGATATAATTCAGGTCTTTGCCACCTCTGCTCTGAGTCATACTGTAACAAACTCCTGTGTATTTTTTCTCATGTCTTTGCAAAGTTGAACCAGTAACCTCTCTACTTAAACTCTCCAGTGGTCTTGCATAACATATAAAAGTCAAGCTCCTATGTTACATATATGGTCCTTCAGGATTTGGCTCCTCATCTCTCAGCACTCCACTGGAAAGGCCAAAGTGTTTGTACTTCCTCAAGAAAAACCTCACAGAGACCATTTCTTGTATCTCTCTTATTTTTGTAACCTTCTGGTTAAAATGCATTTTCCCACGATTTGGCCTCATTGCTTCCTATTCATCCTTTGAGACTCAGCATTTACGTACAATTTCCTCCCCTGAAGAATTCTGTTCAAGTTCCCTTTTTAGTTTTCCATATTTTCCTTGTCCATAGGAAAATCACTGCACCTGCCATATTATATCATAATTTCCATTTATATGTTGGTATTCCTCCATGGACGAAGGAGAGAGACAACTAAATGACAGCTCCTAGGGGAGGCCCATGTTTTATTCATCTTTTAATCTCTAGCAAAAACCAAAGTACTGGGCACAATGTTTGTTAAATGAAGGAAGACATCATGAACCATTTTGCAGAGTCAGCCCAACATTATGGAAAAAAGATCTCAGAAAACTCACATGGTCCGAAGTGGGGAAATATTATGAGTGCTTGACAAAGCCCTAATTTCCCACAGTGGTCTCCAGGTATAATATGAATTGGGAATCATGCAGTGAACTGAAAGTACATATGAGTAAAAATTTTCTCCCAATTAGGCCAGGGGGATTTTATCCTAAAATTGATGCCTAAATTCATGACTTTAAAATATTTAATTTACATGTTATCTGTGGCCCACCAATTTGAAAAAGGACAAGAATTTTAAAATTAAACGTCTGTTTGGAAATTTCTAAGGTAAATTGTTTTAGGTTACATGACGCAACATATCAGTTTAACAATGTGTGGTAGAAGAAAAACAAAACAAAACATTTATCCCAGAAGTTTTTTCTATAACATGGGAAACAGTTACATAAGAAATGACTATAACGTACTTTCACAGTCTCTCTGTGTAAGTACTAAAGGTAACTAAAGAAAAACAGAAGCAAGAGCACTGGAAAGACTATTCTCCTTGTTATTTTATGAAAGTAGTTTATGGATATTCAGTAAATGCATATCTGGTCCCAGTTCAATATTTTCCTGTTAGTCATATGTTTAATAAAACATGCTTACACAAAGCCTCTCATTTCTAGTTTACTTATCAAAATAGGTTTAGAAATCCAGAGAAACTCCTATTTTGACATTATATGGTCATTTTTGTAGGTACTATAATTACTCTTCCAAATATACACAGATAATTAAATTAAATTACATATTTTCAAATTGTTAAAAAAGCACTAATCAGAAGCTGAATGTGAACGACTATACTCATTTCCAAATTCCCTCCCCCACCATTGTCATTACGTTTAAAATGAAAGAAGCTGGAGAGTGATTTGGAGGCATTGAGCTTGAACTATATTAAAAATGCAGAAGTGGCATAACACTCTCAGAAGTCTATGTCTGCTCTGTTTTATTTGGTGATATAGATATAAAATATAGATAAATATATTTCATGCTGAATGAAGTCCATTTGTTTATCATTTAACAGTGAATGCAAAAAACACAAAAATAATACAGGTTACCTTTAAAAACACTTTATTCCTCACATAAGGACCATTTTAAAAATCTTTTCTCTATAAAACCATTAACCTGTTAGAAATTGAGAAGCTGTTCATTTTTTTCTTCCTTTCCCTATGTGCTTCTTTTATTCACTCCTTTAGTCAGTCAGTCCATCAGTTAGTACCTACCACATGCTAAAAATGTTAGAGCACAGGGAGGAAAAGCCTACTCTCTCCCTCGGCCAACTGGTACTTTAGAGGAAGGAGGGAGACATATGACCAAATGTAACTGCAAGTGTTCATGACAGAAGTATGAAGCATTTTCACTGAGGGGCCATTGGAACACCAGGGCCTGTGGACAGAGCGGTTGGCTCAACCTCTGAGCACATCAGAGCTTGACCGAGTCAAGGAACCAGCATGTGATATGAGCAGGACCAGTACTCCAGTACTGTGCTCCCCAGTGTCTTGTGACTGACCTCTGAGGCTTTGGTCCTATGTTAAATATTGATGCCGCCAATAATATTCTCATTATGACCTCAGCAAATGCCATATCATACATTACTTTAAAAAAATACTGCTGAAATGGCACCAAAGTTATGCCAGGGAGGAGGTCTTCTGGGAAGGATTTTAACAGGAGGTGGTGTTTTAGCTTTAACAAATGGGAAGGTATCTGCCATGCAGACAAGTGATAAAGGTGATTCAAAACGGAGGGGACAGGAAGAGGAAACCAGGGAAACTGCAGGAGACAGATGACATGGTTGAGCCACATGAAATTGCCCTGCTCCTTAATAACCCCTCCTTTCCTGTTTCCTTCTAGGTTTTCAACTTAAATAAAATGTTGACAAGGAAGAGAACCATTTCACATCAAGAGAGGAAAGCCAGGGCTGAATTTGTTGATGCAGTTCCAATAGTGCCTTAAGAATTGGTCTTCAGAGATTTTTTTTTTTTTTTTTGGTTTTGTTTTGTTTTGAAATGAAAAGAACTTACAAGTGTCTCTATAAGCAAAGGATGCTCAAAATACATTTAATGTTCAATTTTGGAATCATTATATTTTTTTTCTAGTGGTGTACTAAGTGCCTTTCTTAAAGCTAAACCAGATCAAATTCAGCTTTTAAAAAAATGTTACCTTGAGAATCACTCTATAGTCTAACTTATCCTACCACCCTTGCCTTCTTCATGCATGGCACAAATCAAACATGTATTTTTGACAAACACATGTAGTACTTACCATGTGTTGTTAAGAATTTTTACAGTCAATCATTTATTTCTCAATATAACCCTACAGGGTAAGAGCATTCAAATGTTTTTTTTATTTATTTATTTATTTATTTATTTATTTATTTATTTATTTATTTTTGGTCTCGCTTTTCTAAATCAGCCAGTGAGTCAGTGAGAGAAGTAGATTTGAACCAGGCAGTCAAGCTTAAGGAGTCTATAGTCTTAACCAAGGTAGTCTGCTACCTCTCATGGTGCCCAACACCTTCCTACCACTCTAGCCTTATGAAGTCATAGTAACTTGAATTCAAAGAATAAATTTCCAATCTGAATTTCATGGGAAATGATTTATGATTACAGTTTCCTCTAGTCCACCTAAGTCTTTTAGAGACCTTCCAGGCAGATCTGTTTGTTATCCATTCCTGGGACGGTGCCCAGCCTGCAGAAAAAGTACCTTTCTCTTATAGAACTCACAGAGAGAATTATGGGGATAAACTATAATTAAAATGTCCGATGCACAATTTCATGTGATCATGCTCCAATCACAAAAGCCCCTCGTGGTTTTCCATCACTATGTTTTTCAACTCAAACAGATGCCTTTCTAGTTTCTAGACTCTGTACAGGTTCTCCATACACGAGTCTAGTGAAACTATCATCAAAACTGGATTTCTTAATACTGGATTCATATTCACGATGTTAGTTAAGAAGCTAAAAATAAAAGCTGTGGCTAGCGATAGTTTTTGTGTGCATGCATATTCATTTAAGTCATTTCCCTTTCATTATATTACACTCATTAGAAATTTGGTAATTAGAAAAGACCTTTCATTATCAACATTCATTATTATCACTATTATTAACATATATTAAGTATCCTCAGTCTGCTAAATGCTATACTCAAGATAAAAGGCATTAACCTTTCAGTTCCACTGTGAGCAAGATAGAAGACAATCTTCTTCTTCCAGACAAAGAACAAAATTATACTTGCCTAACTTGACAAAGAGCCAATGGATGAGTCAGCGATAAAACCTAGTTGTCTTAACCACTAGACAATTGGATAAACAAAGAATGGCTATAAAAATCTGCCACTTTATGTACATCTGAACTGAGTCTTCCATAAATATTTTTAATGCCTGCGTTAGATTTTTTTGTGGTGGCAAATCTTTCTGCTGCATAGGGATATCTAAACTGTATAAACAGTCAAGTCACTTGAGACAAACTTTGCAATATAAATTTTGGCAGTGTATGTAACAATTACCATCTTTGGTAAAAACATAAAGTGTTACTATACAATGATGAAAATAAAAAAAGTTTTTTTTAAGGAGGAGGCTCATAAACTGGCTTTGAAAGCAGTTTCAAATGAAGATTGCCCAAAGCGTTGGAGCCACAGCAACATCAATAAAACAAAGTATAGATTCTAGCATGGTATTTCCAAGGGTAACATTTGATTTGAGTGGTAGAATGAAAAGAGGCTATACTTTGGATTAAGACTTATTAGAAGTAATATTCTAGCACTACTACTGTTTATTAGCTATATGATCCGAGGCAAATGTGTTAATCTGTTTGAGCCTTAGCTCAAACTACTAAACCGAGCCAATAAAGCTGAACTTGCAAATTTTTATGAGATGAAATAAAATATTTGAATATTTATAATAAAGTGTCCACATCTGATAAGAACTTGGAAAGAGCAGAGAAAGTCCCTTCTCCATGATGTCTTGGGTAATATTATCTGGTCATGTGGTGGCCTACCAAGCACACAGATTAATGCTATTAAAACTACAATTAAATTGCTTCATGGTTTAAATAGTTATTATGCAGTCAGAAAATGTACTTCAATTCTTGTATCAATCTTTTATAAGTGTCCCTGGTTCTTTAGGCACATACTATGGTCTGAATGTGGATGAAAATTTGATCTGCCCACACAGAGCTCAGAGTCTAGCAGTAAGATAGATATAAATTGTGGGGAGTGATAACATGCGGTACAAAGAATTATAATAAAGCAATGCCAGTGTGCCATGGCTAGGAAGTGGTTAATTCTGCCCATAACAGGGAGGGTAGGGAAAGATTAGTAAAGAAAGAGACTGTAGTAACCATTGTTACTATATGAGTTTTGAAAGAAAACTGGATATACACCAGGGAAAAGTGGGGGAGAAATGACATGTTATTTGCCTGGCAGAATAAACAGCTGAGCAAAAACTCAGAAGCATTCTTTGCAACTGTGACAAACTGTATTAATGGGGTACCAAATATGATGTGGCTAGAAATGAAGTGAAACATATAGACTGGGGTTAAGTTGTAAAGTAATGCCAAGAGCCCAAAAACAAACCCTTGTATACATGGTCATGTGATTTTCAACAAGTGTACGGAGACCATCCTATGGGGAAAGACAGTCTGCTCAACAAATGGTTCTGCAAAACCTGGATATTCATGAGAATGAAGGTGAACCTTTACCTAATCCCATATACAAAAACTGACTCGAAATGAATTAAAGACTTCAATGTAATAGCTAAAACTATAAAACTTTTAGAAGAAAACACAGGGCAAAAGCTTCACAACATTAGAGATAGCAATTATTTGTTGGATATGACACCAAAGACACTAACAACAACAAAGTAAACAAATTGGACTTTGTGAAAATGAAAAACTTTTGTGCATCAAAGCACATTATCAATAAAATGAACAGTAAACTTATAGAATGAGAGAAAACATTTGCAAATAATCTATCTGATTAGGAATTAATATCCAGAATATATATCAAACTCCTAAAAGTCAACAACAACAAAACAAACAACTCACATCAAAAATGGACAAAAACTTGGACAGAGATTTTTCCAAGAAAGATATATAAATGGCTATAGGCACATGAAAAGATGCCCAACATCACTACTCACTAGGGAAATGCAAGTCAAGACCATAACTTGCCACTTCAAACTCACAGAGATGGCTATTATTTACAAAACAGAAAATAACAACTGTTGGTGAAGAGGTGGATAGATTGAAAACCTTGTGCACAGTTGGTGGAAATGTAAAAGGGTATAGTCACTGTGGAAAACTGTGTAGTAGGTCCTCAAAAAATTTAAAACATAATAGTCATATGGCCTAACAATTCTACCTCTGAGTATATACCCCCAAAATTGAAAACACGGTTTGAAAAAAGTATTTGTATGTCTATACCCATAGTAGCATTACTCACAATTGCTAAAACATGAAGGCAGCACAAGTGTCTGTCAACAGATGAAGAGATAAGCAAGACTTGGTATAGACATACAAGGAGTATCATTCCATCATAAGGAAGGAGGGAAAAGGGCCAACCTGGATAGACCTAAGAACATTATGCTAAATGAAGTAAGCCAGTAACAAAAGGACAAATACTGTATGATTCCACTTATATGAGATATCTAGAGCAGTCAAAAATGATGGAGACCAAAAGTAAAATGGTGGTTACCGGGGGCTGGGAGAGGGGAAAGAGGGAGATACTGTCTAATAGGTAGAGAGGTTTAGTTTTGCAAGGTGAAACGAGTTCTGGAGCTGCATGGCATGATAGTTGCAAAATAATGTGAATGTGCTAATGCTACTTAACTATATACTTTAAAATGGTTATGGTAAATATATTATATGTATGATATAAAAACCACAAAAAATGAAGAAGAGAAAAGTCCCATCAAAAAAATTTAAAATATATCCTAGATACAGGGTAAGTGGTCAAAAGTTTCAAGCCAGAACAGTGACATGGTCAAATTTTATAAATATATTCAGTTATTTATAGGTATATAATCAGTTTATTCATGAAATGATAAGGAATCATCTCATACCAGTAAAACCTTTATTTGCTTCTCTGTTGATCTTTGGATCTTCATGGAACATAGCTAAGGGTCAAATATGCTTATTTAAAAATTAAAATTAAGAAAGTATAGGTGATTGACACAGAGTGATATTAAAGGCAGAGAAAAAGGAAACTATACAGCTTCTCTTTTTTGAAGTTACTCCTTAGTTTATTCTTTTTTTCTCTTTCCATCACCATATATTTAGTTCCCCCTCCCTCCTCTCTCATTCTCTCCCCTTTCTCCCCTCCCCTCCCCACTTGTCCCCAAATAAACATTAAAGTATTGATTGTGTCCATGGGTTTTTTGTTTGTTTCTTTCTTTAAGCAAGTCCATCTATTCTGACTTCCGATGCTTAAGAATCTACAACTTCCTTTAAAAAAGAGATTAAAACAATCCTTTATGATTTTTGCCATAAATGCCACCTACTCTTTCTTTGCTCAAAAGGTAGGGAGTTTCACAGGGAAAGTAGACTGAAAAGTCAGTTGGAAAACATCAGGGCTATGTTAGTCTGATAATCAACAGCCAGTTGCAAGTTAAAAGAGATTTTCTAAACGTAGCAATGTTTCTAGTGGCTCAAGTCTGTCAGAAGGCTTTGGATTCTCCAGTGCGTCACACCAGCAACTTCAAACCTAACTCACTCCAGATGTTCCTAGATTACCTAATCAGACATCAGAAGCTGTATAGTGACAAGCTCACATGCTGCTTACCAGGACATTATATGTTTCCACGGTGTAAAACACACACAGTAGCTACTTTTAAAACGTGATTCATTTAAATCAGATTTTTTATTTTATAGTACAGAGCTATTAGGAAAGTGGCCACCACTCCTGAGAAAGAAGAAATGTCTATACAATTCTATGACTAGATTTTAAAAGGAAAACCCAAAATGAAACTTACACTTCAGAAGTTTATGGTGTGAAGAAAACAAAACAAAATAAAAACACTGAAAGAGATTTCTAAGAATCACAGCATGCTCAAAGGAAAAAAAAAATGTTTTTCTTTTCCTCTCAATACCCATTGTCTTGCTTCTGCTGCAGGTGAACTCTCATATCCTTTCCTTCCATGGCATCAACCTTAAGTAAATATCTAAAACATGGAAGAAAGGAGCATATAAAAGCTCAAAACATGGAAGAAAAGGTCCATGAATTTTCATGTCGATATTTACTTGAAGGTTAGTCTTCAGAATTAAGTAGTATTCTCCTCCAAAGTATTTAAGTGTGCATATGTATGTATATTTTTATGCTGCTGCCTTTCTGTGCCTGGGTATTTGGCTTTTCTAACAATATATATTTCTTGATATTATTACATTGAGTAAATAAAATAAATTTTGGTGTTTTGGATAGACCTATAACCTCACTCCATGAAAACATAAATATAGAAACATTAAAATGAAATTTAAAGTTGAATTCAGGTTACCAGTCAAGACAGAGGAATAGGTAAATGCTGTGCTCACCTCCTCCTGGACTACATCAGAATTACAACTAAACTACAGAACAATCATCAATGAGAATTCCTGCTGTCTAGCTGAACAGAGGTCTCGTAACTAAGGACGTACAGAAAACAAAAACAAAACCTCAAGACTGGTGGGAGGGTCAGAGATGAAGAACTGGATGGTCTGACACCCATGTGTGTTGGTTAAAAAATGAGAAGGGATATCTCAACTGCGGAGGTCCCCTGTGACTCATGAAGGGTCTCAGCCCCACACCAGGCTCCCTAGCCCAAGGTTCCAGTGCTGAGGAGAAAAGTCTGCAAACTTCTGGTTGTAAAATCCAGTAGAGATTGTGGTTGAGTGAGATGGCAAGTTGCCGGAATCCCAGGTATTCCTATCAAAGAGCCCACTCATGGACTTACTCACTGATAAACTCTTGCACTCTAAGCTCTAGCCCTGGGGCAGCGGCTCAAAAGGCACCAAGCACATACAGAAAGAAATTGAAACGTCTGGGTTCAGGGTGAGGGTTAAAGGAGTGGCATTTTCCCAGACAGAAATGCTGGCAGAAGTCATTGTTCCATTGTTGAATCCTCTCCTCACCCAACCTGTGCACACAAGCAAGTGCCATATCTGAGTCTCTATCAACTTAGCTAACACCATTAGACCCATCATGAAACTGCCCTGAAACCTCCTCCCCATCTAACTTGTAGGCCCACCCAAGCAACTCCAATGGCTTTTCTGTACAAACAGTCCATCATAACTCATGGTGTGGATTTTCCTAGAATCTCTCAGAGGTTCACAAACCCCAAAGAAGCAGTATCTGGCCTCAGCATGCCATGTTCCTCTTACTATGTAGCTCTAAGACTGGCACTAGTAGCAGTCAGCCTCAGTTTAGAAATTAGCCTCTCTTTCCAAGTCTAGCTCAAGTGGCAGCCATCTGCAGATCACTCTGTAGCTCATACCAAGTGGCCTGGGCAGGGCACAGGCAGTGTCTTACCATGGCCAGCAAAAAAGCCCCTAAGAGGCCCCAGAACCAGCATACTTGGTGGCCAGCTTTAGACCACACCAGAATACCAACACTTGCACAAACAATAAATCCAAAGGGCAGCCTCAGCAGGGCCCAGAGCCCTGCCAAAGTGAATCGTGCTCTATAGCGTCAACCCTGCACAACAACTTCTATGCTGTAGTCATGGTCAGTCCACATAACCAATCAGCCTGAGGGACAATCCTTCCCACTGCCATGCCAACAGCAATCAAGGCTCTACTAACATAGGAGGGCACACACCACACACACAAGGAACACACCTGAAGCACCCAGCTCAGGTGACCAAGGGGACTGTTCCTCTGGGCTCCAGAGAACACCTACTACATAAGGCCACTCTACCAAAACTTAGAGACTTAGCAGCTTTACCTAATACATAGAAATAAACACAGGGAGGTAGCCAGAATGAAGACACAAATGAAAGAACAGAATAAAACTCCAGAAAAAGAAAGAAACAAAATGGAGACAAGTAATCTACCAGATGCAGAGTACAAAGCACTGATCATAAGGATGTTCAGTGATCTCAGGAGAATTTCAACAAAGAGACATGAAACATAAAAATAAAGATTAAAACACACACACACACACAAAAAGAACTAGTCAGAAATAAAGAATACAATAACTAAAATCAAGAATACATTAGAAGGAATCAACAGTAGATTAGATGAAGCAGAGGATCAAGTCAGTGACTTTGATGATGAAGTAGCAGAAAACACCCAATCAGAACAACAAAAAGAAAAAAAGAACATGAAAAAAATGAGAACAGTTGAAGGGGCCTCTGGGACAGCATCAAATGTAACAACATTCACATCACTTCTCCAGAAGGAGGAGAAAGTGAGCAAGGAATTGAAAATCTATTTGAAGAAATGACGATGAAGATCTTCCCAAACTTGGTGGAGGAAATAGTCATACAAGACCAGGAAGCATGGAGAATCCCAAACAAGATGAATCCAAAGAGGCCCACACCAAAACACATCATAATAAAAATGCCAAAGATTAAAAACAAAGAATCTTCAAAGAAGCAACAGAAAAACCATTAGTTCTGCAAGAAAGCTTCCATAAGACTGTCGGCTGATTTCTAAACAGAAACTTTGCAGGCCAGAAGGGATTAGCAAAAAATATTGAAAGTGATGAAAAGCAAAAACCTGCAAGTAAGGTTACTCTATCCAGCAAAGCTATCGGGTAGAATCTAAGGACAGATAAAGAGTTCCCCAGACAAAAAAGACGCTAAAGGAGTTCACCACCAAACCAGTATTACAAAGAATCTTGGAGGGATCCTTTAAGATGGAATAAAAGATAAAAAATATAAATAATAAAATGGAAATAACTACATATCTATCAACAATTATTTGAAATGTAAATAGATTAAATGCTTCAATCAAAAGATATAGGGTAGCTGATCAGATAAGAAAGCAAGACCCTTACATATGCTGCCAATAAGAGACTCACTTCAGTTCAAAAGATACATATAGGCTGAAGAGTAAGGGATGGAAAAAGATATTTCTTGAAAACGGTGGTGGCAACAATAACAACAACAAAGCTGGGGTAGCAATACCTATACCAGACAAAGCAGATTTTTGAACAAAGGCTTTACAACAAGAGATTAAAAAAAAAAAAGAAAAAAAAGGCATCAATTCCATTTCTGGGTTTTTATCCAAAGAAATCCAAAACACTAATTTGAAAAGATACATGCATACACATGATGTCTGACAATTAAGTCCATAAACTCATCCTAAAAAAAGTGCTGCTTACTTCTTTGCTGCATATCACTATGGTCACCTTTGAAGTACTCCCCTTGAGAAGATATGCACTGACACCAGTGCCTACTTCACCCTTCAAAGCAATTTTGGAACTCTTTTTCTGGGATGGCCATCAGAGCTATCATTGTATGACCTTTGATGTGCTGAATGTCATCAAAATGTCTGTCCTCCTTTCAACATTCCCTTTATCTTAGCATAAAGAAAAAAAGTCACCGGGGGCCAGAACAGGTGAATAGGAAGGGTGTTCCAATACAGTTATTTGTTTACTGACTAACACTCCCTCACAGAGAATGCCCTGTGAGCTGGTGCACTGTCGTGACACAAAAGTCGTGAGTTGTTACTAAAAAGTTCAGGTTGTTTTCATCTAACTTTTTCACACAGCCTTTTCAGCACTTCCAAATAGTAAACTTGGTAGAGTATTTGTCCAGTTGGTACAAATTCATAATGAACAATCCCTCTGATATCAAAAAAGTTTAGTGACATTGTTTCAACTCAATTTTGATTTAAGGAAGTTTTTGATTGTGGAGAATTGGTGACTTCCATTGTGCACTTTGTCACTCTGTTTCAGGGTCATAGTGGTACACTCATGTTTCATCACCAGTGATAACATGGCCCAAAACATTGTCTTGCCTCTCCAAAAGGTCTTGACAAACTTCTATTCTCTTTTGCTTTTGCTCATTGGTGAGTTCCCTTGGGACCATTTTTGCACACACCTTCCTCAGGCCATGATTTTCAGTTAAGATTTACCTGTTTCTCTATCAGTGTTTACTTAGTCTGCTAGGCTTCTCACAGTCAGCTGACAATTTTGATGCAAAATTCAATGAATTTTTGTGGTGTTTTTGTCACTTCACCTCATTACTGGCTGCCCTGACCTCGCTTCATCAGTGATGTTTTCTCTCCCCTCAGAAAAACATTTAATCCAATTGTACACTGTCATTTTCTTCATGGTACTATCCCCATAAACTGGGACTACCATGTCCCTGATTTCACTTCCACTCTTGCCAAGTTTAACAAGAAATTTAATGTTTGTTCATTGCTCTAATTCAAGCACTGACATCTCATGACAGCATAGAAAAACACACAATAATGAATGCCACTCAGCAAGGCACTGCCACACATTGACATGAACACAACTGTGAGACACATATATACCAAAGTTATGAAACCTTACAGAGTTGTTTGCACAGTGCTGCCAATGTAAACTTAATTGTGAGACCTCATATATTCATTGTAGCATTACTCACAATAGCCAGATATGGAAGCAACCTAAGTGTCCATCAGTAGATGAATGGATAAAGAAGTAGTCATACATATATAATGGAGTATTACTCAGCCATAAAAAAGAATGAAAAATTCCCATCTGCAATAACATGGATGGACCTAGAGGGTACTGTGCTAAATGGAATAAGACAGAGAAAGACAAATGCCATATGATTTCACTTACATGTGGGATCTAAAGAAGAAAATATACAAATAAACAGAAACAAACTCAGAGAGAGAACATTTTGATGTTAGGAGGGGGGTTGCGGGGCTGGGTGAAAGCAGGGAAGGAATTAAGTACAAATTGGTAGTTACACAGTAGTCATGGGGATGTAGGGTTAGCATAAAAAATATAGTCAATGATATTGTAATATGTATGGTGTCAGATAGTACTAGATTTATCAGGGTGATCACTTCATAAGTTACATAAATGTCAAATCATTATGTTGTACACCTGAAACTAAATATAATATTGAATGTCAGCTATAATTGAAAAGATAAAAAAATCTTAAAAATTCAGTTTCAATATATAAAAAGAAGTTGAATTCATACCAACCGAGTTAATAATTCACATCTGGAACCCTGAAGTTGCTAGTTTGGATGTCTGAGTCCCTAATAGCAACAGGAGTTCATATAGCATTTCTATTTATTATTTCTTTTTAGTTATACAAATCAACTGAGGAAATCATCCACAATTTAAATAATTTTCTCAGGGTCATGGAGATATTGCTGCAATCAGAATGCAGAATCTTGACCTTTAGAATAAAGCTACTTTAAACAGCATCTCTACCAAATTTGAAATAACACTGTCAAATTACATCTGCCTATACTGCTAACATGATGTTTATTAGTGTTTTGTTAAAAAATATCTTGTAAATGTTCCCATACTCCTGAATTCACATCTCACTGTTTTTATTTTTATTTTCTTCCACATCACTTGAAACTAGATGATTTTTTTAAAATGAAATATGAGGAAAATTTAGAAAGGGAAACCTTTAGATGTGATAGGTATAAGCAATTTCTAGCCTGTTCAAGGATTTTTAAAATTCTTTGAGCACAGTTATCAGAAAATTACAAAGCTGTAACTACCAAAATTACTAGCTTTTTGAATGTAGACTTCATAGTTTTGTTGACAAAGAAGTAGAGCTCAGATAATTAATTCCATTGCATGCATACCAGTTTCTATTCTGTGTTCATATATCAGGGGCTCTAACAAGATGAACTTTTACAATGGTTTATCACTAGAATTATCATGGTTTGTTCTTTTCCTATAATTTTTATCCTTCGTCAGATGCAATTTCTATGTTGGTCATTGATAGAACTGTGAGAAGATGACTAGTGTCTCACAATTGAAATAACTGACCTTAGCCACCAACCAGCATTTAAATTCCAAGTGGAGAATTTATGTGTAAACATTTCTCTCCCTTTTACAACACAGGTAATATTGTCCTAAAGCAGAAAATTCTAAGCTAAAGCTACTTAGGGAGCAAAACAGTATGTTAAACAGGTTATTTCACAATTTTTACATTCTAACTCACCCACACACATATGTAATACACATACACACAAATATATACACTTTAACCAATTGAGTTAAAAGTTGTTCAATTAAATTCATTTTACCCATTTCAGAAGTTGTAATCATCTATTCATACATTTATGTGTCAGGCACTGTCTCTGGGGGCTTGAATATAAGAATGAACACACTGACTTATACCTCTGAGGAGCTCAGTCTTATAACAGACATGGAAATGGGCAGCTACATTTGAGTGGGGCAAGAACTAACAGAGACACTGCATATGTATTCCCTGTAGGGGTGTGAGAGGCTGAGCAGAGTACAGACTAAAGGCAAAGGACACTGATTTGATTGTTAAAAATGCATTGTTTGATCATTTGATAGTCACTTGCAGATTGCTAGGGTGGTTTAACTGCTTTAGATCTGGTCTTCATAACTAGTTTGTAAGTTTCTTGAGGACAGGGACCATGTCTTATGCTTTCCAGATGGCACATAACACAGGTCTTGGACATCTAAGGGATCAATTTATTTTGCATTGAAAAGCAAAACCCATTCAATTTTCATTATGTGCTGATCAATCTAAACAGCAAAAGACGACATGTCATGGTTAACTTTTTAATTTCTGAAACTGACCTCTGCATAGTGAAACTTCTTTTAGACTTTCAGTTCTGGACTAGACCTAAGAATGATAGGGGGCACACACTTAAACAGGGGTCACATTTCCAAGGTTCCTTGATTAGTCATGCTACAGCTATTCAGACAATCTGAATTTGATTCACTGATTTCTCCAAGATTTGGTGACAATCTCTGTTGCAGAATAAACTGGGCTTCTAGAATTTCTCTCCACCTAAATTCCAGTCTTACAAATACAACATCTTCAGAAATGAAACTGCCTAAAATTGCCAAACTAAGTAAATACTTCGCCTCGTGAAATACTGGATGGCAGCTTTCTCTCTTAAAAACAAAGCCATGTGAAAACCATTGTTGCAGTGTGTCCGAGCTCTGGTCTTATCAGCACACAGCGTGAACAGCTGGAGTTACAAAAACCAGGACTATTATTAAATCACTGTGTCGGGGGTGGGGGTGGGGGAGAAAAACCTTTTGTAGGCATTGTCTCTCTAAATAAGGCAATGATACAGTACATGTTACTTCTCCCTCCCTTTTGCTCTGCAGTACCCATCTTTCCTCTTTGAAAAACAATGGGTAGAGCCTCCCTTCCAATTTATATCAGTGTCTACAGCAATTATTTTGTTCCAGAGTTTCTACAGCTATTTAATTGTATATCTAATGGATAGAAATACAAGGGCTGTCCGAAAAGTATCCAACCATGTAATATGTAAAAATAGAGGCATTTATGGCTGGATTTTTTCGAGAGAGCCTTCGTGTATGATTTGGCTATTCAGAGTCTTTGTTAAGTTTCTATGTTGGATTTTAACAGCCAGCAACCCACAAACAAAAGCCCTCTGACATCTCAGTGGCAATGCAATGATTTTAATCCTAAACACCAAGCTATTTCAATTTCCCTGTAATATCTTTTTTTTTGCGGGGGGTGGGGGGGGGGTGAATCCCTGGCTGGGAATCGAACCCAGGCCACAGCACTGAAAGCACTAAAGCCTAGCCACTACATCGCCAGGGAATCCCCTCCCTGTAATATCTTGATGGTTTCTTTCATAGATTTGAAAATGCTTAAACGAGGAGCAACATGGGCCATAATTTCAATACATATGACACAGAAGGGAAAATTTCTCACATCAATTACATGCAAAGCTCAAAGAGAAAGCTTCTCTTCACTGGAAATATTTTCTCTCTCTAGAAGTTATCTGCCACTTTCTTTGCTGATAAAATATCCCAAACTCCAAAGAACCAACATTGTATTTTCACTCTTCATCCCCATTGAACAGGGCTACTGAAGACATGTATGTCTCCTCATGGTGTCTTCCCACGACTAGTCTGCACCGTTTTCCCGTCTCACTGTTGCTAAGAACTACGTTGTTACGAACCAGAGAGTTATTTTTTGGCATCCCAATGCAGGAATTCAAAAACTTCTATCCATCTTAACATCTTGACTTTACACACTATGTGTTAGATAGAAAAGGTAATAATATGATGGAATAACCTTAATTGATTGTTTTGTTTTTAGTTTTTCTTTTATAGGGGTTTTATTTATTTTGAAAATTTTATTTTTCAATTACAGTTGACATTCAATATTGTTTTCTATTAGTTTCAGTTGCACATCATAGTGGTTAGATATTTGTATAATTTACCAAGTGATCCCTCCGCCCCAATAAGTATAGCACCCACCTGGCACTATGCAGTTATTATAACGTTGTCGATTATACTCCTTATGCTGTATTTTATAGCCACATGTCTATTTTGTAACTGCCATTTTGTACTTCTTAATACCCTCCCCTCTTTCCATCCAGCCCCCTAACCTAACCGCCTTCCAGCTGGTGACCCTCCGTTCATCCTCTAGTAACGAATCTGTTTGTTCATTTATTTTGTTCTTTAGATTCCACATGTAAGTGAAATCATATGGCATTTGTCTTTCTCTGTCTGACTTACTCAGCATAATACCCCCCAGGTCCATCCATGTTGTCACAAATGGTAAGATTTCTTTTTTTTATGGTAGAGTAATATTCCACAGCATGTATGTACCACATTTTATTATTTAATATATATTGGGGTGGGGGTGGCAATTTCCACTTTACTTTTCCATCTCTGTCATCACATTCTGTGAATTGGTGGTTTCCCTACATTATTTCTTCTAAAACCTCAAAACAAGTAGTTCTTGATCTTTTGTTTCTTTTTTAAAATTTGGTAACAGTAAGAATCTCCTTCATGAAACACACACACACACTTTCACCACACTCCATGCCATGGCATAAAACTTCAGATTTAACAGACCCAGTGAAGCCCATCCATGGACTTCCAAGTTAGCTACCTTAAAGGCGGCCAAGTTATTTTTTTGAAATAAAATGTATATATTACAGACATAGACTTTTAAAAGACACACCTATTTTTTCTTAATTTATTTTTGTGATGCAAGACCAGTAACGGTTTTAGAACAAAGTCCTTTACTATCAGAGAACAACCACAGCATTATAAATTTCAGGAATCCACTTTTTAATTTACTCGCCCTGCAGGATCTTTCTGCTTTAGGGGTTAAATGTGAAACTATAAACAGTCATTAAAATACAAAACAACCACAGTAGTTAACCGGATATTAAGAAAAAACATCACATCTGTTTTAGAGTTCTCTTGCATCCACAAATTCAGGAACATCAATTTCAAGAACTTGGTTTTATGACATGCCCTTAAGCCAAGAACACCAGGTTACAATCAAGGCAAGTTAGGTGAGACGTCCCATAAGCTGACTCTCACTACAGTATCTTGCCAGTAGGATTCTCTTTAATTTAAAAGCAGTCGACAGAATTAGATTTTCTATTGCCTTAACAGAAAAACAGTCATTACTACTTGCAAATTAATAATTGTGCTATTCTGATTAACTGGATAGGTTTATAAAAAGAGTAAGAAAGGAAACAAATTTCATGCTGTTTATCTGGTGATATACTCTAAGTATTAATAACAATGAGATGATGGTTTTTCATTATACACAGATTTTGAAGCTTGCAGAGAATCTGATGTTTCTAATTTAAATCCTTTTTAAAACTTCAACTTGTCTGAGGGTATACATCTTAAATAACCAATTTGTAATAACTTAACCAGCCAGAAAACAAGTGCAACTTTTCAAAAACACATACCTCTGGGCATCGAAGAAAACTCTTCCTTCTGTAGTAAGTTTAATGAAGTGCAACTAAGAATAACAGTCATCAACTGGGGTTTTGAAGGCAATATTTCAACATAATCAAATGTGTCAAATATTCATCCTTACAGCTTCTTATGCTGTGAGTTATAAGTAAGTCTCATTTCTTGGGAATGATTGAACATAACCCACTTGGGGCTGTGCCATCTGTGAATTACTTACATGTGACACTCTGTTTAAGAGATGGAAATTTTGATTTTTTTCCCCTTGGATATTGAAATGAAATGCAATTGAGGAGAGCTTTTTAAATGATTATTTTTCATATTAGTTGCTACATGGATGCATTATCACACACTCCCCATATTCATCATCACTTATCAAATCATAGGCATCAAGTATGTCGCAGATGAAGTTACAGAGGAAGTATCAAGTAGAACGATGAACTCTGAGAGGTGGAAAGGAATCTACAGTTGCCAATTCTGTATCCCCTGGGCTCAGGCTTTTGCCAGGAAGAACCCTCACTGGAGTGCGAGCCAATGTGAGAGTTGTGGTTACGTTCCCATGGCTACCTTGAAAGGCTGCTCCTCTTATCACTAAGCAAACAGTAAAAGTGACTATAAGGCTATATGTAGGGTGCCACATAATTTATCATCCACGCATGGACACCTCTGAGAGTCAGTGGGGACACTATTAATAATCATGCCAGAACAACAATCATGGACTAGGACTGCTCCAGGCAAAGCTAATCATACTGTTACCCTAGAGATTATGTGTGACTCCAAGAACTTCTCCCTAGGGTCTCAAGCCATTTCATTAATGCTATATCCAATTTTAGTTTTGTCTAGAGCTGCTCTGTCCAATGAAATAGAATGAGACTCATAGATGTAACTTTAAATTTCCTTGCATGAGTATCATGAAAAAGAAATGGTGGAAATAATTTTAATAATATATTTAATTTAACCCAATATACCAAACATAGCATCATTCCAACATACAGTTAATATGAAAATTATTACTGGAGATATTGCACCTTTCTTTTTTCATATTTCAATTTTTGAATTCCATTGTGCATATTACACTAGAATACATTGTTAGTGCTCATGTAGCCAGAGGCTATGATATTGGACAATGCAGTTCTAAATAGTCCATAAGTTTGGATATACAGGGACCAATTAAGAGATTTATCTCTCTCTCTCTCTCTCTCTCACACACACACACACATACATACACACAATTTTTCTTCTAGTTAAAAAAATAGATACATCTAAATGTCTTTACTTACTAACTTTGCCTACCCTGCACAATAAGGCAGTTGAACTACCTATCTCTTGCCTAGGTGAACTATACCTTGGAACAGAAAGACCAACCTTTACTTGGTAGATTCTTCTGGGGAATAGAAAGAATGGTTGAAATTAGAAAAACTGGGTAACTGCTGAGAACTTCTAAGACTTTTTTCATACTAATATGTGTCTTACATTCCTAAGTCTAACACATATACTCTGAGCACCCTCCATGGACTTGGCAATAGAGAAATGATGATAAATGAGGCCCAATGCCCATACCTTGAATTGTTAAGGCTTAAAGTTTGCATGGAGATTATTTTACAGTTGAAGCAAGAGAAGCCTAGGATGTGTCACTATTCTATGGCCAGGCAAGGAGCAGACTCTATCCTTTGGGTCTCAGGTCTGTACTTCACCATGTACTGAGAGCACTGTGAGGACAAGCGGAAATATGTTTTCCTTTTCATTGTTGATAGGCATGAACTTGGCCCATATTTGATAACTTTCACATCATCAAGTATAAGGATTTTGGGTACTAGCATTTCTTTTTGAAGCAGGATTTGCATCTTTGCTACTAATAATATATCTCTTCCACCAAATACGCCAATTTGGAACTCACTGATTTATTCTGGTAAAGAATAAGGGATCTATCAGAAAGGTAGTCACCCTCATTTCCACTAGGGAGAGTGATACTGATGTATTTTCAATTGTGGCACCTAAGTAGGCTGACCAGACATACCATCTGAACCCTTTCACTGAATTAATTAAGTTTTTTTCAAAATGTGTCAAAAAGCCACAAAAAATAAAAAAGTTGATATTTTGACTATTTTATTCATCTAATAATATTTTGAGCTGCTCTGTACATAAATGACAGTATTTTTATTTTAAAATTTTGTTATATGGTAATAAATTTACCATTATATTGAATTTTGAGCAAAAAATATTCAAAACATACTAAGTGGCATCAATTAGATTTAAGTATAGATAAATTAGAATCTAATGCATTGATGACATAAAAAATTTATTACAAAATGTTACACAATATGGCATACAAAACATCTTTGTTGTTGATAGTGCAAGCCACAGGAAAACATTAAAAAAATCTTCCAAATGGAGAAAAGTCCTTGAAATAGTTTCACACTGAGTAACAATTTAACAATAATTACAGTATTGATATTTCAAGTAAATACAGTTATGGTTGTACATTTTATTAAAATGAATGATCAAAGTATTAAAATTTCCTATTTTTATTCATACTTGAAAAACATAGGGTTCCCTGGTGGTGTAGTGGCTAAGGCTTCAGCGTTATCAACGCTCGGCCTGGGTTTGACTCCCAGCAAGGGAACCACCAAAAAAAAAAAAAAAGGAAAGAAAAACACAAAAATACAGAAAAATGCACAAAAGTTTTTTTGAGCTTGTGGGGTAAACTTGAATACCACAGTCAATGGATGAAAAAATTCATTCAGCTATATCCAAACATCAAAGCAAAAGGGTAAATGGTCCCGTTTCAAATGGTAGTATGATCAGCCTCGTCTCACGGGGCTAAATTCAAGGTGTCAGCAGTCTGACTGTACGTACCAGTTGAAACAGGGCAGTACCATTGCTTTCTGACCTGTTTACAACGGTAAGTCTGTTCAGCCTACGCCTAAGTGAACCATGAAACTAATTGGCGGGTGTTCTCAATGTAAATGACAGTGATACAATCACATGCCCTCTCATTTTAGGCATACTGATATTGTAAAAATAAGCAGTAAATTGTATTTTTTTTTCTTGTATATAATTCTTTTGTCATTTATACAGTTCTTCCTCCAATCCAACATATTTAGGCTTAATATGGTCTCAATCAGTGTGCACGAAACACACACAGACATCATACCACATACTGGTTCTGTTTATAGTAATTATTTCAGTAGAACACATACACCTAATTTTTATCAAGTGATTTTCCATTAAATAAGTTTCCTTAAAAGGAGGAAGAGTGAGAAATATTATATCTAAAATGCTTTCAGGATACCTGCTTCCCTGTTTATAAAAAAAAAAGGTCAAAATATTGCCACAGACCTATTTTTAAATATCCAATGATTTGATACAGTAGCTCCTACCTCATACACATAGGCACTGGTTCTTGATAAAAAAATTTCATATCAAACTAGGAAAATCTATTTAGCTCATTCAGTAACCTTATATGACTATAATACGTTGCCTTTTTCTTCAGGTGCTATAGACAGAATTAAAATGGGGAAGAACTTTCCTTTAGAAGACTTGTTAATGTTTACATTATTGACGATCATCTATTACAACAATATATAGTTATTAACCAAAACCTAACTCTCAGCCTATTTCAAAGGGTGAACCATGACTGCAAGTCTGCAAAGCAACTCAGGATTTAACCGAAAGACATCGTCTCCTCAGAAAACTATTGTCCATTTAACATATCAGTTATAAGTACAGCAGTTATAACTACATCTGGTTATAAGCACTTTTAGTATGTAATTGTATTTTTCTTTAATTTCAATGTTGGGTTCTAGAAACTGAATACTGGCATCACATATTCATGATACTGGTATCTTGAAACTGTATCATCATTCACTATGTTATGACTTCACTAAGTATCTCATTGACACATTGAATATGCATAAAGCATATTAATTATATCCTTGAGCATCATGAGGTAGGAGGATGAAGGAATTCAACAGAATAGAGCGTTGGTTAAGAGCATGGACTTTGGAGCCAGACCACCTGGGTTAAATTCTTGGCTCTGCTACTTGCTAGCAGTGATCTTACACAAATTACTGAAACTTCTTGCACCTCAATTTCATTATCAGTATAGTGGAGACAAAAATGTGTTCTTTCTTCAGTGTGGAAGTTCAGTAAAACACTTAAAACAGTGCTAGACACATAATCAGTGCTATATAAATAAAAGCTATCATTATAACTATATACTAGCAATAGTTCACACTAGCTATTATTATAACTAATATTATATATCCTATCAAAAGATGTCTAATTATCAACTCACTTAGGACTGCAAAGTCTCAGTTAGTCTATGGGTAAGGCACTTTGATCTTTCATCAGAAATGCAAACGGCAGGACACCTACTGGACTAACAGGTTTCAGACTCTGGCCACCAGGGTGTGAAGCGCTTGGCTGGGCATCAGCAGGTGGGCCTGGCGCTGGGTCACTGCTTCTCCTCACCAGCAGTGGAGTGCCTGTCGGACAAAATAAGAGGTGAGAGGTCAAGAGAACCCTGGGGGGAAGAAAGTGCATGGTACAATGGAATTTAATTAAAAAGGTTTACAATGTGCTTTTATGTAAAAACATTCTATTTCTCAAGGATGCTTGTAAATTAATCCGTTTAATGATCTCTCATCATCTATTTATAGATTGACACATGGAAACAAAATCTTTTAACTCTCATCTTTCCCTACTTGCATTTCAAAACAAGTCATTGTGCTTAACCAAAAACGGTTAGGTAATGTCAATGGAGACAGTGTGCAATCTAAAATTGATCTAGAAAGTGTATTTGAGTATTAAAAAGAATGATTATCCAGCAGACAAGTGAAGAGGTTCACACGGTCAGTGCAATTTGCTATTCAGGAGACCTACAGTATAGTTATTACTGCCATATGGCAATTCCCAAATCTTTAAATGATGATATATACTGAAATAAATTATTTACTGGGGTTACAGCATTAATGTCTATTTAAGTACACAAAGAAATACGTTCTATTCTCTTCTTTTTCTCCTAAAGTAGAGAACACTGATAAAGAAAATAAGTTAGTTCTTCCAAAGATATATCCTGATTTCTTTTTAATTTCATGAAAACTTCCAGTCTTAAATATTTGAGTCAGCTATTAAATTCTGAAAAAAAGATTATGCTATTAGAAAGTTCAAATGAAATTCAACCTTAGCTGAGCTAGCGACCTAACTACTCCGCTTGCAATTAGGCCTGAAATAATTTGTTTCATACAAAATTGGCCGCTATAGAGGAAACTCTCAAAAAATTCATCTGTAGTTTAAAAATTGTTCTCATGTAAATATCAACTTTTTATTTGGGTGCTTTTGGGAAAACAAGTAGAAAGTAGTAGAAATGCAATTCCCCATTAATCAATAATTGGAAACTAGTTCCACAACTCTTTGAAGCTATTGCAGTTTAAAAGAATATTTTTCATACCTCAATTTACATGGTACAGTTATAAAAAGTAAATACATTTGAGGTTACTTACAAATCAGATTTTTCTCTGTGTTTCAACATTCTGATTCTGTGTACAAAACAGACTTACTAATAATGTCATCCTTGTTCAGATAAAAATTGTTTTTTAAAAAGAAAAATTTATTTTATGATAAGAAATCAACATGCTACTTACGATGAAACATTATGCCAAAAGATACTATAAATTCTAAGTTTACATTCTATTATTTATTTTTTATTAATAAATACTTCACTACATTATTCCCCTCTTCCATCCCCATCTAAAAAACTTCTCAAGCAAGTGATATAGCAATAGTTGTGTGGTTGGCAGCTGTCCTCGAATGAAACATAAAAACAGGAAGAGTACAAGCAACACCAAGTACCATAAATTCTTAAGGCAATGGAATCCGAGTCCTATACCAGTTTTTTTCTTCTTTCAGGTGATCTGTTTCTCTGATGAAGCCCCTGAATTACCATGAAGATGAGCTCAGTCTAAATGTGACACCCTCAGAAATAACCCATTATCTTTAAAATTAAGAGACTAGAACAAACTCCATTAAACTCTGGTTTGTCTCCAAGCATTTAACGTGGATAGGTACACTGCATGTCAGTAAGCTCAAATTAGAGAAAAATAAACAAATAAATAAAACAAAACAAAGAACAGCAAGTCAAACCAGCTTGGTACACTAGGTCAAAAAATAAATTGACTTAGAGGCACCAAAACAAAAATTTGAGTAACTGACAATTTTAGTTACATTGTTTTTTCAGATGAGTCATACACATATAGATATGAATATACACTCTGCGTGTGTGTGTGTGTGTGTGTGTGTGTGTGTGTGTGAGAGAGAGAGAGAGAGAGAGACCTGTTGTTTTTCTTGGGTAATACAATAAATATATTTTTCTTAAAGAAGCTATTCTATATAGTTTTCCTTCAACTTTAAGAACATGACTTATTAGTCTTTACTCACTGTCAATATCTGCTGTTTTAAAAAAAAATACAAAATTATTTAAGACATAATTTTATAACAACATGTATTTTGTTTAATCAATATTCCACAGTATTGTAGGGTATCTCCTAGAAGAATTCTGCACCAGTATACTAATATTTGAAATACTAACAAAAAACAAACTGTAAGATAGCTAGGTGTTTCTTAAACATACTCTCTACTCCTCAGGAATAAGTTCTGTTCTCTACTTTTTCTGTATTCCACACTTCAATGTCTCCTGTTGAGTTGCCTTCGAATTTTTTTTGGCTGTCTTAATATGTTAATGACAAGTACAAATCATTTCATATTGGAATTAATAATGAACACCTTTAAATATAAACTGTTGTCTCAGACAGTTTTAAACAATCCTGTCTTTGGCAATTTAAAATGCATGTAAATGGATTTTTTTAATTACTAAAACCCCATTTGAAGGTGGCTGTTAGGAACAGACTGAGTACCTAACTTAGAGACAAACTTAAAGAAAGACAGTCCTAGTACGTAATAGAAGGCACGCAATGAGCAGTACTGAGATGATCTGGGCAAATCCCTGTGCGTACGTAATAGAATTAACGATGCACCTCATGAGCAAGCCTAACTGAATTGAAGTAAGAAGGAACAACTAACCTGGTTTTGTGGAACCCTCTGAGGTGGGGGGCAAGTGACCCAAGCATACTGCTGCACTGAAGGAGCTCAGAGCCTAACAGTAAGATCAGATGACTGACACTCAGCACTGTCGTGTCCCTACCGTGGAGAGGATCATGGGTTTGTGGGGCAAATAGACTGAGCTTTTTTTTAATGTGGTGTCACTCTGTGACACCGAACTGTTCAGTGACACAGTCTTATCATTTAAAACCTGGTGATAACAACACACCACATAATGGATAGGAGGCTGAACTAAAGTAAGGCATGCACAGGACATGGCACTATCTGGTATATAATTTTCAGGACATCTCCCTTCTCCCAATAAAAGTACTTGCCATGGTTGTGGACAATGTTATCTTATCTGCTCAAAAAGCTGAACTCCTGAAACTCACGTTAATTTTCATAGACTAATACGTAAATTAAAATAGTACAACACAATTCTGTGCTTAACCAGGTATAGCCTTATTACAAAAATCAAAGTTTTTAAGAAAAATAAAATGATGGTGTGGGAAGGGAATTAAAAAAAAATAAACAAAATAGGCTATTCATTGGTATTTTTCTGGTAATTGAGAAAGGATGCTTATTATTAGGTTTTAGAGGCAAAAGCCCTCAGTTCAGCTCAAGAGAACAGCAGTAATTCTTGGAATCGTAAGAAACATAAAGCATTTTATAACATAAAGTCTTACACAAACAGCTGCATTATACTTTTCCACAAAGTTAAATATTTGCAGCCTCATGAGACATCAGGAACTACACAAGGGGTGGACAATATTAAGATCAGTAATCACAGTGCTTACTCTAGGTTATCTTATAAAGAAGATGTGAGGACACAGGACACGTTACACAGGAAGGTAGGTAGGTGCCTGTGCAGTGTCCCCAGGGTTATGTGTTGGATTATCGACCATATCAGGGAACACGCACGCTGTAGAGTACATCAAGTCCCATTTTATTTATCTGGATGTACAGAAACTTAACGGAAGTCAAAGATATAGACAGAGAAGTTGTGTCTCTCCGAGCAGAAGAGGTCATGATCAGTTGTGCAGCTGCTGGTGACTGTGTCCTTGCAAGATAGGTTCCTGCCACATCAAGAAAGCCAGAGCCTTTCTGGAGCCCTGCCCATGTATATTCAGGGCTCACGTTACACTCAGAAAAAAATGGACTCCCATTCACACTGTTCTTCTCTTTAAGGAGGTGGCTTGACCCACCATGCTTTCCCAGGCCTTGAGACAACCAGCTCTGGACACTGTTGCCAGGTGTCTATGAATAATGGCACATGTCCCAATTCTCAAGCAATAATCATTTTAATGATAGTAAAACTAGAATCAACAGGGCTATAATTACTTGACCAATGTCCCTTGTAACTGTAACTAAGGGAGCCCAGAGGATGGTCACCTAATCCATTTGGGGGACAATAATTTTAAAGGGGCAGCAACTAGTTCTAAGGCTAAAATTGGTACATCAATGAATCATGTAAAATATAATAAATGTCAATGCAAATTTAAGTTATCTATATAGATATAAGTTTTTGTCTCTTTGCTATAAAATCTCTCCCCCGCCCACTCTCTCACTGTCTCTGTCTGTCTGTCTGTCTGTCTGTCTCTCTCTCTCTCTCTCTCTCACTCACACACACACACACACACACACACACGCCCTGGATGGATTATTTCCACACATAGAGGATGTATTTGGGATGGAGTTGGCTAAATGACAGACGATGTGATATACAGAAAATTCTGTTTGGGGGTTTTGAAAAGTATCTCAGAAAGGTAGGCCATTGCAGAGATTGAAACCAAGGTCCAGAGGCATCGTCCACATGATGCTGCAGTGGGCATGGACAACGAACAATGGCTTTAAACCCGAGTCCCACATCCAACATCAGAAAGGCACAAGTTTTAAGCTGTATGGTAAGAGCAGGGATTTATTTTAAAATGGTTAATGATTACCCTGAGCAAAATCAAAGGCCAGGTTGTCATCTGTATTGGTGCCATTTCATTTTAGAGCAACTGAAACCTGGAAAGCTCTTGGGCAGGGGCTTCCAGCAAACCTGTTGACAAGGCGTCCTGTAAGAAGTAGGAGGCCTCGAGCAGGGAGAGGCTAGAAAAGCAACAGAAGAGAATGAATAGGGACCCAGCAGTCACAGGCAGAAATGCAGTAATAAACGTGAGGAGGACATAGGACAGTTTAGCCATGACTACACAAATAAAGCAAAGGACGAGGGGCATCAAATGAAATCCTAAAACCATTCACGTATTTCTCGTTGGAGGAAAAGTGAGCAATGGCAAAGTTTTAGCAACTTCTGTCAGTAAACAAACAACAATAACAGCAACACCCCCCACGAATCTTGGCTTTAGCCCACTGAGGGTTAGAAAAGTTTGCTTTTAATCTCAGATGGCTTGAAACGCATGAGAAATCAAAGTCTACATTTTCAACTGTGCCGTAGAAATAAGTCTGAAGGTCAGACCAGCCATCCTATCGGCTTCCAGAATGAGTGAGCAAAGACACAGAGGAGGTAAACAAAGGAAGAGAGAGGAAGAATCAGCACAGGCCTACCACCAGCACCCCACCCAATGGAAGGAGGAAACCAGAACTCCACACGCTCACAGAACCTTCAGGGGAATAACAAGGTCTCCCAGGTGACAAGGGGTTAGCAAAGCCACAGAGGTGAGCCTAGAGGAATGGTGGGATAGGGGGGTGGAGAAAGGAACTGGAGTTACCATGACAAACTGTTCACATTCAATAACGGGTTAAAACCTGGTCTTTTTATAGAGTTCCATTCTTCCTTTGTGCTAAGGGATTACGTCTGTGCTAGTGAATTATCAAATCCCCAAAACAGTTTGAAGACAGAAAACACACTCTCCTTCCATTGTTACTGCCACTGCCACTTAGGATAACAAGATACACGGGACTGGGGAAAACGTGCTATTGAAATACACCGCACTTTGTAAATATTTAACTTTGATGATGAAAATGAATTGCAAATGGTTAAAAATTGTACACATTTAAAAAGAGATGAATAAAAAAAGATAAATTTACCAGGCAATCAGTATTCATAGTATATTAATAATATTAATAGTATGCTAAGCTGCATCTTGGTTTCATATAGTACATTTCCTTAATAGACTCTGTAAACAGTCAGCACCTAGGAGAATGCCTTTAATTGTCTTGTACTTTAAGACTTATTGAATCAATTTCATATTAATTAAGTAAATATGACATTAAAATACAGATATGTCTTCCAGAGTTACGGTGCAAAGAGACGGAGGGGAGAGGGATCGGCAAACCTGCCTTCCACAGGCAGCTCTGTCGGCGTGTGGCCTCCAGGGAGCTGCCCCACCCGAGTGCAGCCTCTCCTCAGCGAAGGAAGCATGTTGGGTAAGCAGCCCCAAAGTCCCACTCCAGATCTATAAGGAGATAGTTCCATGATTTATACAGCCAATAAGAAAACTGGTGTCCAGAGAAATTAAGTTCCTAAGTCTCGTGGACTTGACTTCTACCCCGACTTTATTCACTTGACGCTTTCTCGCTGCGGGGTCGCGTTCTCTATGTGGGCAGGTGCCTGGAAGTAAGGGGGCTGCTATCTCTTTAATGCAGTAGCAATTCTTTTCATCTGAGAGATCAGCAGGAAGAAGACTTGGCTAGAAGGATACAGATAAAATGACAGGATGGTGGAAACTGAGTAGCTAAAAGGCAAATATTAACCCACAGTCACATGGGCATCAGTGAAGGGATGGATGCTAGCAGCTCCCCCAGAGCGTGTGATCCCACACATGGATGATTTCAATGTCTTGACAGCACTGTCTCCCTATTAATCCTATCAATACTTTAATTAAAAAGAAAAAGGTGAGTGAGATTGGTATCTCATTTGTTTTGGGAGACAACTAGATTTTCTTTTTTTGTGTGGATTTTATAGATGTCCGATAGGGCTTTTGAAATGATGCCTAACAAACTCCCTTGCACTCAACTTGGAGACTCATAAAAAATGGTAATGATATCAGCAGTGGCACAATTTATGGCAAAGTACTGAGAAGAGATCATTTTCACTACAGGAGTGCCTGACCAGGTCTGGGGCCTGGTCTGTGATGGACGCAGCAGCTGTGACATACTTTCAAACCCATGATGAAGAAACCACATGAGAGAAACCAAGTCAGATTTTAGCAGAATTTTAGCTGTCCAAATACTTTAGTCTTAAATATCACTCCATTAAGAATGTGACTCCCAGTATTGCCATAAAAGGAGCAAAGACGTTCAGGTTGACTGATGGTATCATTTTTCTTTCATTGCGGATGGCAAAAACCATGCCTGTTCAAAACATGATGGGACAAATGCAAGTAATTCACAGAACAGTCATTGGCTGCACAATAGACAGGAATAAGCACCTACATGATAAGACATCTTCTAGTACTTGCAAAGCTGCTGAAATTGCAGTGCTACTGCGGTAAGAACAAGTGTGGGGGGTGATTAACTGACCTTCACCATGAAGTGTACTTTGCTCTCAAGATGGTTATGTCTTCCACTTCAAGCATATTGTTGCCCCATTCCTAAGGGTATATGCTTTTTCTTCTATTGAACTTTTCACGGTATCAATTTACTCGTGCCATTTAAAGTCAGCTTGTGCCACGTCTTAGGCATGCACTGCACCTAAACTGACTTTAAAAGTCTTGAGTAAACTGATACCATGAAATAGTTTGAAAAATTTTAGATGTGTATGTATCAACTGGATAAAATGTGAAAAGTTTTGTTCCAGTATGTGTTTGATTGAAGAAATTTAGAAGTGGTCATTTTAGGTTAGAGTAAAATTCAAAAGATTAAGACAAACAACACTGACATACTATAGAGGTTCAACACAACCAAAGTTCCTGTTCTTTGAAAGGCAGACAGTCTGAAAAAGGAAGAAAACATTAACAAACACAAACGAAGACACACAAAGCCATATAAAGGCTCCCGAATCATAGGGGTGGAGAAAAGAATCTGGCATGGGCATATCATCCAAGTCCAATTTCTTGTTCTGGTATTCGAGGACCTCATTGGTTTCTCCCAACCTACCTCTTGATTACATCTCCTACTGTATTCTTTGTAGTTCATGTCAACCAGTATCACCTGCCATTGCCTAAAAATGCCCTGAAGACTCTGACCTCCCTGTGCATACAGGTGCTATCTTCTCAATTGTTATTCTCAAATACTGCAATCACTTGTAATCCTGTCTATTCTTTAAGCCATAAATCAGCTCTACTTCTTGGAATAACCACATACAGATTTGCTGGAGTTAATGAAGTATAACTTCAGGGCCCCTTATTTCCACAGGCCCCTTACAAGATTCCAGGAGAAACCTGAGCAACATGACTATATGATTATGTGATTTTGCAAACTTTACAGAAGTAAAGTAGTTTGCAATTGATTAATACCATGTCTTTTAAATCTAATGCTCGCTCTAATACACTCTCCTTCCTGTTGGGTGACCCTAGAGTAGCCAAGAGCATTTCTGGGGTACTTAAGGAGAAATTGAGTTGAGGATATATTTCATCTGAATACAGTGGATTATGTCTGTGTGGTTCACAGAAACTGCTATGTATAGTTAATGCCAATCATCCTAGTGAAGAATACAGATCCATCCCTGTACCCACTGTGTTGGTTAATATAGCTCCACGGTACAAAGGAATAAGACCAGGTGACATAATAAAGTGATTGTGCTCTTTTTGCACCCAGCAATAGAAGGGTGTGCGTACTGAAAGATAAACAAGATTAGAAACATATAAAGCCAAAAGCTAGATTACAGAAAATTCTTTTACTCATCCAATGTATCAAACTGTGCACAATTCAGTATTCAGATAATTCAGTTCTGATGAAGACCTTAACAAATAGAAAGTTCTCTCCTACATAAAATGTAATTAGAAATTCAACATAGAATTAAAATTTCTGAGCTAGGAAGACACAGATCTGTTAAGGTTTCACAGATTACAGTCATAGGTATGTGCAGTGTCGTGTTTATAAACCCCAAATATTATTTAAACAACAGAAAACACTTTGATTAACCATGTTAGAGCAAAGATCAAATTAATCTATTTAGTCAATGTATAAAACTTGATATTACCTATGAAGAGCTTATTAAAGAACATGCAGTCAAAAATTGTAGGGAAAAGGGTCATAGAGTTATTTTTAATGAATAATATGTAATCAATTAACATTTCATTAATAAAATTGTTTTTTCACATTTTCTGACATCTCTAGTATTTAGCTTTATTAAATTTATAAATTGCTATGATTTTTCCTCATTCTAAATAAGCATTGTTTTATTCATACATATATATTTTTTTTAATTTAAAATATATGTTCCTTTTCCAATCTCTCCAGATTTCATACATTGGGAGTGCCATTAAATGGGGATCTGCTTTTGTACCTTATTAGGGTATGTCACATCTTTTTCTTAGGTCCTCTTAATTTACTCATTTAAAAGTGTTTATTGAATGAGTAAAATGTACGAGGCAGGCTTCCAGGTACCCTGGACACATCAGCACACAGCACACTAAGGCCCTGATCTTATAGAGCTTACAGACAGCTGGAGGAAGACAGGTAACAAGTAAGTACACAAATAAATGTGGGCATTGAAGACACGAATAGAGCACAAGTTCTTAAAGAGGAACATGAGAGAGAGAGAGATGGGAAGGAGTGCAGCAGGACCACATTACATTGTAAGCTCTTTGATAGCAAGCAACTCATCTTAGTCAATCACTTAGGATCGCCAGCAGAGTGGGTATTTAACGGACGCATGCTGAACAGAATTAAACGGATCTAGATAAATTTTGAAACAAAGATCAACCTCTAAATTCAGAAATCTTTAGACTCTAAAGTGTCCCAGACGAGGACTTTTTTTTCCATGAAAGGTGTCTATGGCTCCCAATCTGTAAATAAATTGCTACTGTCAGGTTTGTTTCTCCTCACCTAACACTTTTTAATTCAGCATCAACATTTATTTTAAAACAAACACTATTCACACTGATGCAGCATATGTTATCACCCTTACGACTTAATGATAAATGAGCAGAAAAGTGACATCAACATCAGTGTTAAACTATTCCAGTAGAGGCTCTGAAATATTGACTATGGTCTTGTCAATTACTGTGGTTTGTGAAGGAATGAATGTATTGACTGGTCAGTTGATCTTTCAGTTTTCTATAGTTTACAGTCTTACAACCTATATATTTATGAGATTAGTCTATATTTATAAGATTTATGACATCCATGAAGTAACTAGAAAGATAATAGTTGAGCTTACTTGAAAAGATTCTTTGGGAGAGCTGACTTTTAAACAGAATTTTGAAATGCATGAATTTTGATACATGAATTGACAAAGTGGTACAAAATGGTAACTAAGACATTTATAGCAGGCAGAGGGGCTCATGGCTTTGAACTAGATATGGACACCTATGCCTGGATACTGATACGATGTGCTGAGCCAGAAAGTAGGCATGAACCAACTGATAAGAGGAGCAAGTGACTGAGGAGACCAGAACATCCCTAGAAGGTATTGAAAAATGGTAGAGTGTGAATGTAATCTAATTCAAACAGCAGGAGGTTTCCAAAGGGGGAAATCTATAGCATGTTTTTAAGTATTGAGGAACTGGTTAAAATACATTTTGAAAAGGTATTTGTAGGTTAAAAATATACGAAAAATGTTGATTAAAAGAATAAGTGGGGATATCTCAATGTAATTCTCTTATAAAAAACCATAAAGTGAATTCTAGTGTTGTCCAGTCAAGGGGGTTTGGACTTGACAGGACAGCTTGATTCAGCACTGAGCTCATATGGGATGGTTCTTTAGGGTAGGGATTTTGGTCTATACCAAAGTTTTGTGAAACCCTTGTTTTGTCCTACATTGGTGGCCACGCCTACCATTGCATTGGGAACCACCTCTGAAAGAATACTTCACTAGCTCTTAGCAATATGAGAAAGGGAGAAATCAACAATGTCTTTAGGCCATTTAGCTACAGTTGCAAACAATTACTGACATCAAAGTACTAAACTCAAATCACCAAGTCCTTCCTAATAGATGAGAAATATCCACATGTCAATTTAAGGCATCCTGGGCACAAATCTATATGACTTATCAGCTGCATTTGAAACCTTTGATTATTACATCTCATTGGATGGTTTAAAGTCCCTGACCAGACTGGAGGAAGCAATGCATTATGCAGCCACTGTTATCTCTTAGGAACACTCAAAGGATGGTTTTATGCCAATGCCTGTGTGCCCAAATGTCTTCCGTGCAGTGGCAAAGGAACCTAATGCCTCTCAGGCCACCACTTCTGATGTGGAAAGCATTGTTTCCACTTAACAAGAGTTAAAATTCTAAACAAGAGTCAATCAGTTGAAGCTCAAGCCAGAAAACACAGAAACTGGGTGCCCCTGGAAGGCAACATGTCTAATAAAAGTGCCAGAGGAAACTCTTACTTTTTCCTGTCGCACATAGAGACTTTCCGACATTTGTAACTGTGGTCTGAACCATCATTTGTAGACTCCCAGCTACTCCTGGAGCCTAGGGACCAGCCTTGACCTCAGGCATCTTTTACCTTATGCTCCTGGTAGGCAGGGGTCAGATTTTATCCATGATGTGGAACGGGCTCCAGCTGTCCAAGCCTGTGTGACCTCGCATTAGGATAATTGAAATCTAATCCACCTGAAAGTATCCTGGACGACCACCCAGGTGTTTCATGTGGCTGCTGTCTTGCTATTGAATAGGTCCATTACACAAGCTGGAGCACGTTACACCAGCCAACTAATTCATTTGGTGGCATATAGCAAGCCAATGAGCCACAAATCATTATTGACTTTTCTGCGTAACTCCTAGGGGCAGATTCAATGGGAGTCAAAATCAAAAGGTCACAGGTACAAAACTAGATTTTGTTTCTATGATTCTTTAAGAGAAGAGGCAAACTGCTCTTGCTAACAGCATTAAAGCTCCAACTTTCAAAGGAAAAGACATTTGGACATCGAGGGCCTGCTCATGCTAAGTATGAAGAATATAGAGTTCAGTTTAAATTTAAAGTATTTTTGAGAGTCACAGTAATGACTGGGTTCCACTCAATTTAACTAAAATAAGCCAATGATTGGAAATCCATGACTATTTTAAAGGACAGAACAAGTTTATACCACTATTTTCCCCACAGGTCCTAGGAGTAAACTAAATTATACCAGAATAAGAAATGTTTACAAAATTGAAAGTGTTGCCTGTTTTATCTAGCTTATGTCACAAGCCCATTCCACCCAGAAGTGCTGGATTACACTAGGTCAGTGTTTATTATAACTGAACAGTGTGAGTAGACAATATTGATAAGAAGTGACAGGATAGCAAATTAAAGCACAATCTGCCAAGATTAGAGGGAATCTGATGACACAGTTTAGCAATACAGACCTACCACCTATGAAAAGCATTAAACTGAAGGTGCTGATAAGAGGCCAGTATCTAAATCAGACAATTTTGAACATGTCAAATGGTTCCTGAGACAAGCCTCCTTTAATTTCAGGTGAAGGATCATAATCTCGTCTTCCGGTCTTCTCAGGGCAAGCAAACCAGCACACAGTGCTGTTTTTTAAAAAAGACTGACGGAAGAAGGAGGAACTGTCCTCATAAGGTGTAAGTGCAAGTTCAGATGCTATCATCATTGTCTTTGTACTGAGCTTGTCTAGATCACCTCACTATGTTATCTATCCAGATTGGCGCGAACACACACACACACACACACACACACACACACACACAGAGTTGCTTCTACAGATGAGATATTTGGGCCTCAAAATGAATTCGGTTGAATGCTCAGGTATGTAGTGACATTGCTAAATCATCTAATTCTTTCCTTCCATGTAAACACAACTACCTGGGATGTGTGACGGATATCTTTCTAGTTTGTGCCATTCTTTGGGTATGTCCTTAAAGTCTATCCAATATTTTCACAAAAGGCTTGTGATACTCCTTGTCCATAGACCCTCAGCAGTTTCAAAAGCAGCTTTTAAATAGGCTTAGAAGAGAGAAAAAACAGGCTAGACTTACAGGGCACAATAAAAAGACTTACAAGCCAGCCAAGGCTGGCTTCTTCGCAAAGCCTAGGGGCACACACTTAGCAGTGTGGGAAGATCGGGGCTCCCTGCGGATGGGAGGAGCAGCACGATCACATTACAAAGGGTCAGACAGACAGTGAGACGGAGGGGTCTGCCCATGAGACAATCTACCACAGCTTCCACTCCTATGTACTAATTTCACAAACCCTCATGTTTAAGACACAGATTTCATATACCCTTCTGTTTAGAACGCATTTTGTTTCCCATCTAAAACAAACATATGGTATCAAACAGTCTTTTAATGCTCAGATTTAAATTAGTCTTGAAGAGATAAAAAGACTGAAATAGTTCTGCTATTTGAGCATGTTTAACGATGGCAATGTTTATATAAACATATTGGCAGAGGAAATGTTAAGTTCCCTGTATCTACGTGGGCCCACAGTTTCAGGTTAGAAGCAACACATTTACCTAAAACAGTCACCATCTTGTATTTGAACATGGTGAACTGAATGACGAGGAGACCCACTGCCAACAACTTTTCAGCATTCAAACAATTTAATTCTAACTTCCTAGGATGCCCCCAGAATACAGCCTATATATCAATGATGGCTTATTTGACTTGGCTGCCACATGGTCACTGCTAGTTCTGTGCAAATTTTCAACAAATAACAGGCATTCTGGGTGCCACGTAAAGTCCACCTCAGAAGACGCTCTTAATCCTTGAAAGCAGGATTTTCTCATTCTGTGGGTTTCTCAGTCTGCAATCCATTCATGAGTCTTGAAGTCGATTAAGGAGTTATGATCAGCATTCTGTACCATGAAACATCAAGCTGTGTTACGCAAGGTAAAGATACATGCTGTTCTGTAGAACAGTTACATACATATGTGTATGCTGGGTTACAATGTAAAGTGCACTGTCTTGTTTTGAGTCATGGTCAGAAGTGTTTGGGGGGAGAAAGCAGCTCTAAGTCTGCTAAATCTGCCTCCTTCATGGCTCCAGGTCTTCCCAAATGCACGCAGACTGCCCCGGCATCTGTGCACCAGCGGCCCTGGCTGTTCTGAATGCTCTTCTGCCCCTTCGTCTCCCCTCAGAGTCATCTTCTCATAGTCGCTCTTCGTTCCTGTGACCTGTTTAATTTTCTTCACCTCAGTGTTACTATCAGAAATATCCTGTGCATCTGCTTATGTGTATAATTCCTGACTCAGCCAGAATGAAAGCTGCTTGAGGGCAGAGATCTGATCTTTTCCTGATGTATGTCCAGACTCTGACATACTGTGGGAACTGTACAAACATTTTGTTTTGTTTTTTAATTAAGGAAAGAATTGAGACAATTGGGACAGATGTAGGTTGCACAATCATGCAGGGATACAGGTGGGTCTGAACCAGGACACACAGAATTAAATGGCCAATCAGCAACAGAGGTTGCTGATTCAACTAATAAGCTACACAGTGCATGAGTGTTGGGTCAGCACGGGTGGTGAGCAGGAAGGGACGTGGGATAGTTGTCACCCTTGGGCGTCAGAGCCAGGCTGATATGAAATCCCAAGAGAATCGGCTTTTTACATGTCTGCTCAACAGGAATCCAAGCCACTGACCTAGTTCTATGGATACAGCAAAACAAGACATCTCACTGCTGATTCCCAAGCGTGCACACAGTTAAACCAGAGTTGAGAATCTGAAAACCAGACAACCTGAGAGAACACTGTGGAACAAATTCTGTTAACAGTCTCAGTATCAATTAAGAAAAATACACAGCAAAACATTTATTTATTCCAATCTATTCTTCAAGGGGCTGGTGGGAGACAATTCCTCCAAGATAATAAAAGTTACCCATGATGTTAGTGGGCAGCTGTCAGCACAACGAAAGGACACTGTGCATGTGGCATATGGGCAGGTCTGCAGGAGAAGTGCTGACATTTTTGGCAATGACAGCCATCCAAAAGGAACACACAACCATGGCAAGCCCGTCTAATGGGTGCTGTGAATCACCCTGCTTATGAGCCACAAGCATGCAATCACCGGCATACAGAAACTCCTGATGAACAGCCGTGAGCGGTTTCCCCGTGCTATCTAGGTGTCACAGACTGAACACAGTCTTGCCTGACCTCAACTCGGCATTAATACCTGAATCGCAGCCTGGGGAAGCTCAATATTACAGTGCTGGGAGGAAGATAAACAGCAACAGTACAAAGAAAGATGCAGCCCCTTTAGTGCCGCTAGTTAAACTGAATGCATTTAATCTTTCTCTTGCATCTAAAATGTCTGTCATCTTCTCTTAGTGGAATGAATGATATTTAAACACTCCTGCAGAAAGCCAGTTTCTTGAAGGCTTTTCCACAGACCAAACGGCAAACTGAATGAAAAACCCTCGTTACATTTAGCATCCAGGACACAAATCATTCGGTTGCCGGAGGACGTGGTGTTCATGGTTCCACGGCCAGAGAAAACCACATGATCATTAGTGATAACGCCGACCTATAAGCACTGACACACACAACTAATTTCTGTAGTACGCGATCTGCGTGATCTGCTCTGGAAACAAGTGATATATTTCACTAACTATCGTGGTGTGAATGTATTACAGACCTATAGGGAAGTTATTCATATCAAATGGTTTCTTCTCACCTTGGTCCAGCATGACAAGAAATTAAATCGTACCATCTTACATATCAGAAAGAGTTGATAACATACCTGGACAAATGTCCCCTTAACCACCACCTCCATTACTACAGCTGGTAAGTCCTATTGTTCAGGGAAAAAAATTAAATAGGTAGGAAGTATATTCTCAAGGAAGCCTGAACCCCCGCAGAAAATGATGGTGGTGCATATATGATCACAGCTAACCTCATCAAGAGCTCACCAAGTGTCAGGCACAATTCCATGTGTTTGGCGTGGTTGTTAATCTTCACAGCAGCTGTGAAGCTTGGGGATGACCACTACCCCACTGCATGGCTTAGGAAGTGGAGACCAAGAGAAAGTTAAGTGATTTGCTCCTGACCACACGCCTAGGCAGAGTGGGGTTCAGACTCAAGCACTGCCTTGGAAAGCCTGTACCCTGTCCCCACGCACAGTGCAGCCTTCCACGGAAACTCCTGTGAACAAATCAAAGCAGATGCTGCCAGACCAAAGTCCTGGATGTGCTAATGTCAATCCACATGTGTTTTCTTCAGGAAGGACACTGCAGTCTTATTAAGCACCCCCATGACTGAATCCACTAATGCATTAAAGGTGAAAAGCCTAAAACCCTAAATTATACTTAATACAAGTTGTGGAAGAAACAGCCCTGTATAGAATGCCCTTTCACAATTTTCTCTCTCTCTGCAGCATAGCACAGGGCATGATATACATGATAGTTGGAGTGCCATAATTAGGGTCCTTGAGAAAGGAGAACAGGGTCGGGGTTCATTGTAATTCCAGTCCCGCCCCTATCAACCCCCCAACACACACAAAATGCTACTGCTAAAAATAAATAAATGCATGAAAATAGAAGTGGATGATTTGGGGAAGGTGTAGGCACCAAGAAAGATGCAAATTCAGTGACACCATCGTCACCAGAGGCAGCGCCTCAGCTTTGCCTTTCTTCATTGCCTTTGCGGGAGGCCAAAGGTGGGGACCTGTCGAAGCAGCACGGCTGCCATGGACAGTTATTATTTTAATCGACATTGTGCTGTGTTAATGAGTGCCAACCATGTGCCAGATGGTGTCGGAAACAAAGCCTTCCCTGCAGTCCCGCCCAGTGGGATCGCCACCTCTCCTCTCTGTGAAAGCGATCACAAACGTGGTAATGAGCTAACTCCGATGCAACCCAACTTCTAATCCCCTGACACTTTCTGATTGGGCACTGCACCAAGATTTGGCAGAGAAAAGGCACCTGGAGTGCTGGCGGATGATCTCTTCAGGGATAATGGACCAGGGAACTGAGCCTGTAATGATTTCATATCAGTTTGTTCAAGTTCAGTTGTTATTAATTGGGTTCAAGTTCAGCTCCAGTTCACACAATCTAAATAAATAGCTGTTGAAACCCGCTTAGTGCCTGGCACGGTATGTATCTTTGTGACTAACAAGAAACAAGCAAGAGAGAGAGCTGTAGGGTGTCTTGTAGAGATGTTGTCTGTTGTCTGGACGTGGGAAATAAAGAGAGGGAACCCACCAAGGTTGTTCTGGCTTGTTACAATTGTGCATGGCTGTATTACTTAACAAACGATAATATCCTAATGAACTGAGCCTCAAACAGTTTTCAATGGCGTAAAACTTGCATGTAATTCTTCAGAACAGCTATGGGCAAAACACTGGCACAAAGTTAACATGGTCTAGAACCTAAACTCTGTATTTTCCATCCACCTTGATGATTCCAAGGCATTAATTCCACTATAATCTAAGTAAAACCTGAATAAAAGAAATTTTTATTTAGACAAATTCATTGTTAAACAGAGAAAAGGAGCAATATTGCAGAGGGAAAAAAAATCTATTTAAAAATAGGACTTTGCATATTTTATGGGAAAAAATCAATCCCAAATCTATTTTGTTCTAGCCCATTAAGATTAACTCTAAGTTGGTTTCACTAGAACAAAATTTAAAATACATTACTAAAGATCATTTGTGGGAAATTTTTAATGAAGGCATTTTTTTCATTCAATGTTGGCTGGCAAATGATCTCTGTTGGAATTCAGTCATAAATATTGTGTTTAAACATGGACTGCTTTGAGAAGATACTGGTATGGTTATTTAATAAAATTGTAGAATTATATACTAAAGAAAATGTGTGCAGGTAATATTAGGATATATATAATACATATCTACTTTTTGTGACACAGTAATAACATTTAAAATATAACTAATGTAACTGAATATAATCTTTACATTTATTATCTATTTATATTGTTAAATTTCAACAATAAAACTAGGTAATTTCTAAAAACAGCAAGTTATAAATTGAATTTATGAAAAAGGTAACTTCTGATATTTTGAATTTTCTTTTTTTTTTTCTAAGTAAAAGCAAGAAGCATTTGATTGGTATGAAGAACTTGGAACCCTAACAATGCACCTGAACTGTAGTCAAATGTAGGAAAAAAACATTCCAGGGATACCCCATCAGAAGGACCCGGATTCTCTGGGGTCCTACCATTTCCTCTGTGTATAAATTGGTCACGTTCTTTACCTTCCTCAAGTTTCCGTTTCCTCCTGTTTAAAATGATAATTAAAAGAAAAGGCACAGGGTCACTAAAAAGACTGAGCAAGTAAATGTATGTGTCCAGCCAAATGCCTGTAACATTCACAGTTGTTCAATGAATGCTGTCCCCTCCTGCGTGCCACACGGCACTGCCTGGCAGCCGATCCTTCCGCAGCTACCACTTCCAGAGGCCGTCTAGGAGCTGCTGATGAGGGGACCCAACAATGTGAGCCCCAGTAATTGTGGCTCCGATGCCTGCCCAGAATCAAGAAAATCTACAATACTTAATTCGCCTGTCATTTACCATAAATTTTACTGTTTTATAACAAAGTCTGAATTATGATCTTATCCCGTTCCCTAATCCTCATGAGAGGTGTAACACTGGGGTTCAGCCAGTGTGGATGTACTTCCATCGAACTATTGATGGTCTTTTTCAGGGCACCATTCCCATTGTCAGCCTGTCTGCACGGGTTCGTGAAATCATTCACATTTGCTTCACACGCTGTGTTAGAAATCTGCCGTTTTCAGGCAACCCATAGGTCATCGCGCTTTCTCTGACCTTCTGTCAGCCATCACCTTTCTCTGAACTCTGCCACTCTTTCAGCTGAGGTGCTCTGAGGCAAGGTCGCTCAGGGAGTCCCTCCCTGCTCAAATTTCCAGTTCAAGACATCTTGGTCTCCAAAGGGAAGGCCTCCAGCAGGACCTCGCCCCAAGCTGACGACTCCCATCTGGTTCCCATTAGCCCATCCATATTAACCTTTGCCTTGTTTGCTTGACTTCGCCCATCTCTAATTTCGAACTGAGGGCTCAAGGACAGACGTGAAGTATATAGCGTTCCCAAAGACTAACCTTGAGGACAACTCTACAACAGCATCCCTAAATGAAGTGCCACACCCCCATGGCCGTACAGTTCTAAAATGTGGAGGGAAATGCCACTTTAAGTGAGTATTTCTCACCTGCTTTTGACAACACACAGAAATTTCAAGAAGAAAAATCAAACAGGTCCCCTGAATGTAACAAGCATAGATGCCATTTTCCATATCCTTCATAAATTATCAATTCTCTAAAGAAATGTCATAATTGCAATGTTATCTGAAAATAAAAAACTCTTCCTTGTTTTGTATTAATGAATTTATAAGAAAAGTATTTTTTCCTAAGGCCAGTGAGAACCTGTCTGCATTTCAAAAAAGTCTAAGAAGAGTTTAAATGAAAACAGAAGAATAATAATCTGATTTAATTCAATGAATGTGCACTAAGCACCTATTATGTTTCTAGTTTTAGAGGCAATATTAAGTAGTATAAACCTATTTCATCCCCTTAAGAAACACACCTACAGTAAGGCAAACAATACAAGGCGATTTTATCACTAAGTGTGCAAGTGAGTGGCATACACCTAAGTGTTGTCAGACGAGTTTGCAATGAGCAGGTGGGCTGGGATTCACTCAGTATTCAGAATGGGATTGGAACAGATAGAGAAAACAGGGGAAGGCATCCCAAGTGAAGGAAACGCAAAATCAAGGACAGAGTGGGCCAAGTGGCCATGGCACCTAGAATTGAGAAGGGGGAGGGGTAGGAGGACTGAACAGACCCAAACCACTCTGATTCCATGGAAGAGTCAGCTTTATGCTGGAAATACTGAGTGTGTGACGATGAGCTACAAATTCTATCTTTCCACGAAGGACTGCAACTTGACCACCATTGAGGCTTGAGCCATGGCCATAATCCAGAAAAACAAGACTCCAAGGGGCACTACCCTGCTGCCATGCCCTAGCTCCTGGCCAGTTCCCTTGGCAACTCTGACTCCTACCCTTCCGTCCATGATATCCTTCTCTCTCTCCACTTTCTCTCAGTTTTTGTCTTTGTCACTTTGACACTTGTCTTTCAAGAACCACCCATTCTAGCTTCAGGGAAATGCAAATCAAAACCACAAGGTGGTACCACTTGACTCTATCATTAAGACGACAGATGCTAACAGGTGTCTGTGATGCTGCGGAGAAATGAGAACTCCGCACACTGCTAGTGAAAACGCAAATTGGTATAGCAGCGATGGAAAGCAACCTGGCAGGTCCTAACACGTGACACAGCAATTCTACTCCTAGGGATAGATTTAAAGGAAATAAAAACATATGCCCAAACAAAAACTTGTACATAAATGTTTATAGCAGCAGTATTCATAACAGCCAGAGTGGAAACGATACAAATGTCTACAGACGGCTGAATAGACTAAACGCAATGTGGTATATCCATAATGTAGAATATTATTTGGAATGGTATTAAAAATAAAAGATGTACTGATACTTGCTACAACTATTATGCTCAGTGAAAGAAGTCACAAATTATCACTTTTACTGTATAACTCCATTTACACGAAATGTTCAGAAAAGCCAAATCTATAAAAACAGAAAGTAGAGCTGCCTAAGGCTGGGCTGGGCTGGGCTGGGAAGTGAGGTTATTAGGAGGTGTTCTAAGAGGTACAGGGTTTCATTTTGATGTGGTGAAAATAGTATAAAATTGATTGTGACAAGAGTTGCACAATTCTGTGAATATGCTAAAAACCACTGAACTGTATACTTCTCTACAAACCGATGAAATTCCCATTTTATTGTACTTTTCTATCACACTTGTTCAAATGCATTTCTCTACAAACTACCCCAACATAGCTCTTTTGGAATTATTTCAGTCATCTGTAACGTGTGACTTTACCAAAGACTTGGATTTAAAAACAAACATAAAATTTCAAATTATTAACTTAAGATACAAGTCATCAGATGATGGTTGGTGCTGTTCATTTCCGACAACATGCTTTGTTGGAAAAGTTTCTTCTGATACAGAAGTTATAAATGTGAACCTTCAAAAAACAAGGGCAGAACCAAAAGTACAAAAAAAAGAAGTTTCTGCAACCTAAGCCACCCACAGTCCTATGCCTCTGACAGAAGATAAAGCAACTTTCTTAAAAGTTAAGTGGGTGTCCAGTATTTCCATGCTGTTGGGCTTTCAGAGATAGATGCTCAAGACATATCATTAATGCATATGCCATCTTGGCTCTGGTTGTATTAATTATGCATGAAGACTTTATTTATTATTATTATTATTATTTTTTTTTTTTGCTTTTTGGTATGTGGGTAGCTCCCTAGCTGGGAATCAAACCCAGGCCGCAGCGCTGACAGGGCCAGCGCCGAAGCCCTAAGCCACTACACCATCAGGGAACCCCCACGAAGACTTTAATACTTGTGCAAGTCCACAAGTAGAAGAGCACATGAACTGGAGCAGTAATGGGTAGGAGCAGGTAAGAGCAGATGGCAAAGGCACAGGCTGACTGTGCTAGTGCAGCCCTGTAGGAAGTTTCCTTCCATGGAGACCGAGTAGAACAGTCCTGCTGAAGAGACTAATGGACTAAGGACAGTCCATGCAGGAAGAGACAGAGAAGTTCTTCTCCCCCACGAATTAGCTGCCACCTGGACTTTCAAAATGGTAGGAGCTATTAAGAAAATGTAGTTGTGCGTATTGTTTTTAATTATGATCTAGTGCCACTCCATATTTCCTTGCTTCTCGTTTTGATGGTATCCTAGCTGTCTGCGGTGTCATATCAGGCAGGAATCCCATCAATAACCGAAGACTATTCCCAACTCCTCGCTAATCAATTTGTTTGCCAGTGTATCACAGCTGAGCAGCTTCTAGGAGCGTGGGCACACCTGGAACGCCAGCAGCACCAGGTGGGAAGCGTGGGGTGGTTCCCCGCCCTCTGGTCCCTCTCCGCCGAAGGCCCTGGTCCGACCCGCACGGGCACCTCTGGGCCTCCGCAGCGCCCAGCCGGCCCCTGGCACGGAGCACCCAGCGCGGCCTGGCAGCCCGCTGCAGGCGCCATCCTGGCCGGCAGGCCCCGCCCCGCCGGGACTGTGCACCGGAAATGGGTGAAGGTATGACTCACACCTCATTAATTAATTCATAAAAGCCCTCGCTTCTTAGAACTGAGGTGGATGCCACAGGTGTGGACTGGTGATGGAAACTTCCTCAATCGCAGAACTGAACTTGCCCAGCAAAATACTGTGTAACGCACAATAAGTAAAACAGAGAAAAGCGATTATTTTATTACCCTGCAAGTGCAGTTTTTGTTACATAGCTAAGTCAGAGTGTTACCCTTTTGGCCAACTCTGTGATAATTAATTACCAGCTTGTTCAGGAACAATGAGGCTCTCCTGATGAAGCAAATTCTGGGCATATAATACATTTATCTACGTACACATATTACTTTTATTACACCTTTCAATGTCATGTCAAGTCAAATGCTTCCGGAATCTTTGTAGAACCATTTGCTTCTCCAAGAGATCTGTTGAAAACATTTCATCTTTTCCAATGCTTCTAGTTTATCAACGAGGAAATGGGCTGAGAAGAGGTGCTTTAGTCATGGAGCTAACAGACTTCTGAATGCTCTCCTCTGAACTTCCTTCTTTCCAGAGTTAGTGATGACATTTCATACTCTGGATATTAAAGAAGCAACTAGGCTGTGGATGAGTAAGTAGACATACATACACAGATGTATCACACCTGTTTATTACTACAGGGAGCGAACGCCTAATGGCCTCCGGATCACTCCTTTTTGCACTCCCAGTGCTCACCATGCTACCTGGCAACAGCATATGCTCACTAAACACTGAAGGAATAAATACCTGAAGAATGAACTTCATCTTCCAGCATTACCAAACAGCATAGATTTCCAAGCTAGCGTCCTGGTCCCTTATCTCCAAGCACCTAATTATCACCTCCGCTTAAACTAATTATGTTGTAAGTTACACTTACCTTTTTCCTCTGGTCAGCTCCCCCTTGGCACTCACTGATTCTGTCAACGGTCCCATTATCCTGCTAGTCACCTGGTGACAAGGCCAGGATTTAGAGAGTTCCTACACAGGACAACTCTAAGTAGAGTCTAGAGAACCACTTCACTTAGGCAATCGAGGTTAAGAAGAAATCAAGTCGCTAAGCAAATCCCGGACAGGGGTATGATGGCGGGGGGCGGGCATGAGAATCGCTTAGCGAGGGCAGTGAGCAAAGCCAGGCAAGATGATGAGATGCTCTTCAGGACAGTGCTCTAGGCTGGGGAAGGTGTTCACACACGTGCAAAACAACGAGTGCACGCGAGGCACTGGCCAGATGCTGCTGAAATTCGAGGTCAGGACATGGTTACTCTGTCCATCGTAAAGGACAACTCAGATGAGTTTAGCCATGTCCTTGGCCAAGAAAGTGATGGCAGGACAAACCAAGATGTACCTTCAGAAGCAAGAATTGGAATATGACTACAATTAAACAAAAGAAAATATCAGATTGTTCAATAATATCTGTTTTTCCTGGCAGGACATGATATTTATGGCAACAATGACTATTGTATGAGGGCTGTCCAGAAAGTATCCGGCCACATAATATGAAAAATAGAGGTGTTTATGGCTGGATTTTTTTCCGGACAGCCCTCGTATTTCACTTGCTAGTGAGTGTGTAATATTCTGTCTGTGCTATTGAACTGACCCGGCTACTCTAAGCATTTATAACCACATGCTACATATCTGTAGGCCGGGCACTCCATCACACATTTTATATCCCTGGGAAATGATGACCCTGTTGGACAGAGGAAGAGCCCAAGACACAGAGAAAACACATAATCTGGCCAACATCTCGAGGGTCATCCGTGGCAAAACTGGAGTTAGAACCCAGGTCTGTCTAACTTCCACGCCTGTGCTCCTTTCTCTTCACCGTGATGGTTTCCAGACATAACTTCCCTTTAAATAGGAAAATGGGGAGTAAGAGGTGGCAGGGGGTGGCGAGGAAACACACAGAATAGTTACACGGCTCTGAGGAGAGGGTGCTCTGCTTCTAGACAGATAATCATGGATATTTAGATAGAAAAATCTTCTGGTAGAGAAAGGTAATTACTTCATCAGACCGCCCCTGCTTAATGGAAATACGCCTTATGAATCATCGATTTCCTGTTTTAACTTGCACTGAGTAGCCTGTGGCCCTAGGATTTGGTCTCCCCACTGGACTTCCCTGAGCAGGCTATCAACCCAGGTCTTGAGACAGATACTCCCCTGCAGGAATGTAACCAAGCGTTGTAAGCTTCACAAATCTACCTCGCCTGAGTTTTGGCTCTTAGAGCCCATTCACCTCTGAAAACATTAATAAAATGGCACCTGTGGACCCTAAAAGCAGAGAGGTCCACTTACATAGAACGTTATGGTGGTCCGAGGACTTTCAGATTTACTCATGCCACAGTGAGGTCAGGATCTCGGGAAAGTCTCCCTTTTCCATTTCCGCTGATACCACTCTAGGTTTCGTGATTTTTAGAACAGGGAATTCCAGACAGTGTCTTGTTCTGTCATTAGCCGAAAGCAGTAAACCGGGTTTAGATCCTTCTTGCTTCTTGACCTTGATTAGGCAAAAAACTGCCCAGTTGGCTTTCCTACTCTGGTTTCTTTCGTCATGAACACGAACAAACAGACACAGACTCAAATCCTGCCTGCCACAGTTCTGAAATCTGTGTAACTTTGAGCAATTTTTTTATACCTCTTTCCTCACCTGTAAATGGAAACAATGCATGGCATTTATCTATAGGAAGTATGAAGATGAGGAATTCTTACAAAGTGCTTAAAATGTTGCCTAAAACAAAGTGTTTATTCAATACATTTAGCTATAAAGTTACTACTCCTTCAACTGGGTTGCATACTTTTATGGCCCTCGTTCATTTACACCTTTGGATCTGGCTCTTTAGTATGCCACCGAAGCTTCTTGGCTTATGATGGGGTTGCATCCTGATAAACCCACTGCGAGTTGAAAATCTCAGAAGTCATAAATGCATCTAATACACCTAACCTATTGAACATCATAGCTTAGCCTAGCCTACCTTAAACCTGCTCAGAAAACAGTACCAAAAAGAAAACAAAAAACAAAACAATTGCTGACAACACACACACTGCAGCATGTTGGCTGCTCACCCTCATGCTCTCACGCCTGTCTGGGAGCTGCAGCTAGCTGGCATCATGAGGGAGTATCCTACCAAGTATCGCCGGCCTGGGGAAGGATTGCAATTCAAAATTCCAAGTACATTTCTACTGAATGTGTACTGCTTTCCCGCCATGGTAAAGTTGGGAAATCTTAAATGAGACCACGTTAAACTGGGGACATCGGTACTTTCAGGTCTATTTGATAATGTCAGTGAGGTTGATACGGGCGGGTTCTCTCTCAATTATCACAACTTTCCCGCCCCCTCCGAGCTTTTTGCTCAGACTATAACGTACAGGAGACTAACTAGGTCATTTCTTGCTACTCCTTATTATTTTTCTGATCCCCATCTTAAGTCCCAAGCACTCCCTGAATTATTCCTCTACCTCTCTCACCCCCGGTAAATTCTGACTTCTCTGAACTGTTAGGATGCCTGTGGGAACCATTTGGAAGTTCCTCATATCTGTGTTTTATTTATCTTCCATACATCCATCTCATTTCCTTTCCTAGACTATTTCAAGTTTTCAGGAGTGGAGCGTTCTGCCTTGTAAGAAGGTAGGCTGAGGACAGAGTCAGCAGTTCAGCGAGACAGGAAACGCAGCCTACACCTTAAAGAACAGTGGTCCAAGTCCAGAGAAGCCAGAGACAACAGACACAGAAGACAAGTGGGCACCGTGGGACGAGGGCAGCGCCCTGCAAATCACACCCTCTGGATCCCTGTTTCCAGAGGAAGCGATGCCAGCCAGAGGCGGTCCCTTGTTCACACGGGAATCAGAATAACACCACTGTCATTTGTTTTACGTGTTGGAGTTCTGCCTAAAATTTCATTGGAAAAAAAAAATAATCCCACAGGATCAACAGTGTCTGAAAATCAGACCAAATAACCATTCATGTCCCCAATAGTTGCTGAGTGCCCACTCTGGGCAAGATCCTCACCTGGGGAATGAGATGTGGGCATGTGTACGACACAGGAGGAGCCCAGTGTGGCTGCAGCATGAAGAACAAGAGGGCAAAGGGCATCGATGAGCCCACAGAGGTCGGCAGGGGTCAATGCAGGCAGGTCTGCTAGGTAGGAAGGGTCTGAATTTCATTCAATGTATCAGAATAGGCCAAAACAGTTTACTGCCATTACAGTTCTTAGCACCAGAATCTGCTTTACAGATATTTTAAACTCTACATTTCACATTTCTAATTATAATTTAAGCTGTTTTGTGGAAAATGGATTGTAAAGATAAAAGAGATTATTGTAGCTGTGCTACACAGAGATGATGCTGGCTTGGCTTAGGCAGCAAAGGAGAAAGTTTTGAGACGTATTTTACAGATAAAACCCATTGATCCAATTTTTTCATTTCCATATAAATGAACTTAAGAGTAATTGTTGGGGTGGGGAAACTCAAGAGCATAGAAAGGCTTTGGGCAGACAGGCAAGATGCGGGTTTCAGAAGTCAGTAAACCAGCTTAGATATAAGACTCCCAATTAGGAATGTGAGCCCTTTCTATGCTTCATCCATTTCTCGTTAACTGAATGGGTAAGTGCAGACACTGTGCCGGGCTCTGCGCACACAAGTCCAATAGGGCCAATTGCTCAAGACTAGGTAAGGAACCCACTGCACAGTAAGAAGTTCCCAATAGCTGGAGTGAGGAACTCTGGATGCAGAAGACAAAGCAGACAACAGCATCCTTTCCTGTACCTGCAATTTGTCCATTCATTAATTTACTCATTTCCTGCCTTCACTTCCTCATGATTATTCAATATTCAACATTATTGAGTTGTGAAAGTCAAGGTTGAGTCATACACTGGGATGAGTTAGAGACAATCTGTATCTTCTAGGAATTTAATTTGCATCTTGCTGAGGAGAAAGACATATAAACATGTCACTATCATGGGAGGTGCTAAAATAAAAATACACACACCTAACTGTCCACGGGGCACCGAGAATGTGCCTTCTGCAGCCAACAGCACCGCCCTCCATACTCGAAGGCCCTGAAACAGGAACGTTCCTTCTGTCTAAAACATACTCAGCTTAAATTCCATTTCTTTACAAAGGTCTTCTCTAACCTGCTAATCGAATTGCATTCCCTGGCTACCCAGGTCTTTGTAGCACTTCTCAGCATTTGCAGTCATATGCTTGGTAAGTGCCTGCCCCTTCCACTGGACAACAAGCAGTGTGAGGGCTGGCCTGTGTCTGCCCTGTCTCCACTGTATTCTCCATGGCGCTTGCACAGTGCTGGGCAAAGAGGAGATGCTCAGTAAATATTACTTGAAGAAGTGATGTTTTTAAATCTAAGATAATTGTGGGCACATGTAGTTAGTGCATGCTAAGCATCCTTACAGGATAAACTATCTGCCACACCCTATAAGTAAAAGTTGATGACCACAGTACTTAGGCACCTTCTCCTCAGCCTGCAAATTGGGGCGTCCCAGTTGTGAATTAGGTATCACTCCCTTTGTTGCAACTATCCCTTCATGCTCTCTTAACTGAGAAGAAGGTAGTTCTATCCTGCAGACTTCAATATGAGGTTGGACAATAAATTTCACAAACTCATCCTAGAAAAAGTGCCACACACCTCATTGCTGAGTATCACCACAGTCACCTTCGAAGTACTCCCCTTGGGAAGCTGTGCACCAATGCCAGCGCCTAGTTGACCCTTCAAAACAATTTGAGAACTCTTTTTCTGAAATGGCCATCACAGCTGTCATCCCCAAATCTGACAATTAAGTTTGCAAAGTTGCCACCCTGCCATGGTTATGACACCTTACTGAATTGTTTGTACAGTGCTGCCAATGTAAGTGCATGGTGGCAAGTTCGCAAACTTAATTGCCAGATTTGGGGCATGAATGACAGCTCTGATGGCCATTCTACAAAGAGTTCCAGAACTGCTGTGAAGGGTGGACTAGGTGCTGGTGTTGGTGCACAGCTTCCCAAGGGGAGTACTTTGAAGGTGACTGTGGTGACATTCAGCAATGAGGTGTGTAGCACTGTTTCTAGGATAAGTTGGCAAAATTAATTGTCCAACCCCATAAGTGTATATGTGACAGGCAGACATCAGAATCACAAATGCAGAATGACAGAAATCTACTTGCACCTGCAGAAAGGTTAAAGCAGTTGTGGTTGAAGTCCAGCTGTCAGGAAATTTCTGGTTTTTATAGACTTACTTGAAAGGACATAAGGAGTCTGGTGGATATTAGTGACAGCATTCAAAAGAAGATATATTTGCTTTTATTTAGTGCACGGTTCAACTTATACTTTAAAGTACGAGCATGCAAATATGAATATAGGATGCCTTTCCTGAGAATTCTCCAAATTTCAGCAGTGAAGATGGTTAGCAGGACAATTTAGATAGCTAAGTCTGCAGCGGGGCTGTTGACAAAGTGAATTTATACACACAGAGACAAGGATGGAAAGATAAAAAGATAGATGAGATGCCTTTTCTGTCTACAGATTTCACAGTGGGGTGACACCTTGGTTCCCAAACTGTCTGAATTGTTCTACTGCTTATTTCTATCAACTGTAGAACGACGGCTGTGATGGTTCAGGTCACGTGTCTTCCCATAACCCAGGGAGAGCTCTGCCCCGGGCTTCCTGTGGTACCTTGGCAATCGCTCATTTAAGATGGTGTTCAGCCTCCCATGCTGACCATGGACCTGCGCAAGCTGACCCACAGCACTGTCAATTACCTCTCAAGAGGAGCTGGGAACTTGTCTTGTTTTGCTCCACCAGTTCCTAAGCATTCCTGAGTCCTATAGCAAGATCACATTGCTGGAGATTTTCAACCTATCCTGTCTACACCTCCAGTATTAGGCAACGAATCTCAGGTCTTTTCCCAAATTGAGTCCTACTACACACGGAAATTGCCTCCCTCTCCCTCCATAGGGGACATTTGACAATAACTAGACATGTTTTGGATATCACTGATGTAGGGGCAGGCATCGGGGTGCCACTGGTGTCTCTGGTGGGTGGAGGCCAAAGACACTATTAAACAACCTATAATGCACAATGCACACAGGCCAGCCTCGCCACAACAAACAAGTATAAACTACAAAATGATGGTAGTTTCTGGGTTGAGAAACCCCGCCCTACACCACAGGACACACCAAGGAGCAAGAGAAAGTATTCCCTACCTCCCGAAAAGTCAACAGTCTCACCAAGGATAACGACATTTATGCACAAGTACACAAGACAGTCCAAGAGAAAAAATAGTTTCAAACATATAAAAATAACTATTTGGAATAATTAAACGACGGTTATAAATTATGAATATGAGAGGAAGACAGAACAAAAGAGGACCACAGAAAGTAAGTAAGAATTGGCATTTGAAGTACAGACAATACAAAGTTGGGATATGGCTTAGGGCCTGCACGAGGGCATCCTGAATGGGGAGCTGTCACCTAACCCAGGGAAAGCATGTTTGGTTCTAAACTTACACTGGAATCAAGAAGTGACAAGCAGGTTCCTAGCCTGCCTGGGTAGGGATGGTATGTGGGCTAAAGGAAAAGATACAGAAAATACTATCTGGATTTTTGATCCATCAGCAAAAAGTTTAAAACCTTACCTATATCTTATTCTTCTGCTTATGCTAGACAAGTAAAAGTTACTAATTTTAGAAGTGCTATATTTTGGAAGTATTTTCATCGGAGAGTTCAGGACAGTTTCTCATGTGTGTGCTACCTAGCAGTGCGATAAATTACCCATGGAAGGACTTTAGTGGTTTCACCTTGAGGTACTGTAATAAATATTTCCAACTGGTCTATAGCTTTCTGCCCATGATCCTAACACTGAAAGGAACATACAGGTTTAAACACTGAAAACTGAAGATAAATACAGATATATTTATGTTGTCTTCATTAAAGATAATAAAACATTATTATGTTTTATTATCTTCATGAAGTTGCATGTGTTAAGCTATCAAGTATTTGTTGTGATTGGCATTTTAGAGAACCTGAGGTAAATCAAAATCGGATTTCTAAGCTGATTCTTTAGACATTATACTACTGACCATTTCCATCTACTGTTACTTCCTTATAAACCTACACTCTAAAGCAGCCAGAAATCAAGGTTGTCATGGAAAACAAACTCCATTCTATCCTCATAGCAAGAGCTTTGGGCAAGATAAAGCTGATGAGGCTGTTAACACCTTGCAATCTTCTTCTAAAAGTAAACTGCATAGAAAACACTACTTCTCAAGGTACAGATTGGAATTACACAAGCAGAAGAAATAAAATACATACTAATGGTAGGCTAAATACAGAAATTTGCCCATCCTAACACCTTATCACAAAGACAGTGGAGTCTAATAGTAAAAAACACCAAGAAAACTGGAAATAAAATGAGAGCAGGTGAGTGAGCCCGACAAAACGGTGGAAGACAGCAGGTGGAGACAAGTCACTATTTTACCAGGTGGAAAGAAACTGAACCCGAAGGTACCAAAGGGCTGGGGAAGCAGACTGAGGCTGCAAAAGCCTAGCACGGCTCAAGAACTAGGGGAACCAGGTACCTCTAAAGGCCAGGGTGCGGCTGACGGCCAGAGGACTGACAAACTAGACAATGGCCAGTTAGGTCCTGCCCCATTTTCCTCCATCAGCTGGGGGGCTCTGTCACTCGTTGCACACATCAGCGACATTCGCTGGACAAGCTGACCGAAGAGGACGTGCCCGGTGAAATGCTAAGAATAACTGCAGAGGGTGGGCACGGAGCCCTTTATCGAACACCCGCGAATCATGTAAAAATCTGAATACTAAACAGTGAGTATTTAGCCCCTTCTCTCTTCCTGAGCCAGTTTCCCAAAAGCTCGACATCCAGGCTTACTGCTCTGGGCAAGGAGCCTGGAAGAAGCTTCTCTGGGGAGACTGAGAGGAGATTCATAGTAACTGTGTCCTTGCTGGTCCCCAGCAATCCCTGCTTCCAGGATTCACACTCGTATCCTTCCCCGCACTCCACCAGAATTAGTCTATGTGATGAGTAAAACACGGACAAAGCACTGGTACATTGTTTCTGGATGAGGTTATAAACGCACTTCTCTGATGGAGGCGTGCTCACTTGCTTCCTCTCTTGACTCAATCATTCTGGGGAAATTAAGCTGCCATGCCCTATGCCGCCTTCTGGACACTCCCAAGTGGTGAGAGATGGCCAACAATCCCATAAGTAAAACCACATGTGTGCACTTAAGAATGAAGGCACAGACCCAGCCAAGCACTGGGATGATTGCTGCCCCAGCTGACAGCTTGGCTACAACCTCTTGGCTATAACCTGAAGCACAATCACCTAGCTAGGCGGCGGCTGCATTCTTGATACTGAGAATATGTACAAGGTAATAAAAGTTTGTTGTTTTAAGCAGTTACATTTTGGGTAATTTGCTGATAACTAACACAAGATCTGGTGATAAACACACTGAGAAACCCCAAGATGTCTGTCCAATCAGCGCAAGGTACCAGCCTAGGAGATGCTCCCACCACCACAGGACTCTGCACACCGGGGGCCTGCAGTCAGCTTTCTGAGGGGAACTTTCTTAAATATGAACAGACAGCTAAGGATAACAGAAAATTGAGAGGAAAACCTCCAAAACGACTGACCAAAACAACCAGAAGGAACTCAGAAGTATTACAGACAATGTGAGATACTGAATATTGAAAAAAAAAGATATTATATTCATAACAAAAAAATAGCATGATACAAAAAGGAGCATTCAGAAAACAAGAAAGAACTCTTAGATATTAAAAGTGCACTGGTGGAAATAAAAAAGAAATAAATACAGAAGTGTTGAAAGACAAATTTGAGAAAACTACCGAAGAAGTAGTACGGAGAGACACAGAAATGGAAAATGAGAAAACATAAAAAGTTGGAGAAGCAATCCAAGATTTCTCATCTATAACTAAAACAGAATTCAAGAAGAAAAACCATGGGGGAAGAAAAGAAGCATTAGTTATCAAATAGATGATATAAAACAAGTTTCCAGGATTGAGGTTATCTGAGGTTTTACATTAAAAAATCCTCCTGAGGTCCCAGGACACTGAAAATGCATACAGTTGATAATGCACGTCACTGAATTTTCAGACCACCAGAGGTAAATGGAGGATCCTAAAAGTTTCCAGAGAATAAAACTGTATGCGCAGCACCTAGAATGAGGATGGCACCGCATTTCTATCACACAACCTGAGGGCTGGAAGGTCGAAGAGCAGTGGCCTTGAAATTCAGAAGAAGATTTCCAGCCTAGAGGTACAGATGCAGCCAAACTAAGTCAAGTGAGCTGGTGGGAGGAAGGATTTTTGGTTTGTTTGTTTTGTTTTTTTAAGAAATATAAAGTCTCAAAAACGTTTGCTCTCATGCAATCTTTCTTAGAAAGCTACTGAAAGGCATGCTTTATAAAAATGAGGCAACAAATCCAAAACAAAAAAACACAAATTCCCGATAAAGAGGGGATCAACCCAGGATAAAGGTAAAGAGAACCCTCCCTGTTACAGCTGTGCACAGAACTCCAGTACAGCCCCAGGAAGGAGGGCCCGAGGACGGACTGAGAAAAGAAATGAAACCGACCGACTGACGTGCTTGACTATATTGTGGGCAACTTTACATTTCTGTTGGGAACATTTTAAATAAAATATTTTATTAATATTAATATGTATTACTTGACTTTAGAAAAATAGCATAGTGAAGGAAATGCGATCATTAATGCTCTGCACGATATACACACAGATACACATATTTACACACCTATACACAGAGAAAATAATGTAAGTACAAGTACAGATTCATCCCAAATTTTATTTTAGCTATTTTGGAAGAACGGGGGGAAGAGGGCTGAGGGTGGTTGGTATAAGACAGTTTAAATTCCCATCTTCTATAACTAGGAACACAAAAGGTAGAGAAAAACTAAATATCAAAAAGGGCACAAGCCTTCTATTTAGATACAGATCAGCACGAGAAAAAACACCTAACAGAACTGTGAATAAGTGTCTAGAGAGTAGGAATTGGGGCTGAGCTACCATTTTTCATTAACTTTTGACACAATTCTGGACTTTTAATGTTTTGTACCTTTTTATTAGGACATTTTTTTTAAAGATAAGATTTAAATGGACTGGGTTAAGACATACAAGGCAAAGAAAAAGAAAGCAGAAGTGATAGTTACATGAGAAAAAGGTGAATATGAGTTTAAAGGTACTAAACATGATAAAGTAGGATATTAAAAAATAATAAAAGGTATACTCCCTTAGAGAAACTCACCAACACATACCGATCTTGAACTTGTATGTACCAAGAAACATAGCGCTGTTTTTGTCAACATATGAGTTTTAATCACAACAAAAGACAAATGTAAAGAAAAGTAGATGCATTCTCATGCTACTGATGATCTTAGATTTTTTTCAGGGATGAGATTTGGCTTCAAAGTTGGAGGTACATCAAGTAAAAATCTTTCATTTTGTTTCATGTATTTTAATATGTTAATTATTAAATAATGCACAAAGAAATGCCACAACTGCTTTTTAGGCAAAATGAATCTTTTTTTTTTTCATTGACAGGTATAGACCATTCATATAAAAACCAGCTCTGTTAATTAAAATATTGCTAGGCTTCCTCTGATATGACTATTTGATAAGAGTGATGAATTCTCCTCCCTACTTTCAGAACAATTTGCTTTTTCTTTAAATTAAGAAAATGTGCATTTCTCTGACATCAACTCCACTAAACTTTGATATCATTATTAATATTTTTAGAGAGGAATATTTTAAAAGCCCATTTCCTCCCTTTTACCTTCACTTTATTGCTCTACTATTGTATTTTTTAGTTTTGAACAATAAATGGAAATCAGCTTTAGACTAAATACACTGAGAAATAAAAGAGATATATAAAAGCTAACAATTTTTTAAGTATAGAGTAGGGCAAAAAAAAAATTGTCTTTCTGAAATCAGTTTAAGACTTGTTAGAAATGATATGTCAGAAGATAAGAAGTCAGAATTTCTTGTTGCAATAATACATAGCACACACAGCATTTTTGTGATACATGGAAAAGTTAGGCCCTGATGTAGAGATGACAGTTCTCTGTATCAGAGAGGTTAGATGATTTTCCCAAGATGACACAGGTTCTAAGTATGTAGTCACAAAGCTACCGTGACAATCAAGAATTAAGTACATGAGCAAAGTCTCAGAAATAAATGTTACCATACAAATTACATTATGACTAATAATGATAAAAGAGAAAACTGGAAGAGAAAATATAAACTTTAAAAACATTAGGTGAAATAAAAGACATTACCTCACATATAGTATGGTTACAAATATTTGCTGAGTGACTTTATATAAAGTAAATTAAAAAGATTTATATATGACACCTTATTTTTTCTATTATGTGATTAGTTCTACTTTGCTGTAACTTCTCTTTTTAAGGAAATAGAAGCAATTGGGATAGTCATTGTAATTAAAGTAAAATAACACCGGTACCATCTAAATGTGTAATACTGTGATATGAGTAAGACTGAAGTGCTCTGGGCCAGCTATTACCAAAACATTTGAGAAGGTGTAAATTGATATTAAGAGAATCTCAGAATATATTTACTTGGGGTGAAGGAGTATATTACCAAGAAAGTACACACATTATGATGCCGTTTCTATATAAAAGTTTAGAAGTTTATACAACAAGATATGAGTATGTTGTGCTTATGATTAGTTATGGGTGGTGGGATTATAGCAACTTTTATTTTCTTCCTTTTGGTTATCTATATTTTTAAATTCTCCTACAAGGAACACATATTATGTCAACCTTACCTATTAATTTTTTAACAGGTGATTTAAAGGTGTAAAATTTGAACCTAGATTCTAGGTCCCCGTTAAATAGCACTTTTCATCAGTGGCTCCAGGTTTTGTGCAAGGCTCTTTACCTGCAGAATCACACCTGTGCTTCATGACAACCTGTAAGGTATCTTTCATTGCCATTTCACAGGGACACTGAGAAAATGGGGATGCCCACTCTCATCTTGGAAAATTTCATTTTAATGAGCCAATATAGTAACATTTTTCTAAGCAGGCAACTCTAACCAATAATATCATTAACACTATGAAAATAAATATCCCCTTTGGACAAGAAAGGTGGGGGAGGGAGAGAGGAAGGGGCAAGGGGGAGGGTAAAACCAGCCTCTCTGTTAGGCGTAAGAGACAGAATTTAAACCAGAGGGTTGGTTGTGCAGTGTGAAAGTGAGGCTTAATAGAATTATACTGACTGTCCCACTAATTCTCAACAGAAATTCTGCCTCAGGAAGCAAGGGAGTACAGCAGAGAGGCTGCTCGAGTATACCAAGGGGGAGAGATTGAAAGCCTGAAATAAACGTGACAGGAATCTTGAGAGTGTATCAGGTTGAACGATGAATAGCACATTTCTCATTTCGGCTAAGATGCTTTATGTCTAATTTCTGGGTTTAATCCTAATAGTTATCCTCACATATTTGAAGTGATAATAAAGAGAAATGCAATATTTATTTGCCACATGTATCTTAATTTAATTTATGAAAATATTATCGATATGACATTGCCTTGGCAACTTAACATTTTCCACAATGGACATGTATTACCATCATTTCGTTTCATTTCCGTCTGCCTTCATAATATTACCGTAGTATTGTCAGAAAGTTCTCAGGATACTGATGCAAATCAAAGCTTCATTACAAAGTCCCAGTGAAATAGCATTATTATAAGGACATTTCATGAAAGGTAACTACTGTGCATGCTTAGGGCCTGAATTGAAATGATAAAATATAGATTTCATTTATTTTTATAACAAAAACTTATTTTTAAAAGAAAATAACACCTGAGCTTCCAAATCCTCTCTCTTCAGTTCATTTACTCAGAGGGAGAAGAACTCTTTCAGAAGCAGGAGAACAGGCTAGAAGATACAGGCTATTTCCAATCATCCACACTGACAATCCCCTGAATGATTAAATATTCTCCTCCACAGTTCCCTCCATGAGACAAGAACAAAAGAGCCCTCAGGGCTGAAGACCTAGAGGGGGTAATTTCAAGAAGCAATATAGTGATATCCCAAGTTTTAATAAGAATCCAGGCACTCTTCCACTTCCTTGCTAACCTAACCCATCTCCTGAATTACTCTGACTATGAAATTGCCTGAGACCTCTTACCTCTGTTCCTAAAGTCCAGTCTAGTCTGATAAAATGAAAAGGCCTTCATGCCTCCCCACAGTATCTGGTTTTGAGAATTCACTCTGACATGTACCAAGTGTCCATAACAAGCCAGTTCCCGAGCTGGACACCATGGGAGCCCCTACAGCAAGCCATATCATGGCCCCTTCAGGGAAGCTACTGGGAGGATCTGATGCATGCAAATAATGGTATTTATTTAAAAAAACAACAACAACACAAAACCATATAGTTCACAGAGACAGAGAATAGAATGGTGGTTGCCAAGGGATAGGGAGAGAGAAATGGGGAACTTTCATTCAAAACGGATCATCAACTTAGTTTCAAAGATGAATAAATTCCACAGAACTGCTTTACAACATAGCACCTAGTTACCAATACTGTATTGTGTACTTAAAAACTTCTTAAGAGGGTAGATCTCATGTTAAGTGTTCTTACCACACACACACAAGGAAGGAGACACAGTTAATTTTATGCAAGTCATTATATCACCTTGACCATGGTGATGGCATCAGGAATATATATGCATATGTCCAAACTCATTAAAACCTACACATTAAATATGTGCTATTTTTTTATATACCAAGTATACCTCAATAAAGCTGAAAAAAATCAAACAAACAACAAAAAATAATTCATCCATTCTATAAATACTTATTACTTGCCAACTACGTGCCAGGCACCATTCTAGGTGCTAGGGATTTAACAGAAGGAAAAACAGACAGAGATCTGAGTTCTCTAAGAACTTGCTTTATAGAACACAAGCATTAAAATTTGTTGATTGTGTTAGATATGGATAAGTGCTACAGAAAAAGAGAGCATACTGAGGGCTGGTGTGAGCTGCAATTTTAAAAAGGGTGGTCAGGATAGACCTCACTAAGAAGGTGATTTTTGAAAGAGGTGAGATAGTTGGCTATGTGAATCTTTGAGGGGAGTGACACCATCAGGAGAAAACCTGAAGGTGGATGTGTATCAGGCCTTCGTACGTAACAGCAAGGAGCCCAGTGAGACAAGCACACGGGTGCAGGCGGGAAAATGGTAGGGCACAAGGTCAGAGAAGTAACAGGGGTTAAATCATGAAAGCCTTGTAATCCTCCACTGGGGGAGGCAGAATAATGGCCACCCCACCCACCCACCCCCTGCGGCCATCAATACCACCAAGACATCCATGTCCTAATCCCTGAAACCTGTGAATACATAACTGGAAGTTAAGATTGCACATAGAACATTGTTAATCAGCTAACTTTAAGATAAAATGGTCCTGGATTACCTAGGTGGGTCCAGTGTAATCACAGGGTCCTTTAAATATGGAAGAGGGAGGAAGGGGAGTCAACATCAGAGTGACACAGCATGAAAAAGATATGCTGGGCCATTATTGGCTTTGAAGATAAAAGGGGACAAGAGCCAAGGAATGTAGGTGCCCTCTACAAGCGGAAAAGGCAAGAAAATATATCCTCCCCAGAGCCTCCAGAAAGAAACTCAGGCCTCTCCACCCCTTGATTTTAGCCCAGTAAAATTCTAGAACTATAAGACAATGAATTTGTATTGTTTTAAGCCAATGAATTTGTGGTCATTACTTACAGTATCAACAGAAAAATAGTCTACCTACTATAAGGTGTTTGACTTTGCCTTTGAATGAAATGAGGAGTCCCTGGATGATTTGAAGCAAAGGAAAGACATGATTTGAACTGTGTTTTAAAAATCTATTCTCATTGCAGGTTAAGAATAGACTACAAAGCAGCAGGGGTAGAGACAGAAGAGCAGGTAGAGGGTTGCAGAGGGAGAGAGGATGGAGGCTTGGACAGGAGTTGTTGAGATAAGAAGCAGTTGGTGAGAAGAAGTGGTTGAATGATTAGGATGAGGACAAGACATCACTATAGGATAGCAAGGAGGACTCAAAGACGACTTCCTGAAAAAAGAAGTATTTTATGTCAACCTGGAAAGACCAAATGCTTTCCTCCAGGCAAAAATACCAGTGGGGGAGGTAACCAGGTGGGGTGAGCAGAGGAAGTATTTTATCCTGAAGAAAGAATATTAAGGGCACAGAGCTGTAAAGTTCAGCACAGGGACCATTCAATGCTGTGGTCTATCTAAAATGTCAGAGCCAGACTATGATTTGTTTAAGGGTTTAGTTTTTATTCTTTAAATATAGTTTACAGTCTGCAAGAAGGGAGGAACAGGACTGCTTGAGAGAAGGCTGGTATTTATTTATGATTTGTTTGCCTGGGGACATACACTTTCACCTTATAAATGTTGTCTACCACATGATTATTGACAAGCTTTAAGGGAATTGATGGGCAGTTGAGGTTTCAAACTACTCACAAGAGTAACATGAATGTTACTAGTAGCTACTTATACTAGGGAATGGAGTAAATATATTTTTGTTTGGGGAGACATCCCTGATATTACTTGTGCAATTTAATCCATAAAGGAACCCAATTAAACTTTAATATACAGGGTATTTCTGCTTGGCTCTTTCTTAATCAATACTGCAGATGAGATACATTAGGTGAAAGCATCATTCACAATTTAGTCTTCATGATTAAGAGCTTCTCACATCTAGGGGTCACTCTCAATTACTTTTATTTCACAAGGTCTACATCAGCTGAAAACATGCTTCAAGCAGCACAAGTTTGGGCTTTTGTTGTATGGCCTTACGGTGCTAGCCCCACTGTCAGTTCCCTTCTTCTGAGCACATTGGAAGGACACATCATGCTGCCCCACTGACATTGTCATTGATGAGTTCTGATCAATGGATGGACCACAGAAGTGGTAGGAACAACTTCTGAGCCGAAGTGTTTTAATGTCTGTGAGAGACCATCCAGAGTTATCACCCCTGATGTGCTAATCAGGAAGGTCAAAGATTCCAGGTGGTATAGCTGTAGGTCACAGTGCCTGTCACCCTGGATCACTGAGTCACCACATGAGGACTGTTGCTTTGGAGAACCACTTAGACCTGCAATGGACTTTGTATAGCAAGAATGTGAGTTCTGTTGGATTCAGCCACCAGGATATAGGGGTTTACCTTACTCAAACAAATAAGTAATGAAAAGAAAAAATTAACACTTAGTCAGTATTCCTGAGAATTAATCTAGTGGTTGTAATATTGGATACTTTTGCAAATAAGCAGTTAACTATCACTATGAAAACTAATGTGGAAATTGCACACTTACCCACAAAAAAAACAAAACAAAACAAAAAATCCTAACATCCCTAGTGTGCAAAAAATGACGTAGGATGAATTTCTGGGGGTATTCTCACCATAGTATCTTTGCCACATAACTAACTGGTCATAAGGCAATTTTGCCATAAAAAAGATAACTGGTTGACAGTTCAGTTTTTGTTTGCCATATGGCTGGTTTTATTTCTCCATTGATGAATCAATCAACTGCCTTAGAAAAGATAAAATAACTGGTTGGCAGTTGTTTTGTTTGTTTGATTCATCAACAGACAAAGGAAACCCAACCATCGCCTTCAACAGATTTAATATATTTAAGTTAGTTGTCAGTATGATTTCATTTTTTCCATTAATGAAGTTCCAGATGTTACTCCCATTTTTATATTATATATAAATCCTGGTTAGCCTCATAATGACCAATACAGTGATAAGCAGATATGGTGGTGGTAATGATCCTAAAATAACATTTTTCCAGATGAGGACGATTTGCCCTAAGAATTAGTTTCTTATTTTGAAACTCACTACGTTGGAGGAAAGAGGCCTAGGGCCCTCTTTGAGGGTGCAGAGTTAGGTGAATCCGTATTTCCCACAGATTAAAGACAAGTGTTCAGATACAATCTACAAAATAAAACCATTTATTTGTGCTGTATTGTCATGAATCTACACTCATTTTAAATAGCCTTTTTAATTTTGTTACTCATTTTCTGATATTTCATTATGCCCTTTCTAACGTCCCTCTTTTATTTGTTGTGATTTTATCTTTTTTCACCACAAAATTGCCTTATAACTTATTAGCTATACAGTGAAAATCTTTCTGGCAAAGATGCTTATGACAAAAGTACCTACAGTAAAAATTTCTAGTGTGATTATCATGCATATATTAAAGAAGTTCAGTATCTCAAACACTTTAGATGGAAGTAAGAACTGTAAGTTCAGGAAACCAGTGTAAAAAAGAAAGAGCTACTATAATAAATAGCAAGGCATTAATATCACTAATAAATGTGTAAGCTGGAATAACAAAATTCTGTAAAATGTGAAAGTGGAATAAACATTTCTCAAATAAATTTTATATTATGTAATTACAAAAATGTATATTTAAGTTAATAAATCAAACTTAAGCAGACATTTGGATATTTTATTTATTTCCTTAAAAATTTTCATATCCTCATTATGATAGTGGGGAGTCTCTTTATATTTGACTGTGCCCTATTCAGGGCATATATAGTATATAATATAAAAAGTGTGAAATTTTTAGGGCAATCTAATAAAAACTAGAACAAAGAAGGAAAAGTTACTTCTCTAACATGAGCTACCAGTAGAAACCTTATCTAGTCCCCCAGCCACCACAGGCACTCTATAAATATTAGCAACAGGTTTTATATGTTGTAGGCTCACATGGCATAAAACTCAAGGCCACGGTTGCACTGAAAACATAATTTAACAAGCCTAACACAGCAAATCAAACTGTGCAGCACTGGTCCCATTAGGATAGGAAAGGGCTTCTAGTTAATGTTGCACTGTCCAGAACTTGTCCGGCTTGTAGCATCGGCTCCAGCCAGTCAGTGATTTATACGATAATGTTTCAGGACAATTTTCAGTAGTAGAGTAGAGCTGCCTTCCCGACTTACCCCACAGATGAACAGTTCTTCTACAAAGGCAAAAGGAGCAAGAGAAAATTCTGTATACTTCAACTTAAGTTGTGCTTATATTTCTCATTGATAAAAATTCTACAAACGCCCAGGCTGAAAGAACTTGAAATGTATGCCACCCTGGTATCTTATAGGTAAATAGACTATTTTTCTAAACGCTATTTCATTGAGATAAACCTTTAAAGTTTCTGTGGTCTTGAATGCATGCCAAACATTTTCCTTATCACTTGAAAAGTTCAGGTACATGTATCATGTACCACTTGCCTCCTAAGAAAGATTGAATTCACTGAAGTAAATTGGGTAGCTCTCAATACCACTTTATCTTTATCACCTGCAATACTATCCTTGAACTGAGAGCACTCTAGTTCCAATGGCTTCCTTGTGAATATTACAGCAATTAAGGAGACCACTTTAATATATAGGGAAAAAGAGAATGATTATCGGTGGGATTGGGACTCTGGAATTAAGTTTAAACATCACACAGAAAATGTTCTCATCTTCAGTGGATAAAAAAGATTTGCTGCACTTGGCATTATTATCAGGTGAGATTGAAAAGAACATGTTCGAAGTTCAAAACTCAATATTAAGTAGTTCCCTGCACATTCTAAAGCAAGTTACGGAGACTAGTAGAAAATGTTTCATGAATTAATTTCAGAATGTATGAAACCATGAAAATTCTAAGTCAATGTTTCTAAAAATCATTATGATGATTTTGAAATAGTCTTCCCCTAAAAAGGGCAACATTAGCTTTCCCTTTCATTCCCAACCCTTCCTTAGTAATTTTCTGACAATGGGATCAATGATGATAGCAAAGATGAATTATAAAACCATCTCATTTTAGGGTTGGAAAGAATCTTGTAAACCATTTGGTAACCAAGAGTTCTCTTCATCACATCCAATCTATGAATGAGATACTTGTCTATGGAAGAAAGATGGCTATATACTCTTTTACATTTCCAATTATACTCCATATTAGAGCTCAACCTTGCAACTAAAAATCTTTACTCTGATCAAAAATTTTCAATCAAGTGATTCACATTTCAAAAATGGAAATTGTAGGACAATCCCATTCAAGAAAATAGACACAAAAGCCCTAAAGAAAATAGTAACAAACTAAACTTAGCATATTAAAAAAAACAAACAAACAAAAAAACACAAAAAACCCCAACACTTTATTCCCAGTTAGGAATTATCCCAGAAATGCAAGTTTTATTTAAATTTGAAAATTTTATTAATATAATTCACCACATTAATAGATTAAAGGAGAAGAATATTTAATTACCTCAGTGGGTATGTAAATTTAAATGTTTGGTAATATTTAACATTCATTCATGCCAACAACTTTTAGTGAAACATAAACTGAAAGCAATTTCCTTATCCTAAAAAAAAAAAAAAATAAGGAGTTCCCTGATGGTGCAGTGGCTTAAGGCTTCGGCGTTGGCGCTGTCAGCGCTGCGGCCTGGGTTCGATTCCCAGTCAGGGAGCTACCTACATACAAAAAGCAAAAAAAAAAAAAAAAAAAAAAAATTTCACTTACTCTCTAATCCTTATACAATCTCTTTTGCCTCACTATGTCAAGACCTCCAGTACAGTGCTAAACAGAAGTGATGACAGTGGGTGATCTTATTCATAATCTTTATTAGAAAATAAGAATTCACTGGACTTGTCACCCTTGATTATGATATACTAGGGCGGTCCAGAAGGTATCAGGCCATGTAATTGTTCTCATTATATTGACAATGGATGGATTTTTTCCACACAGCCCTGGTAAACGTGTGTGTATAGACTGAAATAGATAGGTACAAGGGCTATCTTGAAAGCATCCAGCTATGTAGCCATTCTTATTTTATTGACAATGGCAGGATTTTTTTCTGGACAGTCCTTGTATATGTATATATACACACATATATGTATAAAAACTTAAAAAACTAATAACACATAAATATGTATATATTTATATTATAAATATGTTGTAATGATGTACATATTTTATACAAATAATATAAATTGTGTGAAATAGTCAATATTAGTAGGATATCATTTCTCCCAAAATTGATCTATGGCTTCAATTCAATCTCAAACAAAATACAATAGGTTCTGTTTTTGAAACTCAACATGCTGATTCTAAAATTCACGTGGTAGGACAGAGGGTCAAGAACAGTCCAGTGTTCCTAAAAATGAATAACATGGGAGATCTGCCTCGACAAATATCATGGAATAATATAAAGGTATAGTTATCATACATGCACCATATTAGCATAGGAACAGACAGAATGACTAATAATATAGTTTAGAGTATTTGGAAATAAACACTGAAATATGAGTAAATTTGAATTTTGACATAACTAGCTGTACCAACCATTGGATATGACAGACTTTGTAATGAATGATGTCTGACAATTGATCACCTTTATGAGGGGGTATTGTACTCCTACCTCAAGCCTTCTACAAAAAATTTATGCCAGGCAAATTAAAATTTTAAGCAGCCAAAATTATAAACCTTTTACATAACAAAGTCAAAGAATCTATCATCTTTAAGTAGAAACATGTTTCTTAAATAATATACGTATTATCCAAACATAGAAAAAAGTTGATAACTTTGACTCTGTTGAAATCAAGAGTACCTGTTCATCAAAAGACATACAAGAGTAAAAAGACAAATCACTGAGAGAAAATGTTTGTAACATATATTATCTACAAATGATTACCATTCATAATATGTAAAGGATTCCTATAAATCAATAAGAAAAGTAAAAATCCAGTAGAAAAATGGGCAAAAGTATTGAACAGGAACATCAGAGAAGAAATCATTCGGAATGATCAACAATTAGAGTAAATTATGCTTAAGCTCAACCACAATGAGAAATTTTATACCCATTAAATTGGCAAAACTTTTAAATTTGACAATATTAAGTTCTGCTGACCATATGGAACAACTGAAATTTTTTTACACTTAGTGGTGCTGAAAAAATGGGTATAATTGCTGTGTGAAATAATGTGTCATCATCTAATATATTTGAAAAGTGGCATACCCTGTGAATGAACGATTTTATTCCTAGGTAGGTATATTTCCTAGGTGAAAATCTTACACATGGTAATCAGGAAGGTTTATAGTCATGTTGTATACAAAAACCTGGAAATGTCCATTAAAAAAAATAGGAAACTATACAACAGTGAAAATGAATGGATGACAGGTACATTTAACAAAATGGATGCTTCTCAGGAATAAAATATTAACAAGAAATGGCAAGGTGTAGATGAATTTTTACAGTTGAATTTCATTTATGAAGTTCAAAATCTTACAAAACTAAGTAATATAACCCTTAGGAATATATTATAAAATATGTGGTTAAATTATTTTTAAAAGCAAAGGAATAATTCTAGGGAAAAAAGTGCAATAGGTTGGATCGGTAAGGGGTACACAAGGGACTGAAAAGATGATGACAAGGTGCATCTTTTTCAAAATAGGTGTTAGGTATATGGGTGCTCATCTCTTAGCTACTCTTCATATCCAATACACAGTTTTAGAAGAGTCTCCTTTATCTACTTGAAATTTTATTTAAAAAAAAAACCTTTCAATGGCTTCCAGAAAACTGTCAGGGCTTCATAGCTTGGCTATCTAGGCCTTTCCAGACCTCGCCACCTCCTAGTTTCTAGCCATCTCTCTCCTACTTCTCCCGCCATCTTAAATTCCTTATGTAAGCCACACTCAACATTTTTCATTTCCTTGAATATACAATGAGATTCACTTTGACTAAAATATTCTTTCCACTTTTACTTGCTTAGTCAATGCCTTACTTCCCTTGAGAAGCTGTCCAACAATCTCCTGTCCTCAGCTCTTTATTTAGGTTAAGGGAACCCATGCCAAATTCCCACAGTGGTATATATCCATGTGATCATTACACTTAAACCCTTTATTACTATTACTTGCTTGCCTGTCTTACCGTAATGGGCTATATGTGTGGTGACAGCATGACTACTGCTATCTTGCCATTGTTATAAGTCTACCATGTAACCCAGTGCCGGGGACATAGAGGGCACCTGATAAATACAGAGGGTGCCAAAAAAATGAATACAGATTTTAAGTAAGGAAAAACCTGTATTAAAATTGTAATACTCAATATATACCAATACCAAAAGAGGAATACAGGTCACATTTGACCTCTGCAATTACAAGAGGTGCACAAAGTGATTACCATCAGTGTCCAGACACTTCTGATTACAGTGTACTACTGCTTGAGCAACAGTGACCAAAGTGTCCACTTGTAACATCATGCATGCAAAATTTCAATTTCTTCCCTAAGTACTGTCAGTGTAGCCAGGTTTCTACAGTACACCACATCCTTTAAGGTCCCCCAAAGGTAGAAGTCAAGGGGTGTTAAGTCAGGAGAACATGGGAGAAATTCAACTGCACCACTTTGTCCTATCCACTGCCCTGGCAAATGGTCTTGCATTCCTCAAAGAGCAACTATGCTTCCACCAATTTCTTTGACTGTCCTGTCTGTCGTGTGGTGATGCTAGCATTCATTTGATTAATGCCATCTTTTGAGCGAACATCACACTACACATTATAATTCAATTTAACTTCAAAAAGTAATACACAGATAACATCTCTTAAAATGTGTATATGTATATAAATTATATATATATATTTAGTATGGCTGGTATTCATTGATGAATAAAAGAACAAATGAATTAACTCCTTTTTGAGAAGCCTGTTCTTTCCACTCTGAATAAGCCTACCCAATAGTTTAAAAAAAAAGTTATTTCTTATAGTGAATCTGCCTCTGTCTCCTGTAACATCACCCTTAGTCCCACTTATGTTTAGACTATATCCATAAAACAAGGTTCACAACAGGCAGTTAAAGTTAATAGAGGACCGGCCCAGATGAAGAGTCAAGAGGCCTGGCTTCTGGTACAGGAAATTCTACTTTCATGACCACCTCCAGACATAATTTCTTTATATGTAGTCAAATGAAAGAGCATATTTCATGTTATTTGTCTCACAGCATCATCAAAAGATCTTACATAATATGCACAAACATTAATTCAGGTGTTAAAAACAATTACTCAGTGATTTGGTTTCAGAATTAAATCTTTTGGTGTGTGCATGTCAGGGAGTGGATATTCTTTTTAACTATTATCCTATAACAGGGCCATACCATCTGCTATGAATTTCTCTGGTTTCTTTTATCTTTATTTATTTTAAAAAGAGTGAGAACAAGTTCAGTTCAGGAATGTGATATGAGATTTCTAACTCTAAAATTCTTTTTTTTTTTATTTTTTTTTATTTTTTTTTAATTCATTTTTATTGTTAGACTTATTGGGGTGACATCTGTTAGCAAGGATTACATAGGTTTCAGGCATATAATTCTACAGTGCATTGTCAACTTGATGTATAATAAGTTCACCACCTAATGTGACTTCTCTTTCCATCACCTTATATTTAGCTTCCCCCCCTCCTCTCCCACCCC